>JAJHSJ010000008.1:28570056-28770056 GCA_021015155.1 Magnolia officinalis
GTGATTACTAAAGCCTGCAAGCTTGTTAACCAATGTACTATTCTCCTCTCATCTAATGCTTCTGATACAGCTAAGAGATGTCAAAACCAGAAATTGTGCGGTGCAGACATTGTAATCTAGCTTGGCAATGTTGCAAACTCAGCAATTTCTTTACGCATTAGTTATCTAAGTGGGACGCTACTCGCAGCTTGATCAACCTCCTTGCTCAGATCCCTCAGGCATCCCTCAGCTCCCATATCTAGTCATGATCTTTCTCAGTTGGACTATTTGAGTAGGTTCTTCCCAGCTGTGGGCCTCACTTGGTTTTTCCTCTTGAGCTGGGCTAACCCTTTTGTTTTTCCCTTTCTTGGGGTTGTCTTGTAGATTGGATTGCATGTGGGACTCTCATTAGCTTGTGGGCCTTGTTAACTATCAGTTGCTTGTAATTAGCCTATTTTGCATGTTGGTTGGTAATGAATACTTCTTGCTTACTGTCCAGGAAAAAAAAAAGGAAAAAGAAATCCATTCAGGTTTTCTGTGGCTCAGATCTAATATTGTAAAACAAAACTCTTTCACCCCTTTCTATAAGAGGAAAATAAAAGCCAAAACATCAAACAGACATGAATACACAGAGGATTGTAACAATGAAAAGATGTAGGACATCCAGATAACAGATAATAATGACCCCTAAATTCAACAAAGTTCTAATTAGAACAGGACAAATCATAAAGATCTGAACTCAAACACATTTACAACAGAATTTTCAATAACGACATTGATGTTATGGCACACAATCTACTGGATGTCAACAAAGGGCCAATGGACGATTGATAGGTTTGCACGGAAAAATTGCAACGAGTGGCTATAGTCCATAATGAAGTATAGAGGATTTCAAAGCCCACAACCCCGACTATATGACCTTGTCCTAAATCAAGTCAGTCCACTCATGCAGACCAATGGCTACCCTGGATGTCAACAGTTTATCAATCTCTAAATCCATCCACTGTTTTCGTACATTTCATACATGTATAGAAAACCTGATCAGTTGATAGGCCTGATTTTTGGGGCTAGGACGTCTACACAGGGTGGCCTACCAGATGCATAGCTTGGATGCCCCACACACTTGTGAGTAGGAGTGCAACTACATAGAGGTTTTCTTTGTTAGACAGACTGAAATATACCTTGTATAGCTAGCATACCTTGTATAGATGGTTTCCATATATAGAGGATTTTGATTCTTTGATTTTATTACTTTCCTTGTATAGCTGTTGTAATCTCTATATATTCAACCCCTTTGGGTTGTCTCAAATACAGAAAACCATTCTCCAAATCCATGTGTTTACATGGTATCAGAGCAATACTGATCCTAGTCCGACGTCTCTTCATCACCGGCCCTCCCCAAGCTCGTCCCTGCGCACGTCCGGCCCTCCCTGTCAGATACGGCTCCTCCCTGCCCACGTCCGGTCCTCCCCTGTCAGAACCAACCACCCCTGCTCGTCCCTGCGCACGTCCGATCGCCCCTGCTCCTCCCTGCGCACGTCCATCACACGTCCGATCGCTCCTGCTCCTCCCTGCACACGTCCGATCACCCCTGCTCGTCTCGCACGTCCCTGCTCCCTCTCGCTCCCCCCTGTCCCCCCTCCTGCTCGTCCTGCGCACGTCCGCCACCTCTGTTCGTCCTCTGTTCGTCTCGATCCACGATCCAGATCCAGAACCTGTTGTTGTTTCTATTGCTGTACGGTACATCTAAATCTTTCTTCTGGGTGCTTTATAATACTTCAGCTCAATGGACAAGAACTCATCACGTCATGAGGCCCCACGTTTTAGTTTTGATGGTACCAACTATTCACTATGAGCCATCTATTTTCAGAACTTCCTTAAGGGTCGTGGTTTGTGGGGACTAATTGATGGATCTGTTCCTATCCCCACTTCCACTGATGCCGATAAATTAGCTGATTGAGAAATGAACAATGGACAGATCATTACCTGGATTCTCGATTCGGTCGATAGGTCCATTGTTGTTGGTCTCACACCTCATCGCACGGCTAAGGCAATGTGGGAGCATCTTCAAACAATATATCAACAAAGTAATGCGGCCGGGTCATACCGTCTGGAACAGGATCTCGTTAACCTTACTCAGGATGACAACAGTATTCAATCATTTTACTCTAAAATTGTCACAATTTGGACTGAGTTGGCCTTGATGGAACCCATATTTCCTAATGACTTTAAGATTTTCCAAACTATGCGCGAGAGTGCGCAAGTTCGCCAATTCCTTATGAAGCTGCGTCCGGACTTCGAGCATTGTCGGGCTGCTCTCTTGAACCGTAGCCCTACTCCTTCATTGAACTCGGTTATTAATGATCTATTGGCTGAGGAACAGCGACTGAAAGTTCTCTCTCTTCCTTCATCAACTCCGGGATTATCTGATATGGTGCTTGTTGTGTCCACCACTACACCAACAGTGGTTCCTCTCCTTTGACTTGTCGTGGCTGCAACAAGGTGGGTCATGTTGTCGCTCAATGCAAAGAATGGTGCGCTTATTGTCGACAAACTGGTCATGGTATTCAGGACTGCCGTACACGCGCTTATGCATCTTCTTTCAGCCGTGGACGTGGTGGTCGTGGTCGTGGCCATGGCCGTGGCCGTGCTCTTTCTGCTACTACTGCCACTAATTCTTCCAAGACGTCTGTTAGGGATTCCGCATCTTCTGCTGAAGGTCTTTCATCACCTTTAACTCCTGCAATGCTCCAGCAAATTGTTCAGGCCCTCTCTGCGGCCGGTATGTCAGGTATATCCCCATCTTCTACGTGGTTCTTCAATTCGGGTGCTTCCAATCATATGACTGGTGTTGTATCCCATCTTCGTGACATTCGACCCTACACTGGCAATCAGGCTATTTCTACTGCAAATGGCACTAGACTACCTATTCAGTCAGTTGGATCTTTGACTTTCTCTCCTTCTGCTCATCGCCAGTTCACACTTCGTGATGTGTTTCATATCCTTAACCTCTCCTCCAATTAATTTCAGTTGTCAACTCACATCAAATAACTGCTTAGTCATATTTCTTCCCAACTGTTGTTTTGTGCAGGATCTGGCGACGGGGAAGGTACTTGGGATGGGTAGGCGGCATGGTCGTCTGTACGTGCTAGACTTTGCTCCATCTGTCACTCCGGCTCGTTGTTTCTTTTCTCCATCTTCTTCAGATATTTGTTTGGCGAATAAATTGTGGAAACTGTGGCACTTTCGCCTGGGTCATCCACATTCCGATCGGTTAATTCATTTATTTTCTTCTAGCATGTTAGGGAATGTTTCTCTTAATAAGAAAGATTTGGATTACTCTTGTTCATCTTGTTGTCATTCAAAGAGTAAATGTATTCCATTTCCTCTAAGTATTACAAAATCATCTTCTATGTTTGAACTAGTATATACAGATGTCTGGGGTCCTTCACCACTTATGTCACTCTCTGGGTTACGTTACTATGTTATATTCATAGATGATTTCACACGTTACACCTGGATTTACTTTCTGCACTCGAAGTCACGGGTTTTTGAAAAATTCAAGATATTTCACTCCATGGTGGAGACTCAATTTCGAGTTCCAGTTCAAACTCTCCGCTCTGACTTAGGGGGGGAATATCTCTCAACCGATTTTCGTATATTTCTTCAGAGTCATGGGATCATTCATCAGACCACCTGTTCTGATATCCACAACAGAACGGGGTGGCTGAACGAAAAAAATCGTCATATTGTTGAAACTGCCAACACCCTCATGACAGCTATGAGTGTTCCTCGTTCTTTCTGGGCAGAAGCAATGTTACATTCAGTTTACTTGATTAACCGAATGCCAACCAACATTCTGAACAGTAAATCTCCATACTTTGTTCTCAAAGGCTTACCTCCTGCATATTCCACATTTCGTGTTTTTGGTTGTGTCTGTTATGTTCATCTGGCTTCACGTGAGCGTAACAAACTATCTCCCAAATTGATTAAATGTATGTACTTGGGATTTGGAGAAACACAGAAGGGTTTTCGATGTTATGATCCGGGTTCTCGTCGTGTTCGAGTTTCACGACATGTTGTTTTTCTTAAACATATTGCCTTTCATTCATCTCTTCCTCCTCTGCATGCCCCAAAATCTCCTGGTCTCACCAACTTTCCTGATATTCTTTCTGCCTCGAGTACTCTCCCTCGTCCGTTGCAGGTGTACTCGCGTTGATCACGTACGGCTCTACCACCTATTACTCAACCCGAACCTACTGTACCTGTTGCAGATCCTGAACCTATATCAATACGTCGTTCCGATCGTGTACATCGAGCGCCTGATCGCTTGATATGCTCTATGTCTGCCATGAATGCTACTCTGGATACTATTTCTCTTCCTACTTCATACTCTCAGGCAACCACTCATGATTGTTGGAAGAAGGCTATGGCAGAAAACTTGCGGCATTGGATGATAATCATACGTAGGACATTGTCACTCGGCCCGCTGACCAACAGCTAATTGGTAGCAAATGGATTTATTCTGTCAAACTGAAGTCTGATGGATCATTGGATCGATACAAGGCTCGACTTGTCGCTCAGGGATACAAACAGGAATACGGAATTGATTATGATGAGACATTCGCTCACGTGGCCAAGATAAAAATTGTCCGTACTCTTCTGGCAATATCTTCTGTTCGTTGGCCACTTGCTCAGATGGATGTGAAAAATGCTTTCCTTCATGGAGACCTCCAAGAAACAGTATATTTGAAACCTCCTCCTGGGTCTTTAATCCCTGACAATAAGGTATGTCGTCTAAAGAAAGCCCTGTATGGCCTCAAACAAGCACCTCGGGCATGGTTCCAACGCTTTCACGATGTTGTTACCGATGCTGGCTTTACTCAAAGTAGTCATGACCCATCCTTATTTTTGTGCACCACTGCTCACGAAATTATCATTGTTCTCGTCTATGTTGATGATCTACTTCTGACTGGTAGCGATACTACTGGCGTCTGGCTATAAAAGAAGTTCTGCAATCCTCCTTCAAGATGAAAGACCTTGGCCATCTCACATACTTTCTTGGGCTTGAAATTTCACGTTCTAAACGTGGGATCCTGGTCAGCCAGCGTAAATATGCCAAGGATCTTCTTGCTTTGGCATCATTGACGGATCAGAAGACAGTTTAGACTCCCTTAAAACTTAACGTTCATTATGGTCGTGACGACGGTGATCTACTTGCACAGCCCGACTTATACCGCCGTTTGGTTGGGAGTCTAGTTTACTTAACTATGACTCGCCCTGATATTGCATATGCTGTCCAAGTCGTCAGTCAGTTTGTTTCTGCTCCTCGGACTCTTCATATGACTGCGATGTTACGCATCCTAAGGTACGTACGCGGTACTCTAGATCGATCATTGTTCTTCTCCTCCACGGCGACTTTGGACCTTCGTGCTTATTCAGATGCTGATTGGGCTGGTTGCGCTCTCACACGAAGATCTACTACTGGCTACTGTGTTTTTCTCGGCACTTCTCTCATCTCTTGGAAGTGTAAGAAGCAAGCCACTGTTTCCAAATCAAGCACAGAAGCCGAGTATCGGGCGATGTCCGCTGCATGTAGTGAGCTTGTTTGGTTAGGTGGACTTCTTTCCGACTTGGGCGTTCCTCTGCAGAATCCTACTCCACTCCATGTTGATAATCTCAGTGCCATTCAGATTGTCTCTAACCTGGTTTTTCATGAACGGACGAAGCATATTGAAGTTGACTGTCACTTTATTCGTGAGAAGTTTCAATCTGGGCTCATTTCGCTTCCACATGTTTCATCCCATGATCAGATTGCGGACATTCTCACCAAGTCCCTCACTTCTGCACGTCACTCATTTCTAGTTGGCAAACTACTACTTGTCGATGACCCGCATTAGTTTGAGGGGGGATGTTAGACAGACTGAAATATACCTTGTATAGCTAGCATACCTTGTATAGATGGTTTCCATATGTTTTTGATTCTTTGATTTTATTACTTTCCTTGTATAGTTGTTGTAATCTCTATATATTCAACCCCTTTGGGTTGTCTCAAATACAGAAAACCATTCTCCAAATCCATGTGTTTACATTCTTTTCTTTTTTGTTTCATGTGTTTGTGTGTGTGAGGGGATGAGGCTTAGAAAAATTCATAAAGAATAATAGCACCCATAATTTAGTAAAAGGAAATTCTTCCTCAAAACTACATGTAAGTCACCTCGTTTGAAAATTCACGCTTCCCCTGGTAGGTATCGCTGGTTAGAACTTTAACTGCAATTTCCTTTCCATCTTTCATCTTTCCGTAATATACTACTCCATAGCCACCAGAACCAATACGCTTTCCAAATTTTGCTGTCACGTCTTCAATTTCAGATAATGTAAAGCTGTGTGCTGTTTCTGTGGCAGCATCAGTTAAAAATGAAACTAGCTTCTGGGAAGGCAGGGCAGTAAGTTCTTCTGCAACCAATCAGGACAAAAAACATGACAGGTTTTGATCATTTGATATTTTTCCTTATAAACCGAGGAAAAGCATCAGGATTGTTCTAGACTCAGACCTTCAGAAGCTCTCTTCTTTCTCTGACACATAAACAGCAAAGATGCCATAAACAGCCAAAAGCAAAACGGCTGCCCCAACTGTTGAACCAATAATGATTTTAATGTGGTTACCGTCACTCTTCCCATAATGAAGATTCTTGTTTCCAGAGAAGCTGCAAAACATACAAAGACAGAATTGAACAACCTCACCATTGATTCAATAGTTGGAAAGGTGGAAGTTGGTGATAAATGAAAACAGAATAGGAAAAGAAAACTATAACAGGCAGATATACTTCTTTGGAATCCACATACACAGAGCCTCATCAATGAACGAAATACAGCAATATCCAGATGTTAAGTATGAACCCCCCTTGTTTAGCCCTAACATGTGGCTACTTTTTGTTAGAAGATTCTAAACATGTCAATTCCTTGCAACAAAATGATGCACAAAATTCATATGGTAAATGAGTTCAGATGAGCAAAACTAGGGATATCTTTTTTTATGTAAAGAGAAGACTTAATCCCTTTTTTAAATACATCAGTTAAAAACATTCAGTTTTAAAAAAGTTAAATTAATAACAATTATCGCATGCAAAAATAAATACTAGTAATAGGTGGTTAGTATGTACTATTTCTTTTTGTGGAGGGGTCTATTTATCCTTTCTTTAATTTCATATTCGATTTCTTCATTTAGCTCCATTTGAGCAAAAGATTTGCACCAAATAATCAAGAACATTCCACGAAATACACTTCATCTTGTTGACATAATTGAGCCATATCCCTCTAGGCCATGGGCCATTCCTTTTACTTGGGACTGACTTGGGCCGTGGGCTATTTCCCTTGGGCCTGACTTCCATGGGCCTCTTATTTACCTTTTATTAGTTGTCTTTTATTTTTGTTTCTTTTTTTCCTTTTCTCTAATGTTAGTTTATGTAATTTTGCCACTCACTATATAAAGACAGGGGCTGGACATCCAAGTTTCTTTGAGTTTCTTTTCTTCCCAAGTTTGTTCTTTCTTCTAACATAGTAACAGAGCAAGAAAGTTCCTAGGGTTTCTTATCTCTTGATCTCTTGATCTGTTCCCCTTCTCTTCTTCACATAATCTCTCATGGTTGGAGAGTCCTAACCTTTTAATCATTAATTGTATGTGATTTGTGAGGAGTGGCCCTGCGGCAATGGTGACTTGGAGATTTTGTTGAAATTTTTTGTTGGAATTTCTGATTGATCAAGTTTTTGACGATTAAGGCATTTGTGTTTTATCAGAAACAGCAGTAGGGTTTTAATGGAAATTCTTGACTGATTTATTCACTTTGGTCAAATCAAAAAATAGCAATACAGGTTTGCTAGTCATTACCATTTAGACAGTTTTTTGGGCATCTTTCTTTCAGATTTACAAGAATCTCCTCGTGGTAACCTTTGATTTTTCCAGATTTATTTTCTTTTAGTAATTGAGCCGTAAGAAGACCCCTCCCTCTTTTTGTTTCATGGTGATTTGAATATTTCTTCTTTGAAATTTATTGCCTTTTAAGTATTCCTTTTGGTTCTCGAGTATTCCTTTTTGGTTTCTTGGTGATTTATTTATTGGAATACTCCTTTGAAATTTATTGCCTTTTGAATATTCATTTTTGGTTCTTGAGTATTCCTTTTGAGATTATTGAATGATATATTTGCCTATAGCGTCTGTTGGATTCTGGTTGGTGAAAATTTTAAGACTTATTGGTTTAAATATGGCTTCTTCATCTAAATCTGAGGAACCAGATACAATCAATTCTAAGATTGAACAATTAATTGTTCATTCTGAGAGCCCAGGGTTGCATATAAAAATCCATTAGCTTAAGTCCAATAATTATCTTTAGTGGTCAAAAGCAGTTGAGATGCTTATTAGAGGGAAAAAAAAAACTGGAATATGTAGATGGCAGCATATCAGAACCTATTATGTCAAATCCTTCTTATGGAGATTGGAAATCAAATAACTTGCTTGTCATTTTCTGGATTCTGAATTCTATGGAACAAGAAGTTAGTGAAGGACATTTTCTATTATCAACTGCATGTGAGATTTGGCTGACTGCCCATGAATTGTATGTTGATCACAATAATATGGCTCAAATTTATGATATCTACCAGAAGATTGGGAATTTGAGATAGAGGGAGTGTTCAGTTTTTTACTATTATACTAAGATGCATGTTTTGTAGCAAGAATTATCTTTCCTGGATAATCTCCAGTTCGTTTGTACCACAGATGCAAAGGCATATAAAGAAAGTATTGAGAAGAAAAGGATATTTGAATTATTAGCAAGTCTTAGTGCTGAATTTGAACCGGTGTGGGACCAGATTCTTGGTCCCCTACTCTACTGTCCTTAAATAGTGTGTATACTTTGCTTTTACAAGATTAGAGGCATCGTGCAGTTATAGGATCAGCTTTTCTTGAGAAATATGCCCTTGTGACTGGATTTAGAAATTATGATAATAGTAGCAGTGGAAGAGGTAGAGCTGACAAGGAAGCCACGATGTTGGCCGTGGCCGTGGCCATTGTTTCAACATTGGTTGTGGTTGTGATGCAGACAATTTGTGTACTCATTGTGATTGATATGGCCATACAGTTGATTATTGTTGGGTGCATCATGGTAAACCATCTCGACGTCGTTTTGTTAATTCAACTATGACAGATGATAAAGAATTTCGGCATACTGTCGGTGAGGTGGCTCCTATAGCAACCATGGTTCTGAATATCAGTATTGAGGGGCGCATCGTCCGGCCAAAAAACGATACGATACCGGCGTCGCATATTGATATTGGTCCATTTCAGCACACATCGGAAAAAATTTAAGCCAAGGAATTCAGAAAAATATCAGGGAAAAAATAATAATAATAATAATAAGATATTCAAGAATCTTTCTTTTTTTCTTTTTCTTTTTTCTTTTTGGATATGCATATGATGGTGTATCGAACCATCCTTTGATGAGAATGTTGTCTATCAGTTTGACTTGTTGAAGGTCAACTAAATGAGCCTAATTGAACACAAATCAAGCATGATTTGGTGAACTAGGGCCCATTACATTGAAATACAACAAAGAAGATGAAAACATCAAAAAGAAAGTGATGATTTACCCTTCTATCCAATTTTTCCCATAATGGTCTACTTTGCTCCGATTTATCAATTCTCTTTCAAATCATTTGTTTTGATCCCAAAATAAGTCTAAATCTAGCCTAAAATGAGTTTTTAAGCTTCTTCCATGGTTTAAATGAAAAATAAATAAATAAAAAATGAGACATTAGTGAAATTTTGAACAAAAAAAAAAAAAATCAAAAATGAACTTTTATAAGCATATTGGCCTGTGTCAGCTCATATTGGTGCCAATACACCTTGTATTAGTCGAAACGGGCCGATACAAGTCAGTTTTTTCATATCAGACCGATACGGCCCTGTATTGTGTATCGTCTCGCGCCCATACAAATACGATATGGCCGTATCGGCCAATACGATATTGATATTCATATTGATGAAGGCGACATCATGTGTAGTTCAACTAGCTAGAGAAGTAGTCCGCCTCTCAAAAAGTGAGTATGATGTTTTATCAAGGAACACCATACAAAATAGGGCCACTCCATCTACATCTTTGGCTCAAAAAGGTAATACCCTCCTTGCCCTTCACACAGCTTCTGCGTCCAGCCCTTAGATAATTGATTCGGGCGCTACGAATCATATGATGGGTGCATCTGTCGCTTTTTTTCGTTTACCTCAAATCCTTATTTAAGCTATTTGAAGTTAACAGATGGTACCTTGACACATGTTAGGCTAAAAGGCTATGATTTCTACTTCACCACTATTCTATTTATCCTTTGTCTTATTGGTTCCTAATATTGCTTCTAATTTATTATTTGTGAGTCATATTATGAAGAATCTAAATTATAGTGCAACCTTTTTTCTAGATCATTGTATCTTTCAAGATCTGAAGACGAAGAAGTTGCTTGGTGGTGGATTTAAGAAAGATGGAGTATATATTCTTCATTTGAATCCTTCAAGTCAATTTAGTGAATGTCTTAATGTAAAAAAGGATGGCCTTTTCTTTAGCATTGTCATTTTGGTCGTCCTTTTAATTAAGTTTTACAGTCTTTGTTATATCAGTCGATTGAGTCTGGAGATATCAAGAATTTTCAATGTGAGGCCTTTATTTTAACTAAACATCATAAGTCAATTTATTCCCCCATGGAAAGAAGGACAAAATTAAAATAAATAAATAAATAAATCATTAGTTCATTCTGATGTATGGGGACCGATTTCGATTAATTCTATTGGATCTAAATATTGTCTCCTTTATTAATGATGCTTCTCATATACATCGATTTATCACATTTCAACACAAAAAAAAAAAAAAAAAAAAAAAAAAAAGAGATGGTTCAACTTTCAAAGTGTTTCATGCTTTGGGTTAAAAATCAGTTTAATACAAATATATGAACCCTACATATCGACGATGCAAAGGAATTTCTTTTTCATTCTATGTTGTCTTATCTTCCGAAGAACAATATAAACTCTTAAACAACTTGAATATATACCCCGCAACAAAATAGTATTGTTAAAAGAAAGAATAGACATCTCTTAAAAATTACTCATGCCCTTCTCATTGGTATGTTTATTCCCAAGTCTTTTTAGTCGAATGTTGTTCTTACTGCCTGCTATTTGATTAATCATTTGCCTACTGCAGTTCTTAAGTGTCAGTCTCCTCTTCAATATTTTTCAGCATTCTACTCTATTTCTGAAATACCATTGCAAGTCTTTGGATGTGATTGTTATATTTACAATGATGACCCTCGTCGAAATAAATTGTTGGACGGGGCTGTCAAATGTGTTTTCTTGGGATATTCGACTTCTCAAAAAGAGTATAAGTGTTTTGATCCGATCAATAAAAATGTTATGTTTCTATACTTGTTAAATTTCTTGAAATCATTCCATATTTTTCAAAAGATCATGGAGAACAGCAGTCTATGGTTCTTCATGTACCTGTTATTGATAACGATCCAATTCTTTCTATTTCACCTATTGTAGGGGCATGTGCTCCATCTGATAATGGTACAGATAATGCGGTTTCTGATTCGCAGTCAACTAAATCAGATTTGAAAGTGTATGAAAGAAGGAATGTTCAGACATTTGTCTTCGCACAGTCCACAACAAAGCAGACTCCTTTGAACTCAGGTTTTGATTTTATTCAAACTTGTTTGCCCATTTATTTTGATCTATATTTAGATCCGTCTCCGGATCTGCCTGTTGTTATCAAGAAAGCTAAAAGAAAATGTACTGCTCATCCTATTCAAAAATAAAATAAAATTTCCTACTATCATTCATTGTCTCCTAAACATAGGTCTTTTGTTTCTACCCTTGTGTGTTCTTCTTCTACTTACCGAAAAATTATAAGGAGGCTTTTAATTCTCCTCTATGGTGTGAAGCCAAGGAGGAGGAGATGGCTACTCTTTAGAAGAATCAACATGGGAGATTACTACTTCACCTGTTAGGAATACTCTAGTAGGTTGTCGCTGCATATATGCCCTTACATATCGCCTTGATGGTAATATAGCTAGATATAAAGCTCGCCTGGTTGCTAAGGGCTTCACACGGATATATAGTGCTCTGAGACCTTCGCTCATGTTACTAAGATGAACCTAGTTCCTATTAATATTTCTCTTGCTACTAATCTAACTTGGCCATTGCACACCAATTTGATGTCAAGAACGCCTTCTTAAATGGTGATTTGAATGAGAAAATTTATATGCTTCCTCTTTCAGGTTTTGTTCGAAAGGGGGAGGAAAAGAAGTTTGATGTCTTAAAAAGGCAATATATGGTTTAAGGCAAGCGTGAGCACCTGGTTTGAGAAATTTATCGAGGCCTTGATTGGTATTGAATTTACTCATACTCAATCAAACCACTCAAAGTTTGTTAAGTGGCATGTCCAAGGCATTATCATTGTGAGTGTGTATGTGGATGATATTATTATCATAGGTGATGGTGCTAATGGGAATCTGAGCAACATTTTTTACATCAAAGATTTGGGTCTGTTAAAATATTTTCTAGCCTTTAAAATCTCTTGTTTGAAGAAGGGTATTGTTTTGTCTCAGGGAAAATATGCTCTTAATCTTTTGACTTATACTATTAATCTTAGAGCCAAACCTCTTGATTCACTCTTAGAGCATAATAAGAAGCTTCAGGTTGATGATAAGGAACTTCTTGATGATCCTCACATGTACCAGGGCTTTGGTGGTTGATATATTTAACTATTACTCATCCTAACCTATCTCATGCAATCAATCTGGTGAGTCAATTTATATATGCTCCTCACTCCAGCCATCTTGAAGCTTTTCTTCACATTCTTCACTTCATTGTCTTCGCCAAGTCGTGGATCCTATTTCGTTGTCATAATAATCTGAATATTGAAGGCTATTCGAATGCAAACTAGGCAAGTTCTCCTTATGATCATCGTTCCAAGACAGGATATTGTACTATTTTTCAAATGAAATCTTGTTACGTAGAAGACAGAAGAAAACCGTTGTTGCGCGATCCAATGCAAAGGCTGAGTACCGCACTATGGAAAATATTACATGTGAAATCTTGTGGCTGAAAAGTTTTGTCACTAAGTTAGGATTTCTAGTGAATACTTGATGCAGGACACATGATTTAATGCTAGCATGCAACAAGAAGATTATGAAAGAGTCCATAAAGTAATTCAATTAACAAAATATCTAATCCCCAAGTAATTAAGTGTAAATAATAGAAAATAAAATCTGATTTAGCCTAAATCACATGCCCATATGCTGGGAAATCACATAAATCAATTAAAACTAGGCTCGATAGAAGGATAGAACTTTCAATTTAGCATAGGCACGTTCCACACTCAAGGGATAGATTTGTAGGTTTTATGATTAGGGTTAGGAAGGGGAAAATCTGAAATTTGAAGAATTAGGGTTCATGGGAATTGAGAAATTTGGAATTATGGTTTTTTAAGAAATTGGGAAAAATCTAGGAAAGTTAGGGATTTTAGGTTTAGGGTTAGGGTTTTGAGAATGGAAGAAATGGGTTTTGATATAAGGATGATGGAAAGCCAAAAGGGGGTATGTGGGATTCACACGTGTGGTCGTACGGTCACACGTGTGGCATGTGGTGGATGGGTATAGGTCGGTTAGGGTTTGGATTGTGGATGAGTATGGGAAAGTTGGGTTTGGGAGACGACGAAGATCTGGTATGGGAGAATGAAGAACCTAAAGAAAATACCCGGATGGGAGAGAAAGAGAAGATTGTGTGGAGATAGATGGAGACCTCACACCTCCGTTGATGAAGATTAGCCTCGCACCAATCTTCCTTCCAAATCGCATGAAGTATCTTCAAATCGCATGAAGATTGAAGAAGAAAGCAAGAGCTTTTTTCTCTTCTTTTTTTAAATCACAAAATCCGATAGGGTTGGATCTCCACCCCCCTGTGCTTTTATTATTAAAAATTTAGCATAATTATAACTATGCCACTCACTTAAGTGAAGTGGCCCATCGTCCAAAATAAGAAAACTAAAACATTTATTATCAATCTTGATCATCAAATAAATCCTAAAAATAACAAAAAACATAAAGAAAGCAAGATCAAAGTCCAAGCAGCCCATATCTGAAAGATCTGGTGGCTCGATGGCTTGATCGACAAGATCCAATGGTCGGATCGACACGAAATAGAAATGCTATGACAAAAATGATCTCCTAAGCAGCCCACATGCATCATCCTAAGGTGGGGTCTTCCTGATGCACGTCCAATGCATGTGGGGTCTTCAAAATGGCCCAACGGGCCCCATCTGGAACTCATCTCCCATCCACAAAGAAAGTTGCACTAATGTGGGTGGTCGTCTCCGTCTCTGGTACACCTGAGTAGGTCCTCTAATATCTCCATCAATACTCCTATGCCCATGTATTATGACAATCAAGTTGTCATTTACGTTACTTTCAATCCCCTTTTTCATGAACGCATAAACATATTGAAGCTGATTGTGATTTTATTCGTAAGAAGATTGCTAATGGCGTAATTTCTACTCCATTTGTTCTTTCTCTCAAACAACTTGTTGATATCTTCACTAAGGCTCTTTCAATTAAAGTGGGACAACATATTCAAGGCAAGCTAGGCATGATGATATATGTGCCTCAGCTTGAGGGGGAGTGTTGACATAATTGTGACATGTATCATTCCTTTTACTTGGGCCTGACTTGGGCCGTGGGACATTCCCTTCACCTGGGCCTAACTTGGGTCGCCTCTTATTTCCCTTTTATTAGTTCTCTTTTATTTTTATCCCTTTTTACCATTTTCTGTAAGGGTAGTTCATGTAATTTTGCCAGTCAATATATCAAGAGAAAGAGTTGGACAATTTTGTTTTTCTTCCCAAGTTCTTTCTTTCCTCTGACACATTTCAAGCAATTCAAAATCCAGAATCAGTACCCATATACATACCGATATATGCTGGTCCGGAAATGATACAAAATGGTGGGTGTTGTTCACATCAATGCCATATCGTCCATATAAGCACCCATATAGGTGTATAAGTGCCCCAATCCACCATAACAGTGTTAAGATATTTTTAAGTAAAAATCTAGAATATTATCGGGTAAACTTTTGTATTTTGTTATCTCATTAGAAATCCATGCAAGTATTAGGGAAGGCTAGCAGGGATTACAAGTGTACTTCAGGATATTGTTGGAGGGAAGAAGTACAAGTAAGTCAAGGGAGAAGATCCTTGAATGCGCAATGGCAAAGGACTTGCCAATCATGAAGAATTAATTTAGAAAGGGAGATGAGTTGTTGCTAACTTTCAAGAGTGGACCATCCCGCAAATTGACATTTTCCTTATTGATGAGCAAAGCATACTATACAAGTACTGCAAAGTCATACTAGGTGACCTCCTGAAAATGCAAAATAGGCTGGTGGAATTGGATGTGTGTATTAAAGCTGGAAGAAAGGAACCAAGGATAGAAGCTGCCCAAGGATAATGAGGTGAAACCTAAAAGCAAAAAAGTTCAATATTATTTGGTGATATGGAGATTCATGGTGTTTTGGTAATAATGATGCTTGTCCACGTTTTTCCGTTTTTGTTTCTCCTTTTTTTTTTTTACCTTTTCTTTTCTTTTCTTTTTTCAAGTGTTCAGGCAGTCCTGTGTGGCAGTTTTCCAAGTCTGTTCAGAGTTTGTGTTGTGTGGCCACTGGCCTTTGTATTTCTCTTTTGCCTTTTATTTTAATAAAATTCTTAGCCATTCATATTAAATAAAAATAAAAAAAAAGGTGCCAGTTTCTCGGATATGACGACTGTCACAACTCATGGACAAAAGTCATCTGGAAACCAAAGACGAATGAGATGAAGAAGAGTGAAGAGGAGACAGAGATGTTGTGAATGATGAAAACAATCCATTACAAGTGAAAGAATGAAATGAAAAGGTCCAAACATTAATGGCAAACTTCAAAAGGTCATTGTTGACAAGACAGAAAGAAAGGCTATGTTGGATTTTATTCCATGTATCTAAAGATCCAAAGGAGGATGGGTTCCAACCCATGGCTCAATGGTAGACACGGTGCATTTCAACACTAAGGGGCTGGGTTCAAGTGCCCAGGTGGTGTGTGTTTAAGGAAAAAAAAAAAAAAGAAACAGAAAAAAGAAGAAGAAGAAGAAGATCCAAAGGAGGACATGCCCAACGCAAGCATCACAATCAAAGACAATAAATGTGAAAAATCCAATGGATTGATATGGATCCTTGGATGGATCGGTTCAAAAAATCACTAACAGATCAATGAAAGAACCATGGCGTTGTAGAGCTATTATGGAAAGTATGGAAAAAGAGCAAGAAGGCAACAATGGCTGGAAGGTGGTTGGAGGAAAGAAAGACTCACAGCGAAGGAATGGTACCACATCCAAGGAGCTTCTTGAGCTTCCAATGCTCTGTGGTGGGTTTCCTGGAAGGATGGTTGCTGGTAAACTTCGCCAGGGTTTTCGGGAGGGCTGGATCCCCTCATGGAAGTCTACATTCCACAGGATCAAGAAACATCGCGATACCACGGATTTGCGTTCATTCGAATGAGCCAGGATGAGGAGGTGGTTTGATGGGGACATCACGCGCACACGCGCACTCACACCACCACCCCTACGCACTTACATACGCAGAAGGAGGACCCTACCATCGATCTGGCTCGATGACGACGTCCAAGGAGGGCCTTCTAATTAGAAGACAAGTTTTTGTTCAAACAAAAGTGGGCCCAGTAGTCAAGAAAAGTCCATCATGGGATCTCATGATCGTAGCCCACTTGTCAGATTAATTTCATATTTTAGGTTTTGCTTATTGTTATTATTTAGAACATCGTGAACGCTTTAGATTTCTCTGTTTGGTTTTTATTTTTGTTTACTTCATCGCCAAGTAATAGGTTGAGCACATGGTGCGAGTTTTTGGGGTATAGGGTTTTCTTATAAATAGGCACCCCTTGTAGCTTTTTTCATTGATTGAAGATTAATAAAAATTCTGTGTTTTTCTACTCTCTGAGTTGTGAAGCCTAATTGGGTGCGAAGCCCTCCCTTCATCGAAGGGTTAACTACCGTGGTGAGAAGCCATCTATCCCGATTCACCCCCATCCATCGCCATCTCTACTACCCATCTTCTACCATCCCTTCTTCTCATCTCACCCCATCATCTACACTTCGAATCAATCATCTATTGTAGCAATTCTCCTCCCCACAGCAGAATTTCAGAATCTAGCCCTACAGGAGGGCTGAAACTTCGGCGGAGCACCACGCACAAACCGTACATCGGATCGAGCTGAGATTTGGGGGTTTTGGAGTCCATCACTGGCCGATCAAGGCCAAGGTGGCCTTTTTCTGAATAGTGGGCCCCACACACGTGCGGCCGATATCACACGCATGTGCGTCTGTGCCATTGTTGTTGTCCACGCGTGCGGTACTTCTCTGGTTAGTCTCTCCTTTCTTTCACTCCGCTTCCACCCAAAATCCCTAAACTTAACCCTAAATTACTCAAATCTCCAATTTTATGCCCATTTTTCTTACCCTAGGGTTCCCCGAATTGGAATTTCTGAATCCTTTCGATTAGGGACTGATTACTATGCATGTGTGGATGATTATTTCTTATCTTTGAGTATCGTTTGGTTCATAATTTTTATTGATCTAGCCCTATCATGTGTAGGCCTGGACCCACATAGATACCCCTTAATTGAATGTTTGGACTTTCATGTGGGATATGGAATTTGTGTAATTGTTTCTGAACTAACGTGATCTTAAGCCTAAAATCTCATATATCATATTTAATTTTCATGTCCTGCATCATGGTTCAAGTTATTGACCTGCTCCATGAGGAGAGCTTTGCAGACAGGAAACTCAAAGTTCAGAGGACCCGGTTTGGACCAGAGGTCAAAAACAAAGAAGGAGAAATTGGAAAGAAGAGGAAGCAAGAAATCAGCAATGAAGGAACTCCATTTCCTAAACATGATATTACTACCAATAATCACATATCCCTGATTTATCGAAAGAAGGTATTTCAAGATTGTTTAGAGATGTTGTTGTGGGAGCCCACCAGCTTCAGATGTAGGAGGATTCTGTCACAAGGGAGAATCCTCCTCTTCAGCAGCCCTGGTCGAATCCCCACATGGACAACTCCAAATGGGTCAGAAACCTCTTCCACAATACCAATGGTTCATGTGATACGGGAGATCACAGACAACCCTCTTCTCTTTACAGTAGTTGTTGTTCGTAGAAACCCATCCATATGCATCCCTAACTCAGGTGCGTCAATGGATTAGGAACTATTGCAGCATCTCTGAGCCAGATTT
The DNA here is from genome assembly GCA_021015155.1 of Magnolia officinalis. Classification (NCBI taxonomy): domain Eukaryota; kingdom Viridiplantae; phylum Streptophyta; class Magnoliopsida; order Magnoliales; family Magnoliaceae; genus Magnolia; species Magnolia officinalis. The sequence continues at coordinate 28,588,406 of JAJHSJ010000008.1, forward strand.
CACAGTCAAACCAATTGACGCCAATGAAGTCTGAGTTCAATTCAAATCTGAAATGGATTATAGCAAGATGTTGTTGGGAGGTATGTCGATCTGTGATGGGCCAGTCTTAAGCATTAGGAAATGGTTGGAAACTACACATTTTGGCAAGGAGGTCTAGTTCTTGGTATGGGGAGTTCCCTTGGGGCTTTGGTTCTAAGAAGTTTTCCTTGAGATTGAATCCTGTCTTGGCGAGCTAGTGGAAATAGACCCGGCGACGGAAGATGGGGGTGGCTCGACTGTGCATGAGGAAGAAGAGAAGCTCTGTTGACCCTAACCACATATCGTGTAACGACCCGCCCCACCATTGTGATATTGTCCGCTTTGCCGAAGTCACGAATTTAAAACGCGTCACACCGGTTAAGGGAGAACCTTCACATATAACCACCACAACTCTAGACGGTGCTTCCGATGTGGGACAAGGTTCCACGCCACTACCAGCACAGTAACCTGCCAACCACTGGTAGCTCGTCCAGGTCCTTTTTCAGACCCCGCCCACTCAACGTCTGCCCACATGTGCCACAGTATTGTGTTACGATATCCCCCACCGAGGGCAAAGCCGTCCTCGGCTCTGATACCATTTGTAACGATCCGCCCTACCATTGTGATATTGTCCACTTTGTCGAAGCTCACGGATTTAAAAAGCGTCACACCGGTTAAGGGAGAACCTTCACATATAACCACCACAACTCTAGACAGCGCTTCCGATGTGGGGACAAGGTTCCACCCCACTGCCAGCACAGTAGCCTGCCAACCACTAGTAGCTCGTCCAGGTCCTTTTTCAGACCCCGCGCACTCAGCGTCCGCCCACATGTGCTACAGTATTGTGTTACAATATCCCCCACCGAGGGCAGAGCCGTCCTTATCTCTGATACCATTTGTAACAACCCACCCCACCATTGTGATATTGTCTGCTTTGCCGAAGCTCACGGATTTAAAACAAGTCACACCGGTTAAGGGAGAACCTTCACATATAACCACCACAACTCTAGACGACGCTTCCGATGTAGAATAAGGTTCCACCCCACTGCCAGCACAGTAGTCTGCCAACCACTGATAGCTCATCCAGGTCCTTTTTCAGACCCCGCCCACTAAGTGACGCGTTTTAAATCCATGAGCTTCGGCAAAGCGGACAATATCACAATGGTGGAGCGGGTCGTTACAAATGGTATCAAAGCCGAGGACGGCTCTGCCCTCGGTGGGGGATATTGTAATACAATACTGTGGCACATGTGGACGGATGCTGAGTAGGCGGGGTTTGAAAAAGGACCTAGACGAGCTACCAGTGGTTGGCAGGATACTGTACTAGCAGTGGGGTGGAACCTTGTCCCACATTGGAAGCGCCGACTAGAGTTGTGGTGGTTATATGTGAAGGTTCTCCCTTAACCGGTGTGACGCGCTTTAAATCTGTGAGCTTTGGCAAAGCGAACAATATCACAATGGTGGGGCGGGTCGTTACATATCAGTTGTGGTAGATGAAGAGGAGTCGTCTCTGAAGGTCCAACAGGAAGTTTGTTGGGGCATCCTCGTCGATGGGGAGAGGTGTGGCATTGTCGGAAGTTGAAGGGCTTCAGCAATGTGGTGAAGAAGCGCCCTTGTGTTGAAGATGGAGTATCTCCCCAATAAGAATGAATCGATGTTTTTAATCTCATAAACACACTACTCTACGGGTGCACATCCCTCTCCTTCCTCTGACCCGGACCTGCTTGAAACGGGAGGCTCAGTCCCTAGCCTCACAACTCATAACTTCATTGGCTGCTTCGAACAGGCTCAGGAGGAGCATCAGGTGACGCGGCGTGAGGAGAATGAGGAGCAAGCTTGGTTTCAGGGTTGAGACGGTTCCAACCCTGCCTTTTTAAACTCTGCTTCGGAGGTCGTAACCTCGGAATCTAATCTTGGTTGTTATAATGAATCAGATGATAATCCAGCTTTCACACATGGCGAAGGGCCTAGGCTTACACTCACACTCGTGTTTTCTTCGGCACGTGTTGAGAACCCTCCACATGAGCTACTTTCCACATGTGAAATACCCCCTTTTATTCAAGGATCTGTCGACCATGGGTAATCTGCAGAAGCAAGAGAAGCTCTTTGGGTCGGGTCCCCTTTGGTCTGTGTTGTTTCCTTCGTCGATTGTCCCCCTTGCTCAGATTTCTGCTTTCTAGATGATTGTTGCAAAATATGGGATTGAACTTTGGGAGGATCGATCGGCTTCAAATGACAAGTCCATGCTCGACAAGATGTTAGAAGAGCTCGATGAAGAAGCTTTAGATGGGGAAGCTATGAATTCAAGGGACGAGGTCCTTCATCTGGAAGCTATGGATACAAAGGAAGAATTGCTTTAAGGGGGTGTTCATTGTTACTCTGTTGTGTGCTTCGAAAGGGCTGTCAAAGACCAATCCAATAAACCAAGCCACAAAAATTATGGCCCAGGAGAGTGTCTTGGCTAGTAACCCAAATCTTTCTCAAGCACAAATCTGATGGTCCCAAGACATCCTCGACAGGGTTGAAGGTATGGTTGGCAAGTCTATCAGGGATAGAGAGGAAGATGTTTACGACTTCATTCAATTTTGTACGTGCTTTTATGTTTAGCACACATGAACTATCAAATTTCATAAGACAAAAGTGCTTCAAGTCAGATTGCAAGTTTGGAGTCACAACAGCATCACAACTACTCTACATGCCTGAAGATCAGCTCAAGATCGGCTTATGATCAGCTTAAGATCAGCATATCTTCTCAAGTAATCGTCGCCCTATTTCAAGACAAGATCAAGTCAAAGTTCAAGACAAGTTGTCCCAGATATTTGCTAAAAACACAGGTGCTATAACCCTAGAAAGACCCTAGATTAGGATTTTTCAAAAAGTCATTAAATTTGGGTTTTAACAATGTTTTTGCTCTGGAATTCGGTCAGCCTAACTTCTGGTCCGGCCAGCCTAACTTCAAGCCCGGGCAAAATAACAAATTCTGTTGAAAATTCGGTCTGCCTAAGTTTTGGTTCGGCTGGCCCGAGTTAGTTCGGGTCAAATTCCAGCAATGCAAACTTTTGCTTTTTACAGGAATTCGTTCAGCCGATTAGCAAATTCGGCTAGCCGAATTTAACCTCGGGCCATCCGAATTTTGGATAAATCTTATCCCGCACGATCCGATAGTCGTTGGAACGAATCCAGTGGAATTCGATCAGCCGAAGCCAGTCTTAGGCTAGTTGAATTTTCAATATCTTTAGCTATAAATAGAGGCATTCTCACATTCTAAAGAACAACGAAAAATCACTTTGAACCTTCTGCAAGAAAGAGAGAAGCTCAAGTCATCGACTAGCTAATAGCGTGGTATTTATAATTTAATTTTTAGCTTATTCAATTCCCTTTTCTCAAGATCATTCCAATGTTATTCTAAAGAGTATTCCATACTCCATTTGAGATCTAAAGAGAATTGAATCAAGTAGCATTTGGGTTTTTCATTTCTAAAAATCTATATAACCCTATATTCTTTCTTTTCAGCGAATACTGCCTTCATCTACGTTCAAGAAAGTTCTTCTGCTACAAGCTTCTACTACGTCTTCGACTTTACGTTTGAAGATAAGTATTTTACTAATTTATTTCATTTTAGGTTTGTCTGAGATAGCCTGTGAAAATCTAAGGGTTTTTTTTTTTTTTTTTTTTTTTTTTTTTTTTTTTTTTTTTTTTTTTTTTTTGTGATAACCCGTCAAAATCACAAAAGGGGTTTTTATTTGTGATAGCCCGTCAAAATCATAAAAAGGGTTTTTATTGTGATTGCCCGTGAAAATCACAAGGAACTATATTAGTTGTAAAGGTGAACCTGTGAAAACCTTGTTATAGTAGTAATTTTGGGAGTGGAGTAGGTGTGGTTGTTTTAAGCACCGAACCACTATAATTCTTTGTGCCTTGTGGTGAATGCTTTATTCTTTTGATGATGAATGTTATGTATTTTCATTCTTGGGATGAATGTTGTAATTGTAAGTGTTATTATGTTTAAAGCACATTTTACACCTTATTTGTCAAATTTTGTCTTATCAAAACATCTTAGCAAGTGATCTTCAAGTTAGCTCAAGATCTAAGTTTAAGACAAACAAAACTCAAGTTAAAGTTCAAGTCAAACTCAAATTGAAGTTCAAGTTAAGCTCAAGTTGAAAATCAAGTCAAGCTCTAGTTGAAGACCAAGCTCGATCTACTAAAGTTCTAGTAGAAGATCAAGCTCCTTTGAGAAGTTCAAGTTTCTAACATACTTCAAGGCAATGAAGTTCAGTCCATATAAGTATTAGAAACCCTAGAAAGACCTTAGGTTTAGGTGCTTTCAAAACATATTTAAAATTGGGTTTTTATACTTATAATCGATTGAGTTTCGACTAACCTAAGTTTTGGCTTGACCAGTCCTAGCACCAACCGAAGTGAAACAGAATTTCTGTTGCACCTTCGACCGGTCGAGTGGACTCCTCAACCAGTCGAGCATTCCTCGATTCGAAGTCCAACAACTAAAACCGTTCAAACTTTGGAATCTTCAACCAGTCGAGTAGGACCCTCGACCAGTCAAGCAGGGCCTTCGACCAGTCGAGCATGGCCTTCGACGAGTCGAAGATCTGTTAAATCTTATCCCGCTCAAAATTGAACATTTGCTGGAACTGAATCCGGTGCTTAGACGAGTCGAAGACTGTCTTAGACGAATCAAAGCAACAACTTTTTTGCCTATAGATTGAGGTTATTTCTCAATCCGAAAATACAATTCAAGTCTACCAAAATACTTCTGCAAGAAAGAGAGAGGCCTCAGTTATTGTCAAGCTATCAAGCGGTATTTATAAATCATTTTATAGCTTTTTTCTTTAATTCCTTAATTTCTAATTCTATCATTCTGATTCTAAAAAGAGAGAGAATACTCTTCTTTTTGAGATTTAAAGGAATTAATACAAGTAGTCATTGTTTTAAATCCAATTAAAATCAATAGAACCCTGGACCTTTTCTATCGGACTGAACATTGAACATTCGTCATTCAAGAAAAGCAGTTTTACGGCTACAGCTTCTTCTACGGTGAAGATTAAGTATACTTTTACACTTTGTATTTGGTTTTTCTAAGATAGCCAGAAAATCTCAGTGTTGATTTTTCTGAGATAGCCAGAAAATCTCAGTGAGGGTTTGTGTTTGTGATAGCCCGATAAAATCACAACTGTATCAGGTTTTAAAGTAACCCTGTGAAAACCTTATTCATAGTGAAAGCCGAGATTACATGGTTAGTAATCTTAGGAGTGGAGTAGGTGTGGCTGTTTGAGAACAGTTGTTGACACACCAAACCACTATAATTCCTGGTATTGTGGTGAGTGCTTTTATTACTTTTGTGGTGAATGATTGTAATTTCTTTTATGCTAAAGTAGTGAATGTTTGTAATAGATAATTTTATTTACTCTTGCTTAGTTTGAAATTTTGATTCTTATCACATTCGTAAAATAAAGTTGTCCTGCCTAAACTTGTTTGGGTAAAGGTCGTCCTATGAATCAATTTGAATCAACGTTTCAATACTAGTGCAATTGAGATTTCTGATTTATTTACTTATTCAGCACTTTATTTGATTATTTGGCAGTCTTATTCAACCCCCCCCCCCCCCCCCCCCCCCCCCCCCCCCCCCCCCCCCCCCCCCCGGCGCAAGGACTTCTTAAGCTCGCCTTTTCAAGTGGTATTAGAGCTAAGTTGCTCATTTTTTTCGGATTAATTTCCTTGAGTTAAAGATCTAAAGCTTTATTATGTCAAATTTTGATAGTTTATCTATTACCAGGCCACCACCTTTTGATGACTCTAACTATTCATACTGGAAGGCCAGAATGAGGATTTTTCTAAAATCCTTAGATGAAAGTGTGTGGCAAGCCACTGTGACTAAATGGAAACCTCCTATGACTGAAGTATTAGGCAATGATGGAACTAAATCTATGAGAGAAATTGCATTCTATTTATGGACTGCAACTCAGAAAAGTGAAAGCAGTGCTAATGTTAAAGTTCAAATCCTCACTACCAGATTTGAGGAAATCCATATGGAAGAAAATGAAACTTTCATAGACTTCTATATAAAACTAAATGACATAGTAAATTCCATGTGGGGTCTAGGAGATGGAATCCTAGAAAGCAAGGTTTGTACAAAAATACTGCGATCCCTTCTTGAGAGATTCAATTCTAAAGTTACTGTCGTTCAGGAATTGAGAGATACTGATCTTATGAAGGTTGAAGAGTTAGTTGGCTCTCTACAAACATATGAGTTGAATTTTAAGGCTCCTAAAGCTAAGTCTATTGCTCTTAAATCTTTTAAATCTATTTCAAAAGAAAATAGTTCTAATTCTGATATTGAAAATGAAGATGATATGGCAATGTTAGCTAAGAAATTTTATAGAATTTTCAAAAAACAAGAAAAGAGCAGATTTTCAAAAATCAACTGATAAAAGAAAAAGAAAATCTAATTCTTGGAAATCTAAAACAAAGGACAGTCAATGTTTCAACTGTCATGAATATGGGCATTTGGCTAATAAATGTCCTAAAAAGCATAGGTTAAAAAGAAAGGGCATGATAGCTTATTGGGATGAATCATCTGACTCTGAAAGCACTTCTGAGTCTGATGAATAAGAACAAGACAATACAAATGCAAATGATGTGAAAGCTCTTATGACTATATCCAGAGTCACTTCCTTAAATAGTGGTAATATATCTTGTTAAATGTCATCACCACCTCTCTTGAATATTCCGGAGTCTTCCGGAAACTTCCAGACATTTCTGGAAAATTCTAGAATTTTCTAGAACCTTCCGGAAACTTCTAGAGTTTGATGGAGTTTTCTTTACTCTTCTGGAATGTTCCGGATTATGCTAGAACATTCCGGACTATGCTAGAACCTTCCGGATTCTCTTAGAATGTTCCGGAATATAATAGAACCTTATAGGACATATTTGGAAGCTTCTAGAACTCTTTAGAATTATATTGATTCTAAAATCTTCCATGGCTCTCTATAAATATGGGAAGAGCTTCATTATGTACACATCAACAACAAAGAGTGAGTTCCAGAGTGAAAGCAAGGTGTCCAAGTATTAAGAGTTCAAAAAGAGTTTTTTCCTTGTGTGTGTGAGTTGTCATTCAAGAGTGATAGTTTGTGAGTGTTGTAAAGTATACCCTTATTGTGTACAAGTATTTGTAATAAATAAAATTACATTTACTTGTCGTGTTCAATTCTTCTATTTGGTATCAGAGCGAGGTTTGGTCGGGATCCGTTTTCTAAGGTGATCGTGCACAGTTTGGAGACTGTGAAGTTTGTTGGCTTGCTTGGTAAAGGGAGTGATAATCACACCAAGTCACAATGGTGGACCTTGTGAACACAACGAGCGGAGTTACGAGGCTTAACAACCACAACTATTAAAGTTGGAGGAGTCGCATTAAGTCCTACCTTGAAGGGCAAGACTTGTGGGAGGTTGTTAATGGGGATGAGATTATCCCACCTCCTAAGGAAAATGCTGAAGCACTCCGAAAGTAGAAGATTAAGGCCGGGAAGGCAATGTACATGCTCAAGTCAACCATTGAGGATGAGTTGCTCAAGCGAATCAAGGATGACGACACACCCAAGATGGCATGGGACACCTTTGCATCATTGTTTTCAAAAACAAATGATGCTCGACTTCAATATTTAGAGAATGAGTTAATGTCCACCACCCAAGGAGATAAGTCTATAAGCGAATACTTTACAAAAGTAAAGGATTTACGCCGAGAAATTTCATAATTGGATCCTAAAGCAAATATTCATGAGGAAAGAATGAGGAGGATCATTATACACGGGTTGAAGCCCGAGAATAATGCTTTTATCACGGCAATACTAGGTTGGCCTACTCAACCTACTCTCATAGAATTGGAGAATTTGTTGGCCAATCAAGAAAGTTTATACAAACAAATGGCTGGAGAGTCGATAAACAAGGAAGAGGAAGCACTCTACTGCAATAATAAAAAAGGCAGACATCGACAGCAGAACAGAAAGGGCGAACAAAGTCAGCAGAACTTTGGAAAGTCCAAGAAGAGAGAAGAGCAAGGAAGAAGTCCTCGGACAGGGAGAGTTCAATCCGACAACAACACAAATAAACAACGATCATCCTTATCTCGAAAGTATGATATAGAGTGTTTCAATTGTGCCAAGAAAGGTCACTTTACAAAAAATTGTTGGTTTGAGAAAAAATCAGCCGAAGGTAACTTGGTGACTTCTAGAAATCACCAAACGATACTACAGATCTCTGGCATGCACGTTTAGGGCACGTGAGTTATCATAAGCTGAAGATAATGATGAAGAAGGCTATGCTCAAAGGTCTTCCCCAGCTAGATGTTCGAGAAGATATAATTTGTGCAGGGTGTCAATATGGCAAAGCGCACCAATTACCATATGAAGAATCAAAGTTTAGAGCTAAAGAACCCTTGGAGCTTGTCCACTCAGACGTGTTTGGAAGGGTAAAACAGGCATCGGTTAGTGGCATGCATTACATGGTGACCTTCATTGACGACTTCTCAAGGTACGTTTGGGTTTACTTCATGAAAGAGAAGTCAGAAACTTTATTAAAATTTAAAGAATTTCGGGAGAAGGTCGAAAGTGAGTTCGATAGAAGGATCCGATGCTTGCGAACGGATAATGGCGGAGAGTATACGTCGAAAGAGTTCTCAAATTATCTAAAGGAGTGTAGAATCCGACGACAATTGACTTGTTCGGGCACTCCACAACAAAACAGCGTTGCTGAAAGAAAAAATCGTCACCTTGCAGAGATATGTCGCAGCATGCTACATGCTAAGAATGTGCCCAGCCGATTCTGGGTAGAGTGTATGCAAACGGCAACTCATGTGATCAATAGGCTACCACAAGCAAAACTAGGCTTTGTCTCACCCTTCGAGAAGCTATGGAACATAAAGCCCAAAGTGAGTTACTTCCGAGTCTTCGGAAGTGTATGTTATGTGTTTGTGCCTGATCACTTGCGTAGCAAGTTCGATAAGAAGGCAATTCGTTGCATCTTTTTGAGCTATAGCAGTGAAAAGAAAGGGTGGAAATGTTGCAACCCTGCAACCGGTCGGTGCTACACATCAAGGAATGTTGTCTTTGGTGAAGCCTCATCATGGTGGTCGCCACTGAAGGAGGAACTGCCAAACTCTCAAGACCTAGAAGATGAACTGCATAAGATGGGGAAAACAAGGGAAGGAGAAGAATCTCCTAGTTCAACTAAGGAGTTGACACCTATAGCAGGAGATGGTGAGCAAGTGCCTAATATGTCTGGAACACCAGATAAATCTATGAGTCTATGGAAAACTGGAGTACATCGAAGTAGTCTAGAAGAGCTTCGCCCAAGTCAACAAGAGGTTACGGTAGACAACCCACCACTTAGGAGGTCGACTAGATAGAGAAAGCTTAACCCAAGATACGTGGACGCTGCCTTAGCAGAAGAAGAGACCGTGAAAGAGCCAACAACATTTGAAGAAGCATCCCGAGACATAAAATGGCAGAAGGCGATGAAAGAAGAGATTAAGGCATTGAAACAAAATCAGACTTGGGAACTAGTTCCAAAACCCAAGGATGTGAAGACCGACAACCAAGTTGCAGACATACTCACGAAAGGACTTAGCAATGCTAAGTTCACCGAATTCAGAAAGCAACTTGGCATGATGACCAAGGCAGAATTGTGAAAGTTGGTGCTGAGGGGTAGTGTTAAATGTCATCACCACCTCTCTTGAATATTCCGGAGTCTTCCGAAAACTTTCAGACATTTCTGGAAAATTCTAGAATTTTCTAGAACCTTCCGGAAACTTCTAGAGTTTGATGGAGTTTTCTTTACTCTTCTGGAATGTTCCGGATTACGCTAGAACATTCCGGACTATGCTAGAACCTTCCGGATTCTCTTAGAATGTTCCGGAATATTAGAACCTTATAGGATATATTTGGAAGCTTCTACAACTCTTTAGGATTATATTGATTCTAGAATCTTCCATGGCTCTCTATAAATATGGGAAGAGCCTCATTATGTACACATCAACAACAAAGAGTGAGTTCAAGAGTGAAAGCAAGGTGTCCAAGTATTAAGAGTTCAAAAAGAGTTTTTTCCTTGTGTGTGTGAGCTGTCATTCAAGAGTGATAGTTTGTGAGTGTTGTAAAGTATACCTTTATTGTGTACAAGTATTTGTAATAAATAAAATTACATTTACTTGTCGTGTTCAATTCTTCATATCTAACTATGAAAATCTAAAGAGTGACCCTGAAAATGAAAATGAAGATGATCTTCAAGATGCCTACAATGCCCTATACAGAGAAAGTTGTAAAATTGTTGTCAAATTGAAAATTCAAGAAGAGAAATATGCTAAACTAAAAGAAGAACTTGAAAATGCAATTTTAGAAAAATCTCATTTTTCAGATTGTCTTGAAAAAACAAAATTAGATTTAAGTTTTAAATCTTCCGAACTGGAAAAATTCAAAACAGAAAATGAAAAACTAAAACTTGAAATTTCTTCCCTTTTGAGTTTTAAGGACACTTGGAAATATACTCATCATGACCAAAAGCTTGAAAAATTGTTAATAACATCTAAAAATTGTGGTGACAAGACAGGTTTGGGTTATATTAAAGGTAATACTTTAAAATCCAAGGATTCTGCTCTTATCTTTGTAAGAGGAGAATCCTCGAACTCTAAAGGTAAGACTTTAAGAGATTTTAACCGTAATGATTTCAAAAACTCAAAACCCTTTCAAGTTCCTAAAAACAATAATGTAACCAGCTATAAAAATCAAAGGAATAATAAATCTCCCTTAGTTGAAAAAATAGTGGACCTGCTTAAAGAGCTTCTAAAATCCAACTCAAATGTATATGGAGTGTATAGAGAAAGGAGAAATCCTAACTCTCAAATACAGCGAAACTCAAGAGTCACTCCTAAACCTAGAACCGTAATGAAATGGGTTCCAAAGGTTAAGTGTCTTGTAGTCCACACAGCTTTTAAAGCCATTAGCCACTCAAAACGGTACCTGGATAGTGGATGCTCAAGACATATGATAGATGACAAGGCGATATTCATGAATATCAAAGAAGTTAGTGGCGGCTCAGTTACTTTCGGTGATGGAAGCAACTGAAAAATAACAGGCCAAGGTACTGTACAACTTCCAAACTTACCTCCTTTTGAAAATGTGCTTTATGTTGAAGGTTTAAAACATAACCTCTTAAGCATATCTCAAATCCGTGATAATAAACACAGTGTGAAATTTTCTGATCACGGATGTGAAATAATAAATGAGAAGGGTAATGTAATATTAAATGGTCGCAGGACCTTTGAAAATTGTTATATTATCGATAACTCTTGTTCATCTAACCATTCATGTTACATGGTCCAAACAAACGAGACTGAACTTAGGCATAAACGTCTTGGACATGTAAACTATAGAGATCTGTATAAGCTGAGCAAAAGAGATCACTTACGTGGTTTACCCAAGCTGAAAGAGTATGTGGCGCATGTCAAATTGGCAAACAGATCAGGAATAGTCACAAGAAAGTGAACTCCTTAACCACAACCAAACCACTAGAACTACTCCAGATGGATCTAGTAGGACCAACTAGAACGGAGAGTAGAGGTGGAAAGAAGTATTTTCTGATCATTGTTGATGATTACACCAGATATACATGGGTAGCCTTTTTAAGAGAGAAATCAGATACTCTTGATGAAGTCAAGAGAATTTTAAAGCATATTCAGACTGAAAAAGAGATATTTGTGATCAAAATTAGAAGTGATCATGGCACTGAATTCGAGAATAGCAATTTTGAGAAGTACTATGATGATCATGGTATATCGCATGAGTTCTCTGCTCCCAAAACACCTCAACAAAATGGAATTGTTGAAAGAAAAAATAGAGCTCTACAGGAAATGGCTACTGTAATGTTGAATAGCATGAAACTACCAAAAAATTTATGGGCTGAAGTTGTTAATACTGCATGTTATATTATAAATCGTGTTTATATTAGAAAATCAAAAAATAAAACAGCTTATGAACTATGGTTTAATAAAAAGCCCTATTGTTAAATATTTTCAGACTTTTAGATGTAAATGCTTTATTTTAAGGGACCGAGAAAATCTGGGAAAGTTTGAAACAAAGTAGGCTACGCACTATATAGCCGTGCTTACAGGGTTCTTAATAAAAGAACTGGGGTGATTCAGGAATCAATAAATGTAGTAATTGATGATCAACAAATCACATCCACTCCAAGTCAAGATGATGATGAAGTCAATATAATTGATATACCTGACTCTTCATCCAAATCAGTTGATACTGAAATAAGATCAGTCAAAGACCATCCGACTGATCAAATACTTGGTAACCCTAGTACTAGTGTTCAGACAAGAAGACAATTAGAAAATATCTGTAATTATGTCTATAGCGAATACTAGTGTATTGTATTGTGTAGTTAGTGGGCTCTTCTAGTGTAAGTGCATGTGCACACTTCTCTATTCTCCTGCAGTGTACTATATGCTTTATCATAATAAAATATTATGTGTTAGGGCAAGCAAGCCTAACACATCATCTCTCACAAACTCTCCTCCTCCTCCTTCTATCTCAATATTTTCATCTCTTCTTCACATTATCATCATCAAACCATTTTCTACTTGGTATCAGAGCAAAGATCCAGGCATTCCGCATCCAACAGGTTGAGAGGCGACACATCACCTTGCTGACGTCAGCAGCCGTACGGCTGACGTCAGCGTTGTACGGACGCATGGACTCCGTTTGAGCTGAAAGTTTAGGGGTTTGATAGATCTTGATTTTAGAAGATTTGTCATGATTTTTTCAGAATTTATTGGACCTCATTTCATGGTATTTTGGGCGAAATAGAGAAATTCGAAAATCGGTCTCAGATTTCGTTTTTCTTCGATCTACCTCAAATCGGTAAGCTTTTCTTTGGTTTCTTTGCTCAAGATGGACCGAAATCTTCCTCCCAAGCTATCCATGGTGGATTTTTTACTCAAGATCAATGTTTGAGAGGTTTTTAACCTCAAACAGGCGTGCGGCTGGGCCATTTTTCACTCGGTCAGGCCCCCTTTGACTGCGTTTCATTGTTTTTTTGATGATTGATATTTGTTTGAGGTTTATCTCTTGTCATCTTGAAGGATTGAGTGAGATAAGAGTTGTTTGAATCAGTCTTTCTTGGTATAGGAGGTCTCTTGGCATAGGTTTATTTCTCTTGGATTCTACTATGGCTGATAAAGGGCCCTCATCTCTTGGCATAGGGTCTCTTGAATCCAACCCCTTACAGATTACCTCCATTAAGTTGAATGGTGACAACTATCTTCAATGGGCACAATCTGTAAAAGTATTTTTAGGAGCCCGTGACAAGTCGTATATTTTGGATGATCCCCCAAGCTCTACAGATGTTACCTACAAGTCTTGGACAAAGGAGAATTATCAAGTTATTGCATGGTTGTTGAATAGCATGGATTCCTCGATTAGCCACTCAGTGATGTTTTTATCCTCGGCTAAAGGCATTTGGGATACACTTCATGATATGTTCTCAGAATTTTTCACAGGTATTCCAGCTTATTCAAGAAATTGGTCGGTTTCAACAAAACTCCAGATCCTTAAAAGACTACTATTCGACGCTTCGGGGTATGTGGGATGAGTTGGATATGTATCAGCCTCTTCCTTCCAAATGTAAAGAGGATCATGAACATGCTCATAAGCAGCGGGATGATACTCGTATCATGCAGTTCCTCGCTGGTTGAGTTCTGATTATTTTCACGTTCGCGATCAGGTTGTTATGCAGGATCCTCTTCCCCTATTGACGACGGTCTATGCCATGTGTCAGCGTGCTATGGCCTCTACTCTTCCTTCTCATTCATTTGTGCCAACCGAGCATTTGACACATCTTGCTGGCGATCAGTCCTCCCTTGGTCTTCGGGTACCATCCTTGAGCTCAGGGCGTATTTCTGGTTTTGCTGGTCATGGTAGAGGCCGTGAGGGAGATCGCAGTCGTGGCGGCCGTAGTCTTCGTGGTCGTGGTGGACGTGGACGAGGACGTGATGGTTCCTGCATTTGTTCACATTGCGGTGGAACTAATCACATTGTTGATTATTGCAAGCAGCTACATGGTCGTCCTACGTATGTCGCTGCTTCTGTTGCTTCTGAGACAGTCTTCCACCCCGACAGCTGAGCAGGCTACTTCAGGGGAGTCTCTTATCATTTCTCGGGCGGCATATGATGCCCTTATGCGGCTTCACATTCGGGATATTCCTGAGCCTTCTCACGCAGCTTCGGCCCAGTCAGGTACTGCCCTTCTTGTGTCATCCTCTCCTACCTCCTGGGTCATCGACTATGGAGCTTCCTCCCATATGACTGGTAAGTTGCAATTCTTTTCTTCTTATTCTCTCTTCTTCTCCCACTCAATATGTCACAGTCGCAAATGGAACCCAATCTCCCATCTCTGGGATTGGTTCCATCCCTCTCTCTTCTTCCTTGTCTTTGTCCTCCGTATTGCATGTGCCTCGTTTTCCATTAAACTTATTGTCTGTTAGCTCTCTTAATAAATCTCTCAATTGTTCCATCACCTTCTTTCCTTCTTATTGTTTGTTTCAGGACCTACAGACGAAGAGAGTGATTGGTGGGGGGCATGAGCGAGGAGGCGTTTATCTTCTCGATGATACACCTTGTTGCCGCTTCTAGTACCCTTTCTCTAGATCGAGAGTCCATGACTCGGTGGCATTGCCGCTTAGGCCCCCCATCCATTGCTAGATTGAGATTTTTGTTTCCTTCCTTATCTGTCACTAAACCATTATACTGTAATATTTGTGAATTGTCTAAACATCATCGTGCTACGTTTCCTCCTAGCTCTTCTGGGAGGAAATCTCAACCTTTTTCTTTTGGATCACTCGGATGTCTGGGGACCAGATCCAGTTACCTCGACTTTTGGATTTAGATATTTTGTTACCTTTATTGATGATTATTCCCGCATGACTTGGATTTATCTTTTGAAATCTAAAAGTGAAGTGTTTGATGCTTTTAAAGTGTTTTATCATGAAGTGTGCACTCAATTTCATTGTTCCATCAAATCCCTCCATTCTGATAATGGGGGAGAAATACATGTCTACTGCATTTCTGTCCTTCTTGCAGGAACGTGGAATTTTGTCTAGGACGTCATGTGCTCGCACTCCTCAACAAAATGGTATTGCAGAACGAAAGAATCGTCATCTTCTTGAAGTTGCTCGCACCCTTCTGCTTGGTATGCATCTACCCAAACATGATGCTCTTTTAACTGCTACTTTTCTTATTAATCGTATACCCTCACGTATTCTGTCTCACAAATCTTCATTTACTATATTGTATCCTCATGATAATCCATTTCCTCTACCACTTAAAGTTTTTTGTTGTACATGCTTTGTTCAAATTTTGGATGGGAGTAATGATAAACTTAGCCCCAGGGCGATTAAATGTGTCTTTATAGGGTATACTCGGAGTCAGAAAGGGTATAAATGCTTTGACCCATTGACTCGCAAGAAATATGTCTCTGCCGATGTCACCTTCTTTGAGGATCTTTTTTCTCCTCTCCAGGCCATTCCCTTTGTGATCCTCTTGCGAGTCAGGGGGAGTATGACTCTTATCCTCTTTCCACTAGTGATCATGGGAAAACTCCTCTCGCCTCTATTCAGCATCCTGTTGGTGATATGGGTGAGCCTAAGCCTCTGCGGGTGTATCATCGTCGAGATAAATCTTCACAAGCTCAGCCATCCACCCTTCCGCTCACTTTGGATGTTGGTTCAGGTGACTCTCCTAACTCGAGTTCAGATCTTCCCATTGCCTTGCGCAAAGGGTCACGATCTTGCACTCAACACCCCATTAGTAATTTCGTTTCATATGATCATCTTTCACCGTCTTTTCAGTCGTTTGCAGCTTCCCTTTCATAACAGACTATTCCTAGATCTCTCTCACATGCTCTTCAGAGTCCTGATTGGACAAAGGCGATGATGGAAGAAATGTCTGCTCTTGAGAAGAATTATACTTGGGATCTTGTGCCACTTCCTGTAGGCCATAAACTTGTTGGCTGTTGATGGGTTTATACAATCAAGTTTCTTCCAGATGGCTCAATTGATCGCTATAAAGCCCGTCTTGTTGCTAAAGGTTACACACAGACTCATGGTGTGGATTACTTCGAGACATTCTCTCCAGTGGCTAAGCTTAATTCAATTCGCGTTGTGCTTTCCTTGACCGTTAATTTATCATGGCCCTTGTTTCAGCTTGATGTTAAGAATGCATTTCTCCATGGGGATCTTGCAGAGGAAGTTTACATGCATCAACCTCCTGGCTTTGTTGCTTCTCACAATCCTGCACTTGTATGTTGGTTGAAGAAGGCTCTTTATGGACTCAAACAATCCCCACGTGCATGGTTCGAAAAATTTAGTCAGGCTCTCTTGGAGTTTGGCTTTGTTCGTAGTCATGCCGATCATTCTCTCTTTATATGTCATCGATCGACGGGCATCATGGTTCTCATTGTCTATGTGGATGATATTGTTGTCTGGTAGTGATTCTGCTGGAATGAGGGATGTCAAAGATTTTTTGAAGACCAAGTTTGAAATCAAGAACCTTGGTCCTCTTCGCTACTTCCTCGGAATTGAAGTTGCTCGCTCATCATCCAAATTGGTCTTGTCACAACGAAAATATGCGCTTGATCTTCTCATGGAGACCGGCATGTTAGGGTGCAAGCCTGCTACCACTCCCATGGATACTTCACAGAAGCTTCGACCAGATGATGGTGCTCTCCTTACTGATCTGAGATGTATCAACGACTTGTAGGCCGGCTTATTTACCTGACTATTACTCGCGTACTTCTCATCTCACGGCTGTCTACCGCATACTTCGGTATTTAAAATCAGTCCCGGGTCTTGGCCTCTGCTTTCAGTTGCATGGTCATCTTCATCTTTCTGGCTATTCCGATGCTGATTGTGCAGGTTGTACTTTTGATCGCCGCTCTACATCCGGCTTCTGTACCTTCCTAGGTGGCAATCTTATAACCTGGAAGAGCAAAAAACAACCAGTTGTTGCTCGGTCGTCAGCTGAAGCAGAATATCGTGTTATGGCTCATGCGACGTGTGAACTCGTGTGACTTCGCAATCTTCTTGAAGAACTTGGCTATCCTCCTTCGGATCCTATTCCTCTTCACTGTGACAATCAAGCGGCCATCCATATTGCTCGTAACCCAGTTTTCCACGAGCGAACCAAGCATATTGAGGTCGACTGTCACTTTATTCGGGAGAAAGTCACTTCTAAGGAAATCGTCACTCCTTTTGTTCGATCTAGGATCAACTTGCTAATGTTCTTACAAAGTCCTTGAGTCGAGATGCTCTTCATCGTGTTCGTGACAAGTTGGGCATGATCAACATCTATGCTCCAACTTGAGGGGGAGTATAGAGAATACTAGTGTATTGTATTGTGTAGTTAGTGGGCTCTTCTAGTGTAAGTGCATGTGCACACTTCCCTATTCTCCTGCAGTATACTATATGCTTTATCATAATAAAATATTATGTGTTAGGGCAAGCAAGCCTAACACATCATCTCTCCCAAACTCTCCTCCTTCTTCTATCTCAATATTTTCATCTCTTCTTCACATTATCCTCATCAAACCATTTTCTACTATGTCTGCTTCACTTCCCAAATTGAACCGGCCAATGTAAATGAAGCACTTACCAATAAAAGTTGGATAATAGTCATGCAAGAAAAACTAAATCAATTTGTTAGAAATGATGTGTGGTACTTGGTTCCTAGACCTTCTGATAAACATATAATTGGAATCAAATGGATTTTTAAGAATAAAACTGTTGAATTAGGTAATATTATCAAAAATAAGGCTCAATTGGTTGTACAAGGGTACACACAAATAGAAGGTATTGATTACGATGAAACCTTTGCACCAATTGCGGGCCTTGAATCATAAGATTATTTATTTCGATTGCATGTCATAAGAAATTCAAAATATATCAAATGGATGTCAAAAGTGCATTTCTAAACGGTGACTTAAATGAGGAAGTATATGTTGAACAACCTAAGGGTTTTGAGGACCCTAAATCTTCAAATCATGTATACCGTCTTAAAAAGGCACTTTATGGTTTGAAACAAGCTCCCAGGGCATGGTACGAGAAATTGACTAAATTTTTACTTAGTCATAACTTCTTTATGGGTAGCGTTGATAAAACTTTATTCGTCAAGAAATATAACGATCATATATTGATAGTTCAGATCTATGTCAGCTATATCATTTATGGATCTACATGCACTAACTTATCTATTGAGTTTGCAGATCTGATGAAATCCAAGTTTGAAATGAGTATGGTTCGTGAACTAAACTACTTTCCTGGATTACAACTTAAGCAACATAAGGATGGTATATTCATCTCACAAACCAAATACATCTTGAACCTTATAAAAAGGTTTGGGTTTGAGAATGGAAAGAATTTTGAAACTCCAATGATTACAACTCTTAAACTCTCAAAGGATTAATCAGCTAAAAGTGTAGACTCCCGCCTATATCGAAGCATGATTGGTAGTCTCTTATACTTAACTGCCAATAGACCTGATATTGCTTTTAGTGTTGGAATATGTGCCAGATATCAATCTAATCCTAAAGAATCACATCTAACTGCTATTAAACGGATAATCAGATGTCGCAAGTTCTGCTAACTTAGGACTTTGGTATCCGCATGATACATCCGTACAAATTGTTGGATATACTAATGCAAAATGGGCAGGAAATATTGACGATAAAAAATCTACCAGTGGTGGATGTTTCTACGTAGGGAACTGTTTAGTATCCTGGCTCAGTAAGAAACAAAACTCTGTATCTCTCTCAACAGCTGAAGCTGAATATATCGCAGCTGGTAATGCTTATACTCAGCTTATCTAGATGAAAAAAATGCCAGCTGATTATGGTATTGCGCAAGATACAATGACATTATACTGCGATAACTCGAGCACAATTAATATTTCAAAAAAACCAATCCAACATTCTCGCACTAAACATATTGATATTCGATACCATTATATTCGAGAACTAGTTGAAGACAAAAGTATTGCACCAGAACATATTCAAACTAAGAAGCAGCGTACAAACATACTGACCAAACCGATCGACAAGAACAGATTTTCCAATTTAAAGCATGATATTGGTTTGTGTAATTTTAATTAATCATAGTGTTTATGCATTTCTTTGTTTTATGTGTATGTTTATTAAATGCATAATATGATAAAATAAAATTTAAAAAATTCTCAAAAAATTCAGATTTTGTGTTGCTCGAAGGGTTGAGTACATGCTCGACCAGTCGAACCCTCAACGAGTCGAGCACGTGCTCGACTGGTCAAGGACCATGCGATTTCACCTAAAAAGGGGGAAATTTTGCTTTTTTCATTTCATTTTCACTTTCTTCTTCGACTAGCCGATGCTCCTCTCGACGAACCCAACTTCAATCTTGCTTGTAAGTGGTTATTTTTCGATTTCCTTCAAGATTTGAGTACTTCCTTGGTAGTTAATCTCTTATTTGGGGTTTATTCTTGATTTCAAACCCTGTTTGTGGTGGGTTTTGTGGAAAATCTGATCAACCCACAACCCATCTACTCTCTTTAGTTATTTCTTGTGCAATCATTAAATGGAGCATCGTACTAAAAGAACAGCATCACGCGAAACACGTGGTAGCTTGTCATCTAGGCCGACTTCATCTAATGTGAGAACCCTAAGGGGCCCCGAAGAAGATTCGGAGCAAGTTAGGGATTTCCGCTCAAGAGACATAATTATTGAGCATAGTGTCAATCTTGCTGACATTGCTCCATTTGAACTTGTTCCTTTACTTTCAGATATCGGATGGGAAGGCATATTTGGTTGGGGCGGAACAGCTTATCGTTCCATGGCGCAAGCGATGTACGCATCGATTTGTGATGTGTCTCTCGAAGACCTTTCTTTTACGATTAAATTTGTAGAAGACACGTTCAATGTAAATCGCTATACCATGTCAGCATTGACTGAGATTGTCGTTGCAGATGATGCGATACCTATTGATAATCTAACTGACAAAATGATGCACTATGAACGAGAAGTGATTACTTATAAATTATGTCGCTTTCATGCTAAATGGAAATCTGGTCATGCTCTACGTGTCAACCAGAAGCTCCCCAAATATCGAGTCCTGCATCGGATCTTTACATCGAATGTCTATCCTAGATCGAGGAATAAGTCGGAACTTACTCCCTTCATGACTCGTGTCCTCCATTCGGCTGCGTCTAGTATACAAGTCTATCTTCCTTCTCTCATATGCTACCTCATTATCCAGTTTCGTCTTCATCCGGGTCATGGTTCTATTCCATTTGCCTATCTCATGACATGTATTGCCTTACATTGTAATGTTACTATTCCTACATCTGAGGCACCGGAGTCGGTTTTACCATTTAACAACACCAATTTGAATAAGATGAATCTGGAATTTCTTCCTGGTCAACGTGACGAAGAAGAAGAGGAGGAAGCACCTGCACTGAAAGACACTTCGATGGACGACATCTTTGCTGAGCTCGATGAGTCGGATAATCCAGAAGATCCAGACTATCAACCTTCTCAGGTTGATGATCGGCTTAAATCATTGGAGGAGAAGGTTGATGATCTCGCCAAGAGTTTGCACCAGCTTGACCCTTCTATGCCTGCTCCTTCATCGTCTAGATCCAACTGAGTTCCTTTCATTTTAGTTTTTATGGGGTTGTATAACTTTATCTTTACTTGGTTTGCTTGATGACTACTTTACACTCTCCTTGGATGATTATTTCCCTCTTTTGACAATCTAATATGCTACTCTCCTTGACATATTCATATGTTTTATTTCTTCTAAATGTTTATACGGTTATTCATATGTTTTACTTGATGGTTAACCTATTTCTTCCCTTGTCAACTTGTGACAAAAAGGGGGAGAGAAATGAAAAATTGGGCATGCATATTTTGAAATGTTTTGAATATATGATATATGATGCATGTGAATGATAGGAGAATGAATGCTTGGAGAGTGCTTTGGAACGGATGGTTGTATGTTATAATACAGGGAAAATGCAAATTGAGGGGGAGTAGTAAATTTTTGCAATCTCAACAACTCGTTTACAACATGAGTACAAGGATAACTCGTTTACAACATGAGTACAAGGATACAGGGCTTCATTCAGATTTTTTTGTAATACTAAGTGTTTTGTCACGAAATTGACAAAGGGGGAGATTGTAAGTGCTATTATGTTTAAAGCACATTTTACACCTTGTTCGTCAAATTTTGTCTTGTCAAAACATCTTAGCAATTGATCTTCAAGTTGGCTCAAGATCTAAGTTCAAGTCAAACTCATGTTGAAGTTCACGTCAAACAAAACTCAAGTTAAAGTTCAAGTCAAACTCAAGTTGAAGTTCAAGTCAAGCTCAAGTTGAAAATCAAGTCAAGCTCTAGTTGAAGACCAAGCTCGATCTACTAAATTTCTAGTAGAAGATCAAGCTCCTTTGAGAAGTTCAAGTCTCTAACATACTTCAAGGCAATGAAGTTCAGTCCATACAGGTATTATAAACCCTAGAAAGACCTTAGGTTTAGGTACTTTCAAAACATATTTAAAATTGGGTTTTTATACTTATAATTGGTTGAGTTTCGACTTGCCTAAATTTTGGCTCGACCAGTCTAAGAATTTCTCGACCAGTCCTAGCACCAGCCGAAGTGAAACAGACTTTCTGTTGCACCTTCGACTAGTCGAGTGGACTCCTCAACCAGTCGAAGGACCCTCTTCGACCAATCGAGCATTTTTCGACTCGAAGTCCAGCAACTAAACCGTTCAAACTTTGGCATCTTCAACCAGTCGAGCAGGACCCTTGACCAGTCAAGTAGGGCCTTCGACAAGTCGAAGATTTGTTAGATCTTATCCCGCTCAAAATTAAAAATTTGTTGGAACTTAATCCGATGCTTAGACGAGTCGAAGACTGTCTTAGACGAGTCAAAGCAACAACTTCTTTGCCTATAAATTGAGGTTCTTTCTCAATCCAAAAATACAATTCAAGTCTACCAAAATACTTCTGCAAGAAAGAGAGAGGCCTCGGTTATTGTCAAGCTATCAAGTAGTATTTATAAATCATTTTATAGCTTTTTTCTTTAATTCCTTAATCTCTAATTCTATCATTCTGATTCTAAAAAGAGAGAATACTCTTCTTTTTGAGATTTAAAGGAATTAATACAAGTAGCCATTGTTTTAAATCTAATTAAAATCAATAGAACCCTGGACCTTTTCTATCGGACTGAACATTGAACATTCGTCATTCAAGAAAAGCAGTTTTACGGCTACAGCTTCTTCTACAGTGAAGATAAGTATACTTTTACACTTTGTATTTGGTTTTTCTGAAATATGCAAAAAGTCTCAGTGTTGGTTTTTCTAAGATAGACAGAAAATCTCAGTGAGGGTTTATGTTTGTGATAGCCTGATAAAATCACAACTGTATCAGGTTTTAAGGTGACCCTGTGAAAACCTTATTCATAGTGAAAGCCGAGATTACGTGGTTAGTAATCTTGGGAGTAGAGTAGGTGTGGCTGTTTGAGAACAGTTGTTGACACGCCGAACCACTATAATTCTTGGTGTTGTGGTGAATGATTGTAATTTCTTTTATGCTAAAGTGGTGCATGTTTGTAATAGATAGTTTTATTTACTCTTGCTTAGTTTGGAATTTTGATTCTTATCACGTTCGTGAAATAAGGTTGTCCTGCCTAAACTTGTTTGGGTGAAGGTTGTCTTACGAATCAGTTTGAATCAACGTTTCAATACTAGTGCAATTGAGATTTCTGATTTATTTACTTATTCAACACTTTATTTGATTATTTGGCATAGTCCTATTCACCCCTAGGACTTCTTAAGCTCGCATTTTCAGTAATCATTTCATATTCTCTTGCTAGTTTGAAAGATTGATTTTAAAGACATTCGTGAAATAAGATTGTCCTGCCTAATATTTTAGGCGAAGATTGACCTACGAATCATTTAGAATCAAGGTTTCAATACTCAGGCGATTGAGATTTTTATATTCTTTATATATTCAGCATTTATTTCAATTATTTGGCATTGTCCAATTCACCCCCCTCTAGGACATCGATAGCTCTCCTTTTCAAATTTGTTAGAAGAAAATGGGCCTAGAGGCTACATGAAGAACATTTGTCGAAGGCAAGGAAGTCTCTGAGGGTGTGGAGAGAATAGTTGAGCCTAGAGTGCTCGATCAATTACGAATCCTCGAGTAAGGTTGGTGGCAGCAAGAGGGTGAGATCGGGCTGAGCTAGTGACCAATGTTAGTTCTCTCTTGGAACGTTCAGGGGTTGGGTTGCAAGCTGAAGAGGACCCAAGTAAGGAAGATCTGCTAGGAATCTAAGGCAAATATTGTTTCGCTTCAGGAAACGAAACTTCAGAACATCAACAAAGGTACGTTGAAATCCATTTGGGGTAGACCAAATTATGATTGGATTTCTCTAGACGTGAATGGTTCTGCAAGGGGAATAAAAGTTGCTTAGAACACAAATTTACAGAAGCTGGTTAATTCCTATTCTAGATTCCATTCTATCTTCGTGGTTCTCTGGGATGTGGGTTCTAAGTTTCAATGGATTTTCTCCGTGGTCTACAGTCCTTGCTCCTCGTCCCTTTGCGATCAGTTGTGGGTTGAGCTCTCCGCAGTTAGACAAAGATGGAATCTGTAGTGGTGTGTGGGAGATGACTTTAATGTCGTGCATTTTTCTTTTGAGAAGTCGACTGGGGGTTGTGTTACCACCAACATGCAAAATTTCTCTGAATGGATAGCTTCTAGTGAAACGGTCAATCTTCCCCTAGGAGGGGCCAACTTCACTTGGTCCAACAATCAATCTAACCTTATTTGTCACATCTTGACAGATTTTTGGTCTTGCACGACTAGCTGCAAAAACTTCCGCCTGTGAACCAACGTGGTCTCATGAGAGTAATCTGAGATCATATGCCTATAGTCTTAGAAGTGGATGATGTTAATTGGGGCCCCAAACATTTTTTATCGAACAAGCTTGGCTAGAAATTGAGGGTTTCAAGGACTTGAGTAGGGAATGGTGGTCCTCATTCCAAGTAGAAGGTTACACCAATTTCATCCTTAGTCCAAGCTCAAATTACTAAAAGAAAGAATTAAGATTTGGAAGAAAGAAGTCTTGGGTGCAAGAGAGGGAGAATTTGATGCTATTTTGAACAAGATCAATGAATACGATGGTAAGGAAAAAGTGTATGGCCTATCGGAAGAAGATAAGGCCGATTGTATTGCCTTGAAAGCGAAGTATGCCTCCTTCTCTAAAGAAGATTAAATTAAATGGCGGCAACATTCTAGAGCCTTATGGTTAAAGGAAGGGGACAAGAATACGTGCTTCTTTCACAACATGGCTAGCTCTAGAGCTCGGGTTAACAGGATAAGCTGCTTACTGGTGGATGGGATTAGAACCTCAAATAAATCGAAAATTTACGATGCAATGGTACAGTTCTACAAGAATCTTCTCTCCCATGATCATTGGAATAGACCTCGCCTTGACAATTTAGAATTCCCTCACCTCTCGGTTGAGGACATGAAATTCCTTGAGAAGCCTATATCGAAAGACGAAGTTAAGGCAGTTGTTGATAACATGTGTGGCGAGAAGGTTCTTTATCCAGACGGCTTCTCGATCATCTTCTTCCAGCTTTTTTGGCCTACGCTTCGTGGTGATGTGATGAAATTTGTTTTGGAATTCTTTGCCAGAAATTGCCTCTAATAATCTTGGTGCGACTTGCATATCTCTTATTCCTAAGATCGAGGGTGTGGAATCCTTGTAGGACTTCTAACCCATCAACCTCATAGGAAGTCAGTACAAAATTTTGGCAAAGGTTCTCGCTCTAGGATTTAAAAATGTCCTATCCAGAGTTATTTTGGAAAACTAAGGACTTTCGTTTCGGGAAGAAAATTTCTAGATAGTGCTCTCATTGCACATCAATGCATTGACTCTAGGCACAAGGAGGAAAAGAAATGTCTAGCATATGATCATGTTGACTAGTAGGTTTTATACTGTAAGCTTGAGAAGCTTGGTTGCGGTTCAAAATGAAGAGGTTGGATCCGCTCTTACATCTCATCTCTGTCGTACTATCTTGGTTAACGGATCTCCATTCAGCTATTTCAAGGGATCCCATGGCATGAGCCAAGGAGACCCGATTTCTCATTATCTCTTTGTAGTGGCGGGAGAGGAGCTCAATGTGATGCTTCAAAAAGCGGAGGTGAATGGCCTAATCAACGGCTTCAAGGTGTCGAGCGCGGGGGTTCAAGTTAGCCATCTCCAATATGCAGATGATATGATCCTCTTCTGCGATGTTGACATGGTGGCGGTCAATAACCTTTGGAAGATCATTTTATGTTTCAAAGCAGCTTCAAGGCTAAGCATTAATGTTCCTAAATGTGAGGTGCTGGGAATCCATGTGGATCAGGCTGAGCTAGCTCATCTCCCAAACGTCTTCGGGTGCAAAGGTGGCTCTTCCCCTCCTCTTACCTTGGTTTGCCACTTTGTATTAGGAAGCCTCCCAAGCATTTGTGGGACAAGGTTGTTGAAAGAATTGAAAGGATGTTGTTTTCGTGGAGGCGTCGGTATCTTTCGCTTGAAGGATGCTTGACTCTTATCAAAATGGCCTTCTCTAATATGCCAATATACTTTGTCTCTCTTCAAATGCCCAAAGTCAATGTTGGACAAACTTGACAAATTATGTAGAGATTTCTTATGGAAATAGAAAATTTAACTTACTCAGATGGGCGGAAGTGTGTAAGCCTATTGGTGAGGGTGGTGCTGGTCTGAAAGATTTGGGTCTTATGAACAATGCTCTTCTTGGTATGTGGCATTGGAGGTTCGGATCGGAGGTTGGGAAGTTATGGACCTCCTTATCTCTAAATACAGCACTCTTGTAAAAGAGTGGAGCATAAAACCCTCCTCTCTATAGAGCCTCTCATATTTGGAAGGCGATCATCTCCATAGAGCATAAGTTTCGCGAAGTTGTCTCCTTTTCGTTTTGAAGGGGGAATTGGATTCGCTTTTAGGTCAGCTATTGGTGTGGGGACATGCTTTTGTAAGAGAGATTTCCGAGCATTGCTAATATTGCTACGAACCGCTTTATCCTTATCAAATGTTGCTACTCTTTAGTGGGCGGATCGGTTGTATGGTCTCCCCTATGTCAAAGAAATATGTCGGACGCGGAATTCAACGAGTTCCTTAGTCTCCTCGACTTCTTGAAGCCCT
This sequence comes from Magnolia officinalis, assembly GCA_021015155.1. Classification (NCBI taxonomy): domain Eukaryota; kingdom Viridiplantae; phylum Streptophyta; class Magnoliopsida; order Magnoliales; family Magnoliaceae; genus Magnolia; species Magnolia officinalis. The sequence goes on from JAJHSJ010000008.1 coordinate 28,614,738, forward strand.
TCGTACCATCAGCTCTAGAAGAAGACTCAATGATTTGGAAAGTTCACAACTCTGGTGTATTCTCAGTTAGATCTTTCTATGATTTGATCTCTAAAGCAATCACCATAATTTCCTTTCCATTCCACCATTGGTTTTACAATGCTCCATCGAGGATCGCAGCGTTTGTTTGGCTTGTTGGGAGGAAGAGGTTCTAACGATAGATAACCTTCAGAGGAGATGCCTTAATCTCCCCAGCATGTCTGAAGTACAGGGAAGACGCGGAGTCAGTCGATCACCTCTTCATTCATTGTTCCTTTGTGTGTAAAGTGTGGAACCGCTGCTTTTTTTATATTTCAAATATCTTAGGCGATGCCAAAATCGGTAGATCTCCTCTTGTGGGCTTTGCATGGAGTTACTATCGGGAATTCCCGAAAAGCTATCTAGAGGCTTCTCTCTTTGGGAATATTCTAGTTCATTTGGAAAGGCCACAACAGCCTATGCTTCGAAAACAAGAGCCCCTTCGTTGAAGAGATTATCTGTTTAGTGAAATTTGCATCTCGGAATGGACTCCTTTTGTAAAGGCAGCAAAGGCTACTAATCTTGACTCTTTGTTTTTGTCTTAGCTGCTGGGTTGTATTCTTTTTTGCCCTCAGGCAGTTTTTTTAATAAAATTTCACTTACCTCTCAGAAGAAAAAAAAAAAAAAAATCAATGAAAGAACATACCAATGAATAGAATGACAACATGAGAGACCAATCAACGGACAGAATGATGGCTGGAGTGAAGGATTCTGAAGAACAAAAAGTTACAAATGATGGCATGCACAGGCCAAGAAAGGAGTGGAAGAGTGGCATAGACGCAAGGCATGGACTGTACAATGCAACAGCCGACGATAGCGAAGATGAATCCCCATAGAACAACAAGTGCAAGAGTAAGCATGAGGAAGAGAGAGCACGATCTATCAGAAATCATGCAGAGCCAACAAGACAAACTTCATCATCAATTTTCACCAATGAAGAGGAAGAACTGCCTTTAGGTGCATCTTGACCAAAGGCCGACTCACCTTCCAACTAGACCCGCTGCTGCCTGAATGCAAATCAGACCAATGATTTATGGTCCAACTGGATAATGAGGCACACAGATTGAATTATATGGCCCATGTAATGGGCCATTGACCTATGTTATCCACAGACTCAATCAGATAGCTAGATACACCATATAGTTGGCCTGCGGGGCCCACAAGTCCAACCAGAAACTATTTTGGGACTTACCAACCTGATTCTAATTTTGGAATTGTGTACCAACAATATTGTATTGGATAGGTTGTATACAAGGTATCCCGTATCGGTATCGGTTGGCGTAACGGTGTCCTCTGATACCAATATGGATATGGGGCGTAACGGCAATATGGGGGCGTAACGGCCCGTAATAGTGCAAAAAAGATTTTTGCCAAAAAAATATGAAAAAATATGGATTAAATCCGGAATATTCTAAGCATTCCAAATATGCATCCATTTATAAATTGGAACATGTTCATGGTGGTATAACGGTCCACTCTTTAGTGAGAAGTTATATCGGACTGTCTGAAGAATTTATGAACCAGACAACCTGGATTTGACCACAAAACTCATATATTTAATTTTCTAACTATCTACTATCAATGATAGATATATTAGAATGAATGTAATATGAAAATATCGTACATGTGTAGGTGTTTGCAATTATTTTTCATAATTCATAAAAAAATATAAAATGACAATAACAATCTGTAAAATGAACATTAACATGTTCTACTATATTAACACATCATATTCTACCATTAAAACATCAAAACATTCAATAAAAAATAATTTTTCGAATTTAAAAAAAAAATGGTCGAAAATAATGCGTAAATAGAAAAAAATTATAAAAAAATATAAAATGATAACAACAATCCGTAAAATGGACATTAATATCTTCTATTATGATTAACACATCATATTCTACCATTGAAACAGCAAAACATTGAATAAAAAGTATAAATACCTATTTTTGAGGAATTTCTGGAAAATGGCCCACATTGCTTCGAATTAAGAAAATCCTTAATATAAGTTGTTTTTATTTGTAATATCAAGCTAAGAGTGGTCGAAAATAGCAATAGAATGATTTAGGAAGAGTTTAGAAGAAAGAAGTTAAAAAAAAAAGTGAAAAAACAGACCTTTTAAAAAATAATAATAAATAAAAAGGCCATTTTTTTACCGTTATGCCCTGTAACGGCCATTACGGCTACAAAATTTTGGGGGGGGGGGGGGGGGTGTGACCGTTACAGCCCCGTATCGCATAACGGCCACGGCCGTTACCGATACGTATCGGCCGATACGCCCGTATCGTAATGGATATGGGACACCCTGGTTGTATATTAAATAACCGATCAGTTTTTGTATTTGGTTTCTTCCATAAACCACATGGATCCCATATTCATGGCTGTGTGTATGACCCCACAGTTTGGCCAGTCCACCCGGGTTTGGTGCATCCTTAAGGTTCATTACGGAGTGGTTCTGCATACTTATCTATATTTTGGACTATTTCTTGCTTAAATTTAGAGATGGAGTAAGGATTGATGTGCTTTAAGTTCAACTTCATCCTAGTGCTAGAAACTGCTAAGCATGAAGTTTACCGATATATCTAAAATATAACTTCTTCTTCTTCTTCTTTTTAAAATGTCTAAAATATAATATATTTAAACAGATTTTCAAAATGTACTGCATAGGGTAAGATGCAAATTAGTTCACAGTGCTCATGTGCCCATTCCTTCATATTTTCAATTGATGCACACATGTTTGGAATCCTTAGAATATGAAGACTGCAATAGAGAAGACAATACTCACTTTGAAAGCAGATTCTTACTAAGAAGACCCCGAGGTACTGTACCAGATAATGAATTATTCTGCAAGTATCTGCAATCATCAAAGTCCAATAAATAAAGTCTTTTACATGACCCAATACAAGATAATGCACATTACAATTTACTGAAAATAAGGGAGAAATTTAGTTAGGCTAGTTCATGAATAAAACAAACACAAATCAATTTCTTGAGAAACATCCATCACCAACAAGACGGCCTTATGTCACAAACTTAATTTAACAACACAGAAGATTAACATCAGGACTAGTGCCACAGACTATCAGTTACCAACTAATATGAATTTAGGTTCATTGATATTCAAGGTTTTGAGAATTACAGTTCGCTTAAACTTTCTAGGTTCACCAAAGAGGAAGGAATTGGACCGGTCAGCTGATTGTTCTCCAGATGACTACAGACAACAAGGACAACTGTTCTTTTGAGTATTTCAAGAACTTGAAAAACAAAACAACCAAATAAATGAATGGATTTTTACATTTTCTTCAAATTTGGGCATCCAGTAAAATCAGGTATAGGGCCAGCTAGCAAGTTCCCATCAAGCCATCTGCAATCATAAAACCAACCACTACTGATGACAAAAAGAAAAATCACACTAAATGTTGCAGTATCAAATAAAAAATGACCACTACTTGAATCTTACAACTCAATTAAGCCTGTCAACTTTGTGAATTCCAATGGAATATCCCCTGTCAAATTCTTCCCAGACAAAAAACTGCAGAAGTACAAATATAACATCAATAGTTGCTTGGTTCAACGGGAATAGTTCCCTGATGCACAAAATACAAGTGGTGCCAATGACCAAGTGATCGGACTGTTGAATTGATGGCTCCCACAGTGGATAGGGGATGTCCGAAATCATCGACATCAGAAGAATGCAGTCATTCAATCTTTGGCCGTGTCTCTCCAGATCACGGCTCTTTCTTCTGAACCATCTATTTGTAGGGCACTGACCAAGGGTTGGGATCTTCCAAGTTGCCTCTGAGACTTTTGGTGCATCCCATATCCATCAGGAGCCAATCTGATCAACAGGTCCAACCACTGAATGATGGGCCCCTATCATATGTATAGGGCACATCAGAGACAATATACACATCCTGATGAATCAGAACCCTATAATTCCCCTTCACCACTATGATGCAAAAGGAAAAAAGGTCAAAGGAGTGCAAGAGTTAGAAAGCACTTCAGGAAGGAAAAAGTTTTCAAGCTGAAAGAGAGTGATGGAGAAATTTTCCATATTCTATTTGAAGTACATTGAAACTATCCTCGGCTGTGGATCCAAATTACATTGCACCCATGACAGAGGAACTGGTAGGCAGGGATCGCCACCTTCTTGTGCCCAAGCCTCTAGTGAGAAGCGTGAAGTTAAGCTAGCAATAAGTGTTGCTGAAACAAGTGAAAAGTTTGTATCAGAAGCTTCCAAATGAATGCTTCTAACAGAAGAATATGATTGAGCAGCCAGGATCTACGCCTACCATCTTGAGAACCATAATTTATCTCTAGGTATTTATTTATCTCCATAGCATTCAAGAGGGGTCCCATGGATGAATCTGATGCTTTCATGAATGAAAACGATAAGACAAAAGGGAGTGATAAGTTGGTAAATCCCGGTTCATACAACCGATATCTCCCTTGAGCATTTTCTTCGATATCAACAGAAGCTTTGCTGACTTCAGGCATGCCTGGTAGGTGAAGCCTAAATTTCCTGCTGTCTTTTGCACTCAGTTCTTCAATTTCGGCAAAGTAACAGAATGCCCAACCAGAACCTGGAAAACCATCCAAGTTTAACCGGTAAGTCAAAGTTCCATTTCTACCGACTACAGCTGTCTGCATTACTTTTTCTGGTGGTCTTTCATCTCTGTTGACATCAATCGGCAAAATGGTCGATATTTTCTCCGTCCCAGGTGCAACATCAACTAGGTAATTTGCTTTCTTCAAAGAATCAGATTCCCATATTCTGTCAAAAGGATCATCTGGGTACCTGAAATATTACGTGACATAAGCACGACAAAGCTAGAGCATAAGCAGAATACATGCAAGGGCCAGTTTAGCAAAGCAGTCGACCCAATAGCTAAACAAGTATCCATGTGAGGACCCTAATACCAAGGAAACCATCTGGGACTCAGGAAGGAGAATTGAGATGATTAAGGCTGCAACTTGGGTTTGGATTGACCCAAACCCAATTGGCCCAACCTGAGTTCAGGTGGGGTTGAGTTGAGTTGTCAAGGTCCTCAAGTTGGGATCAGGTTGGAAAATGCCAACCTAATTTGAATTCGGGTTGGGTTCAGGTTGAGCAAATTCGGGTCAGGTTAGGTCGGGTTGGGAATAATCACGTGTTTGGGTCAGTTGAGGTCAGGTTGGATCAGGTCATTTTGGGTCGAATATAGAAGACTTCAGGTTGGGTTCGTGTTGAGCACCTCAGGAAGCAATTCGGGTCACGTTGGGTCTGGCTGGGCTCGGATTGACCCTCAACCCGACCTGACCCACCCAAGATGCACACCTAGCAACATACGTGTTAATGTGACACAAATGTGAGATACGAGCTGCTCATGAAGCAGGCCTTACTGCATATTTACCCTAGTCCAAAAATCAGGGTGGTACACTCACTAGGTGGACCATGTGTATAGAAAGACTGAAAAAAATTGACCAATAGTCAACAGCCAATTTTTATATTTCAGCGACCTGAGCAGCAGACCGGCCCATTGTAAATCAGAGCACATACTTAGTGGTGCCTACCCAACAATGAGCAGACTGGATCTCACAAAGCTGTTTTGTTGGCATGTGCAGGTGAATTTTTTGACCAATCCAAATGCATGAATCATCAAGAAACTACAACATGATACTCCCATATCATAAAGCAGCTCCAACAAACAAATAATTTGGAATGTGCTGCATACCTGACAGGATCATCACTCACGGAACCAAAGTTTATTCTTGCAGACACACTGAGAAAGAACTTAGTTTCAAAGTCTGTATAATAAATTGAACCATTGAACTGTCGGAGCTCAAGGGTAGAAATGAATGGCTGCCCGGTTGTAGCATTAGACAGGCACACACTGATTGTAGGAGAAGAAGCCAACAAGATGAGCTCTCGAACTTCCATGGTGGTAGCATCAGATATGACAATTGTCGACCAATGAGTCGCTCCAAGAGAGATATCAAACTTCGGATAAACATTACTTCTGTCAAAATTTCCATATAAGAATGTTGCTCTTACAAGGTACCGAGATCTTGATGTGACATTAAATGTATAACAATACTTCCTATCATCAGCAAGGAAGTATCTCAGGGTTGTATATTGCTTCCGATTCTCACTTGGGATAGATAAGTTAGCTCTCTGGCCATAGAACTGAATATCAGGAACCCACTCTATCCCAATATCATCTGTAAACTGGTCCACACCTCCACAATCAATGCTTACAAAACCTACTCCACAGGGTCAGATACAACCAAGGAACACTAGAGTTTGTCAGTGAAATTAATGATAAATGAGACAAAGCAAAAAGAAGCTCATACAGATTAATTAATAGATGATGAAAAAGAACCAACAGAAATGTCCCAGTAAATAAGCATGGAGAGATAAAATTCAGCACTCAAGCGAAACAGCATAACTAAAGGAAACTAATTAGTAGCAAGTGCTTCATGGTTTTTTTTTTTTTCTTTAAGGATAATAATTAATAAGTCAAATTTTATTGAAAGACGGCTTGCCCAAGACAAGACAGCAAAAAGTACAAAGAAAAATTGATGCGGCCACCAGACCATTCAAAGCATATCAACGCAGGAGGCGTACGTTACCCATGTCAATGTGGTTAGATGACGGGTACGGGTTAGGTATCTTGAGGTTGAAGACCTTACACATGTTCGTGGTGTGTGTAAGTTGTTTTAAAAGAAATATTTGGACTGTTGGACTGCAAGGATAGTGTGATCGGACCAATGGATCGTCGCGGCCCACCTTAATTGCACTATCATTGGGGCCCATCGAGCATCTTGGATTTGAGTTTATTTTATGAATATTTTATTTATTTGAGTTTTGAGATAGTGAGCGCACAAATTTTGTGTGCGAATTTCTTTTTGTTTTTTTTTTGAAACTTTTTTAGTAGGGGTATTTTGGTCATTTAATGTAATTCCGAATTTATAAGGGTGATTTGCCCTAAACCTCAAGAGAATGCTATGTTATGTTTATCAAAAGAAAGAGAGTTTTTGCTTCTTTAAGGCCGGACGATTCCGTCTTCGACTTCCAGTGATTAGAAGAGGGCATGAGGCCCAAGAAAGTGATTTCTCATCTTCACATTCTCTCTCCTTCTTTCTTTTCTCAATGTATTCTCTTCTTTAAACATCTTTTCTTCCTTTTCTTCTAAGTTCTCTAGATCTAGAAGCCGATCCCTTTTCTTTTCAATCCAAATCATAAGATCTTGGAAGATTTCGATCCCCACATATACATATTTTGCTTCAAATCCCATCACCCAAGGCCTTATATTTGAACTATAATCAAAGAACTATCAATTTTTCTGAATCTTCCAGATTTTCCAATCCAGAAAATTCATATTTCCTGGATTAAAAAATCTACTTGAATCGTTCGACAGATCTATTGCAAGACGAAAGTCCTATCTTTCGCTGGATCCAATTAAATTCAAATTTTAAGGTTCAATACAATGTGTTTGTGATTGATGGCCATGATCATTGCTGAATTTTCCTTAGTTCCTTCTTGTTTTATGATGTATAAAGCTGAATTTTTATTGCTAATGCTTGCATAAATCTGCCCCTTTTAAATACCGCATTCATTTTTGTATAAATCTGCTCTTTTTAAATACCACATTCATTTAGGGTTGGATTAGGCAGTCCTACAATAAAAATACAACTCAAAAGAAACACAAAATTACAACCCAAACATATATGATACATTGACATATTTCACCCAAATGCCCAAGCTGTGACGTCCTTCTTAGATTTCCACAATACCTCTTCCCACGAGCCCTTTTCATAAGGGTTTCATGAAATTGTGATAATGGAAGTGAAAAGTTTCAAAAGTAGTAAATTAAAATGAGTAAAATTCCCTTTCTTTCTCCTCCATAACAACAAAATACATAAAGATGAAGGGGATTATTCCCAACCATATAGGACAAGTGAGCTTTTATTTTCAGTAGAATTAGATGACTTGCCAGCAAAGCTTCGAATGCGAGCTTGGCCTGTTATCTAGGACTTAGTTGAATTGTCTATATTCCATTTACTCTCATGATACTTAGTTTTCATAGTTGAATTGTCTATATTCTATTTCCTCTCATGATACTTAGTTTTTCCTTTTTAATGACTCAGCCAAATCAACAAACGAAGGGGCAAGCCCCTTGCTCTGAGCTTCTAATCCATAAGGATCTAACTCCAAAAGATGCTACTAAATAAGATGAAGTTTAAGTTAACATGGTCATCTATCTAGAACTCGGAATATAGGTAAGTGCCGATAAGTGAATGTGTTATCCACAACACAAGAGAACCACTGCCAATGAACAATTACTGATATGCACATTCGTCATATAATCACATATATGTTAGAATAACTGAACATGAATTCTAAGGTTCAGAATAGGAAAATCAAGGTTATAAACAGAATCTGCCAGTGATCAGAACTGAGAAAGTATAAAGCAAGTTCTTTAACAAGTCTTCAATTATTATTTTTTTATAAAGTATGGGCAAGTTCTCCTGCACGCATTATTAATTGTGACATGTTATACTGTTGTCTTAATTAAATCAACAGAAGGAAGATAAATACTCGACTAAATGAGAATACCATCAAAGAGCGATGGAACTTTTCAATCAAATCGGAACCATTGTTGGTTGTTGTTCAGTAGCTAAAGTATTAAAAAAAAAATTAAAAAAAAAAGAAGACCATTTGGTTTCTGATTTCTTCCGATTGCTAGTCGGGGGCATCAATCCATGTGGAGAATCTCAAAGATTGGCCCTTTCGGAGGAGCTACAACAACCAACTAGGATGACTGCGTTGTAAGACCCAGACTGCCCTCATTGATCCCTGCCTCTCCCAAAGAAGCTTTCCCCTGCAGTAGCTCCCATATAAATGGTGATATCAACTCGAAACCCAAACACAAACAAGCCAAGTAGCTAAAACCAAAGCTGACAGAGCTGACAACTTTTTTCAATCAACTTTTGAGCCTCCTCCCCTTTTTCTGTTTCTTTATGTTTATTTTCAGGCCTGATATTGAATTTTTATGTCTCACAACCTGAATTCCTATGGGGAAGGGGTCAACTTTTGATCCAGTAAATACTGAATAGGATTAAGAGATGAGAGCATTCAGCATAGCTACCAAAAATACTAATTCAATGCCTAGACAAACGATGCTTCCTAAGATGGATCATCAACTTTGGTTGGTGAAGAATCGTTAAAAACAGTTTGTTACAGAATGAAGCCTCAAGAAGATCATGCTGGAAAAGTTGGGTTTTCATCATCAGCTGCCGGCAAAGCCTAAAGTGAAGTGAGTCCAGGACAGATTTTCACAATCAGAGTTCTGGAGGCATGAACTCAAGTGTGAGTTCTTCCTAACCATGAGTGATTGTGCAGGAAAAGGTTGTCAACACTCACGTGTGTAAAGGTCAAAAGGTCCAATAGGGCTGAGGATTGACAAACAAATTGGAAAGGGGATCAATGGAGGGATCTGTGAATTGATAGGGTGACAAACTTATGCATGAATTTGTTGATGGTTAGGAGACAAATTGACAGGTGAATCACCGGATCAGCAAGTGTGAATGCATTGATCTTGACCCAACAATCTGAACTATGATTCAAGATCTAAGGTGAGATGGAGAACACAAAAACAACTTCATACCGGAATCAGACAAAAGAGAAAGTACGCCATGTTGTGGATTCTAGTAATGATCAGGCATATCAAATAGCTGGGCCTTCACCATTAGCTTCCACCAAAGCCAAAGGTGACACGGTCAAAAGGAGAGCAATGGGGATGGACGTGTAGTTGCAAAGTTAGGAGAAATTTTACAGGATGGTTGCAAGACGAACCACTCTTTATGGGACAGAATGTTGGGCAATTAAGGAACAACATGTTTATAGGATGTGTAGCTGAAATGAGGATTTTCAGATGGATGAGTGGCAAGATGAGGAAGGACAAAATTCTAGATGAATGCATTCGAGGGAACTTAGGAGTTGCACTAATAGGTAGTAAGATGAGAGAAAGTAGACTTAGAACCACGCATTGAGACCAAAAATTGTGACGGTTAGGAGTGAGTTGGTACAAGTTGAAGGCTTTAAAAGGGCAAAGGGAATGCCCGAAAGGACATGGATGGAGGTAGTAAGAAAAAACTTGATGAGCATGGTTTAACTGAAGGTATGGCCCTATCTTTGGCATAGCCCAGACTCCCGAAACCAACACAACTTATGATTTACTAATTCAAACAAAAAAAGCCTACTAAGACTCAATAACTCCTACTTTTCTATCCAAGCTAGTTGAATAATCCATTTTGTGAAAGGAAAGGGTCAATAATCCCTTTTAATACCTAATTAATAGTGCCAGTTTGCATGACATTTAATTTTTTATAGGAAGTGCTTTTAGGACTTTCTTTTTCTTTTTCTTTTGTGAGTGTGTGTTGCAAGGGTTTTCGACTCGGGTTTTAGGGGTTTATAGTGTTGCTGTTATTTAATGAGAGCACTATAAGCCATAACTAAACTTAGACTTCAAAATATATTGAGATTTTATATAGAAAGGGATCTTATGGCTAGTTTTGAGCCATTTAAGGGCTTGTAAGTTGTGTTTGAGATTTTTCAAGAGATAATGATGATAAAGTCCCTTGATATACATTGATACACCACACTCTGACAGCTTAAGCTTTTAGAGTAAATGGTTGTTTGACATGGTATCAGAGCGGAAGGTCCTATGTTCGAATCTCGAGAGCAGCAAATATACCTCGCTAATATATTATTCTCCCACGAGGGGTTAGGAAAAATCAGATCCGGCCCAAGGACCGGGAAATCAAGCCCGACCTATTTATGGTGTGAGTGTCCCTCCACCCTTGTCAGTATGTTCCCGTGCAGAGTTCTCACCCCGCATGTGCGGGGGGGTGTTGGAGTGATAAAGTCCCTTGATTTACATTGATACACCACACTCTGACAGCTTAAGCTTTTAAAGTAAATGGTTGTTTGACAAATGATCCTGTAACGTCCCGGAAAAATCCGTACAAAGACCCGAGTACCACCTCAGGCAGAAATCACTCAGGACCAAATCCTTTAGAATTAGACGAAAATAACTAAGTGCTAAACTAAATTAGCTGTGAAATTCGCTTGAACCACTTTAAATACGAACTGCAAGACCCAAAACTTGTAGAATCATTAACGCTACATTACCATGAAACTTAGGATCAATCTCAAAACCCAGTTGCTCTCGGGAGCACATTGAAACTTCGTATCGGACCTGGACCACGCGTCGAAAGTCCGATTACTGCGAAATCAAACTGTTAGGACCGCCTTACTGGGCTTGACAACCATATCAAAAATCAAATCCTAATAGTATCCAGAAATGCACAACTAGAGCCCTGAGTGAAGTGTGTGAGAAATGCGAATATCTTTAGAAAATGTACTCAGACTTAAGTGAATTGAGTCGTTCGCTTGCAGGCCAAATCTAAGGATTCAGACCGTCAGAATCTGACCCAACTATACCCTCAGATCAGGGAAAATTTCCAACACACGTCAGTGTACTTGTGGCCCTGATCGAGTACCGGTGACCGTTGAACTAAAACTGGTCCTCCCCAGTCGATCTGTAAATCCGATCAGACCAAAAACTTAACTCGACCTAGATCCAATGCCAGGGAGCTTAAGTCCGACCACATGCAAAAAAGGGGTCACCAGAAGTGCTCCGTTGGACCGAAACAGACCCCTTTTGGCTATAACTTAAGTATACCATGGCCCTGGGGCCATTGACATCGATTCTGGGCTTATAAATAGCCCTTAAACCCCCTCACTACCAAGCCATACGAATTTCTTAAAAACCCTAGGTGAGAGAGAAAGAAAAGGAGAGAAAAGAGGAAGGAGGAGAGATTTTTGGGGATTGTTGTTGGGATCTTTTCCCACAACTCCTCACACCGTTTCGCTTCTCTAGTTCGCTACTCAACTTGTTTCGATTCTGATTTGGGTAAGAAATCCTAACCCTAATCTCGTTTTAGAAATCCAAATAGAGATATCAACGAAATAGTTAATCTATTTCATGATTCAGGTAGCCGTTGTGTCGTAGACAAAGGAGTTGTGTTTAAACTGAGTTCGGTTCGAGTTTACCGACGAAAGATGTGGACTATAAACGTTTAGGTTATGGTTTTCAAGGCTTTCAATGTCAGTTAATGATTTATGACTAACTTGATTGCTATCACATGCTTAGATACGATGTTTCCCGCGCTTTACACTTATATATGAACTATGTTGAATATAGTGTATTCCATGTGTTTGTTGATATGATTGAACGAGTATGGAATTTGGATTCGTACTTGCCATGATTATTCGCCGTGAATATGTGGTTGTTATGCGTGTGACAACTCCTTGGTGAAAGGATTTGCCCTAACACCTGTATAACCAACATACGTCACGTATGTTGAAGTGTGTAGTCTAAGTGTTTGATAAAATGCCTGAATGAGGAAATGCTCGTTGAGATGTATTTAATGAGGGTGTTGAGATAGGATTCTCAATTGCCTTATCTATAGTTACAATTTCCCTCACGTAACCTATCTCGCTATTTCGTGATTTATGGATGAAATGCCTTTGTATATTAACATGTGCTCTATGTGTTTTATAAAATGCTCAAATGAGTGTTGTACTTGGCTTGTTTGTTAAATGCCTATATGACTATCACGATTCACATGTCTCCATATGCTGCATTTGAATATGATTGGGACTACTACGTAGTCCAGGCAATCGGTAACAATTCCTGGTTAAGTGGCTGAACTAGTCTCGCCACATTGGATGAGGTCGGTGAATCCGAGTCGTACGATGATTGTCGACAGTGGTACCATGTCACCTATTCAGCGTACGCTCGTACCAATCAAACTTGTCAAGTAACCCGAATGGCCTATTGTGTGTTTACCATGTATGGACACTACTGCTTGAATCTAAGGTACCAACTTACCAGTGCAAAGCCCGTTTAACCTTGGTACCACGATCCATTAAGACTCATGAGCCGGGCATGGTGGTATGGGACACCGTGGTCGAGCTGTCGGCCTACGTTGGGGCAACGAGCCTCCCCGTAGTGACCAGTGAGAAACCCAAACTCGTGAGCCGAATACGGTGGTATGGGACACTGTATTCGAGCTGTCTGCCTACACTGGCGCAGCCTGACTGTGGTCCCCAGTCGGGTCGGTGACGAGCCTTCGAAACTAGACTGTCAGTTGGTAGGGCGTTGGTGGTAGTGACCTCGAGCATACTCTGAAACTGCGTTGAGGCGACAAGCCTTTCCGTAACAACTAGAGTATAAACTAGGCTTATACTGATCAGGTGACGAGCCCTTTGTAATGACCTAGAACCGTAACATCGTATGATATTTACTATGACTGACGGCCCTAGAATAGATCATTGTTTGGGTTAATGATATAAGGGAGGTACCTTAGCTTCCCAATCCTGCTGTATGAATAAACCTAAGTAAGAACCTAGCTAATCACGAACATACACCGCATTACGTGTGCCTTTGGCGTAGCAGGTCAAGCACTGAGGAAGGGTTGCATGCCGCGATCGTGAGATGAAGTCACTGAGAGAGTGTAGGCGAGGGCATGCATCATTATTTCATATCATTCTTGCATTAACAAGAGTACTTAGGACCTGATTGTTGTATTGCGTTATCATTACTACTTGACTGAATTGATAACATGTTAACCTTTGCTTTATAGCTCCACTGAGTTGATCACTCACTCCCACGTTGCAGGACGGTGTTTTAAACACCAACCAGACCCTGTTTTAGTTTCAGATGATGGCGATGCTTACGAAGCGGAGCCGGACTTTTATGATGATGAGGAGGGTTTCTCCTATATGCAGCTATCAGGTGGGTCTATGTAAACCATGCTCTAATCAACGGGGTTACAGGGTTACTGATTAGATGTCATTACACTTTATTTTGCACTTTTGGAACACCCTTATATATTCATTTTGTTCATTTTTGGAGTATACATTGATATATTTACCTGGTAACATGTTCATACTCTGGAGACGTACAACAATTTATGTATTTTATATATATATATATCACAGTCTTCCGCTTGCATAATTTAACTGTATCTGAAGTATGATATGCTATTTTGGTATAATCACATTCATGTTTAATGTACTAATATGGACAACGTTCAATCATCATTATCTTTGTTGCATAAGTGATGCGTTGGAACTCGGGAGCTGAGCTTCTGCTCGACCCCGATTTTCAGGGCATTACAGATCCACTTGTAATTGAGTTATATTTGGAAGAGTCCAAGATGGTTATATTTCTTCGGTTGTCTTCACCAGTAGTTTCTAGTTACAAGGTCTTCTATGTCAAGTTGTGATTGGGAGGGCAAATAGATGTTTGTAGGTTATTTTAGAATCTTTCTTACAACCAAGGTGTCCCGTATCGGTATCGGTTGGTGTAACGGTGCCCTCCGAAACCGATACGGATACGGGGGTGTAACGGCGATACGGGGGCGTAACGGCGCATAACAGTGCAAAAAAAAATTTTTGCCAAAAAAAATGAAAAAATATGGATTAAATCTAGAATATTCTAAGCATTCCAAATATGCATTCATTTATAAATTGGAACATGTTTATGGTAGTGTAACGGTCCACTCTTTGGTGAGAAGTTGTATCGGACTGTCTGATGAATTTATGAACCAGATAACTTGAATTTGACTACAAAATTCATATATTTAATTTTCTAACTATCTACTATCAATGATAGATATATTAGAATGAATGTAATATGAAAATATCTTACATTTAGGTGTTTGCGATTATTTTTTTTAGGGCCAAAATTCATGCGTAAATAGAATATATATATATATATATATATATATATATATATATATATATATAGATATATATATATTATATATATATATATATATATATATGTATGTATGTATAAAAAAAAAAAAAAAAAAAAAAATGGCACCCCAAATATGTAAAATGCACATTAACATGTTCTACTATGATTAACACATCACATGGCATCATTAAAACAGCAAAAGAATCATAAAAAATGATTTTTCGAATTTTCAAAAAAAGGGCCAAAATAAATGCGTAAATAGAAAAAATATATATATATAATGGCACCCCAAATCTGTAAAATGCACATTAACATGTTCTACTATGATTAACACATCATATGGCATCATTAAAACAACAAAAGAATCATTAAAAAATGATTTTTCGAATTTTCAAAAAAAGGGACAAAATAAATGCGTAAATAGAAAAAAAAATATTTAAAAAATATATAAAATGGCACCCCAAATCTGTAAAATGCACATTAACATGTTCTACTATGATTAACACATCATATGGCATGATTAAAACAACAAAACACCTATTAAAAATTGATTTTTCGAATTTTAAAAAAAAGGGGCCAAAATTCATGCGTAAATAGAAAAAAATCTTTAAAAAAATATAAAATGACACCCCAAATCTGTAAAATGCACATTAACATGTTCTACTATGATTAACACATCATATGGTATGATTAAAACAGCAAAAGAATCATTAAAAAAATGATTTTTCGAATTTTCAAAAAAAGGGGCCAAAATAAATGCGTAAATAGAAAAAAATATAATATATATATATATATATATATATATATATCTATATATATATATATATATATATATATATATAATGGCACCCCAAATCTGTAAAATGCACATTAACATGTTCTACTATGATTAACACATCAAATGGCATGATTAAAACAGCAAAACAACTATTAAAAAGTGATTTTTCGAATTTTAAAAAAATGGGCCAAAATTCATGCGTAAATAGAAAAAATATTTAAAAAATATTAAATGGCACCCCAAATCTATAAAATGCACATTAACATGTTCTACTATGATTAACACATCATATGGTATGATTAAAACAGCAAAACATATTAAAAAAAAGTATAAATACCTATTTTTGACGAATTTCTGAAAAATGGCCCACCGAGCTTTGATTCAAGAAAATCCGTAATATAATGTGTTTTTATCTCAAATACCCAGCCAAGGTTGGTTGAAATTAGTAGTAGAAGGAGTGAGAAACAGTTTCGAAGCAAGAGGTTTAAAAAAAACAGCAAAAACAGAGCTTAAAATGGAAAAAAAAAAAAAAAAGTTACTGTTATTCGGTCGATACGGGCCCGTAACAGCCGTTACGCCCCGTAACGGGCCTGTAACAGCCGATACGGGTACAAAATCGGATAACGGCCGATACGACCCCGAAACGCGTAACGGTTCCCACCGTTACCGTTACGTATCGGCCGTTACGGCCGATACGTAACCGTTTTGGCACACCATGCTTACAACTTAGGTATATCCAAATGCCGAAACTTTAGGGAAGGTTTTGTTTCTGGTTTGAGCAATGCAAATATACATGCAGATGTTGTATGGGCCGACCATTGAATAAATTTTCTTCTAGGAATTATCTTGCAAAGGTTAAAAACCCTAGAAATCAATCTCTCGAAATCATGTAGTGATTGAAGAATCATATCCATCTCTCTTCTTTAATCTTTTACTTCCTAAAAATGTCCATCCTACAGTACAATAGATTGTATCAAAAGTTTTAGGAGATTTTAACATCCCTCTTGAACTAGCCCTCAATGGGAGATTCTGTAGAATGATGCAAATCCAGCTATGTGACTGAGATTTAATTTAAAATCAAAGGAATATATAAAAATCACCAAGCTAAAGTATGATGCACATGCAAACAACGTGAAGCCCAAGAGATGACGGATTCGAGGCCAAATCACAGTCATCAGCCCTTTGACCAACAAAACGCTCGGAAAATAAGGCCCAAGGAAGATAAAGATCTTCCAACTAGCATAGGAATAATCTGGGTTCAATAGGAGAAAGTTTGAGATCCACGCATGAGTTGGGTCCAATAATAATAGATGATGGTTGAGGTGACCCTTAGTATCAAGTAAAATAATATCCAAGTGAGGACAATGAAAAATAAATTTTACCTTTGGATTTGAAGATTCAAAGGGATTTACCAACTACGATCCATCAAGCATGAAGTGGAAGAGGAAGGATCTTAGGGACGAAGGATAGAGTGGCTTCACACCCTCTAGGCTTCTATCCAAAGATCTATCCTTCACAATGATGAAGGAAGAAGAAATGAATTCTCACAAGGCCTCCTCAAAATTTTCTCCAAATTCACAATAGTATTGAACGTCCCCACCCCTCTTGCTTTATTTTATAGTAAAAATTTGTTGAAATGACAATTCTACCCCTTTAGTAACAAAAGCAAAATACCCATTATGTCCTAAAAGGTCAAAAGTCTAATCTACCCTCCCAAAAAAATATCTTATGTAACAAATAAATGTCCACTGTCCAATCACAAACTAAAATGTCCAAATCATCAAGTAACATAAAAGAACTAACTGACAAAAGGATCCAACATAATCCAACCATTGGATGGCGCCATTATGGGACACAAGATGATCCAATGGATGGATAATCATGTAGACCATGATCAACGGTGAGATGACCTCCAAATATGATCCATGCCATCCATGCTTTTCTAATGCTCGCCGATGACCATTGGTGATCACCATTAGTCGCCTAGCCAAAGTGAAAGTGCCGATGTAGCCTGTCGACGCCTACGTCTATGATATGTACAGAGTGGTGGTGTGATATCCGCATCAGTTCTCCCCGGGTGCGAAGAATTCGCCTCTGGCGAAATAAAGCTCTGGTATTGCTCAAGAATATCTTGATCTATTTGCTGTAGCTCAGTCTCTGTAATCCAAGTGTTGTTAGATGTAGGTCGATTCTTCCGTTTGACTAGAAACTTTTGATATCCACCATGGCGAGTGGAAACCACCTGCTCATCCAAAATCGTCCCTACCTTCTCCTTCCGTTCAGGTGCTGATGGAATAGGTCGTAGAGGGTGGGAACGTGGGTCAGAATGGGGCCAAGAATCATAGGGGGGATATGGGAGAAGGTGGGGGTCAATAGGGGAACTAACGTCAGGATTTGGGCAAGGCACCAAATCTTCCACATTAAACGGCGAACCGATACCCATGTCCAATGGAAGATCTATCATGTAAGCATTGGGACCCCTCATCGTAATCCTCATCACTAGGGACCGTCTCAGGCCAGTACACTTCTTCCTGATCACCCTGATCCCCGGCCTCTTCACACTCGTCAAGGAGAAGGGTCTTACCCTTTGGGCATTGACTTGCAAAATGCCCGAATCCTTAGCAGTTATAACACTGTACAGAGTTGTTACCCCTAGAGCTAGTACCATCAATGCCCTTTCCTTTCACATCTCTAGGGTTAGACTGAGACCCCTGGGTTTTGGTTTAGTTCCCGAAATTAGACTTGTTGACCTGGGTATTAGTCCTGGCAGAAGAAGTACGAGAATCAAACCTCCCTCCATACTGTGATCAAGAATACAACTCAATCTCCTGGGCCGCCTGATACGCTTCCTCTAGGATAGTAATGAAAACCGAGAGAAACTGAAAGCTTTTCTGTATTTGAGACAACCCAAAGGGGTTGAATATATAGAGATTACAGTCATCTATACAAGGAAAATAATAAAATCAGAATCCTCTACCTATAGAAACGAATTATACAGGGTATACTAGCTATACAAGGTATGTGAGCCTGTCTAACATCCCCCCTCAAACTAATGCTGGTCATCGACAAGTAATAGTTTGCCAACTAGAAATGAGTGACGTGCAGAAGTGAGGGACTTGGTGAGAATGTCGGCAATCTAATCATGGGATGCAACATATGGAAGAGAAATGAGCCCAGACTGAAATTTCTCGCGGATAAAGTGACAGTCAACTTCAATATGCTTCGTCCGTTCATGAAAAACCGGGTTAGAGACAATCTAAATGGCACTTAGATTATCGAAATGGAGTGGAGTAGGATTCTGTAGAGGAATGCCCAAGTCGGAAAGAAGTCCATGTAACCAGACAAGCTCACTACATGCAGCGGACATTGCCCGATACTTGGCTTTTGTGCTTGATTTGGAAACAGTGGCCTGCTTCTTACCTTCCAAGAAATGAGAGAAGTGTCGAGAAAAACACAGTAGTCAGTGGTAGATCTTCGTGTGAGATCGTAACTGGCCCAATCAGCATCTGAATAAGCACGAAGGTCCAGAATCGCCATGGAGGAGAAGAATAGTGATCGATCTAGAGTTCCACGTAGGTACCGTAGGATGCGCAACACCGCAGTCATATGAAGAGTCCGAGGAGCAAAAACAAACTGACTGACGACTTGGACAGCGTAGGCAATATCAGGGCGAGTCATAGTTAAGTAAACCAGACTCTCAACCAAACGGCGGTATAAGTCGGGCTATGCAAGTAAATCACCATCGTCACGGCCATATTGAACGTTAAGTTCTAAGGGAGTCTGAACTGTCTTCTGATCCGTCAATGATGCCAAGGCGAGAAGATCCTTGGTATATTTACGCTGGCTAACCAGGATCCCACATTTAGAACGTGAAATTTCAAGCCCAAGAAAGTATGTGAGATGGCCGAGGTCTTTCATCTTGAAAGAGGATTGCAGAACTTCCTTTAAAGCCAAGATGTCAGTAGCATCGCTACCAGTCAGAAGGAGGCCATCAACATAGATGATAACAATGACAATTCCGCGAGCAGTGGTGCGCAAAAATAAGGATGGGTCATGACTACTTTGAGTAAAGCCAACACCTGTAACAACATCGTGAAAGCGTTAAAACCATGCCCGAGGTGCCTGTTTGAGGCCATACAGGGCTTTCTTTAGGCGACATACCTTATTGTCAAGGATTAAAGAGCCGGGAGGAGGTTTCAAATATACTATTTCTTGGAGGTCTCCATGAAGAAATGCATTTTTCACATCCATCTGAGCAAGTGGCCAAGAGCGAATAGAAGATATTGCCAGAAGAGTACGAACAGTTTTCATCTTGGCCACGGGAGCGAATGTCTCATCATAATCAATTCCATATTCCTGTTTGTATCCCTGAGCGACAAGTCGAACCTTGTATCGATCCAATGATCCATCAGACTTGAGCTTGACAGAATAAATCCATTTGCTACCAATTAGCTGTTGGTCAGCGGGTCGAGGGACAATGTCCCACGTATGATTATCATCCAATGCAGCAAGTTCTTCTGCCATAGCCTTCTTCCAACAATCATGAGTGGCTGCCTGAGAGTATGAAGTTGGAATAGAAACAGTATCCAGATTAACATTCATGGTAGACATATAGCAGATCAAGCGATTAGGCGCTCGATGTACACGATCGGAACAACATATCGAGGTAGGTTCAGGATCTGCAACAGGTACAGTAGGCTCGGGTTGAGTAATAGGTGGACCTGTACGTGGTCGACGTGAGTAAACCTGCAACGGACGAAGGAGAGTACTCGAGGCAAAAGGAATATCAGGAAAGATGATTAGACCAGGAGATTTTGGGGCGTGCGGAGGAGGAAGAGATAAATGAAAGGCAATATGTTCAAGAAAAACAACATGTCGTGAAACCCGAACACAACGAGAAACCGGATCATAACATCGAAAACCCTTCTAAGTTTCTCCAAATCCCAAGTACATGTTAGGTGCCTTGCACAAAACCTTAGGATCTAGCCCTCCAGAACAAACCAGAATTATGAAATAACAACGCAATGAAATAAATCAAAGCATCAACCACACACCACACAAGAGATTTTTACGTGGAAAACCCTCAAAGAGGTAATAACCACGGGACCTCGTCCAGATCAACAATCCACTATGAAGTAAAACATTACAATCTTCTTCACTCACGCTGGAGTGGATAAACAATAAGAGAAACAAAGAAAACGGAGAGATCTCACTGATTACAAGGACATAGAAGCGCTGAGATATAGATAGCACAGTAGATAACCTTCACGAGCAGAATCTCCCTTATATAAGCTTCCTCTCTCTTTTCCTCTCTCTCACCTTTGATAGCCCTAAACCCTTTTGCAAATCCATTGTAAAGCTTTAGGAAACCCTCTTGTCATACCTACAAAGCCCTAAGAACTCCTATTTAAAGTTTTAGGAAACTCCTTTCCGCATCCCAGTTGCGAAAGGACTTGCGACATGAAATCCACGCAAAATCGCGGAACGAATCTGCGTAACCTCGACTGGTCGAACCGAGTCCTCGACCGGTCGAGAGCCACCTATGACCGGTCGAGCACCTCCTTCGACTGGTCGAGCACCCCGAAGAAAAATAGTCCACAGTCGCTAGACTTTGAGTCGTGCCACAACTCGACTCCTACGACTGGTCAAGACTAGCCTTCTACCGGTCGAGCAAGGTTCTCGACCGGTCGACGACGGGTCAAAAAATCCATCAAATCTCCCTCTTTTTGACCCAGGAGGGATCTACCTTCTTCAAGCCAGTCAGGTTTCTACAAACCTCAAACTTGCCCTTGAGCAAAGCCTTGGTCATCATGTCTGACCCATTATCGTCCGTGTGGACCTTCTCAAGCTGTAACATCTTCTGTTCCAAAGTATCCCTGATCCAGTGATACCGAATCTCTGTGCTTTGACTTAGAATGCTGACTTGGATTCTTGCTCAAAGTATAGCACTTTGACTATCGCAATAGACCACGTGCTCCTCTTGCTTCAGGTTAAGTTCCTGTAGGAACCTTTTCATCCAAAGCATCTCTTTACATGCCTCTGTGACTGCAATGTACTCGGCCTCTGTCGTCGACAATGCTACGACCTTCTGTAGCTTGCTCTGCCAAGAAACTGCTCCCCCTGCAAACGTGAACATGAACCCCGATATAGACTTCCTGGAGTCTATGTCACCTGTCATATCTGCATCTGTGTAGCCCTCTAACACAGGTTTACCGTCACCATAGCATAGGCTCAACCTAGATGAGCCTCTTAGAAACCGCAGTATCCACTTAACCGCTGCCCAATATTCTTTGCCAGGATTGGCAAGATACCGGCTGACAACACCAACCGCATATGCTATGTCTGGGCATGTACACACCATAGCATACATCAAACTTCCTACCGCTGACGCGTAGGGTATTTTCTGCATCTCTTCCACCTCTGCCTTTGTCTTGGGACACTGCCTGTCGCTCAATCTGAAGTAACCATCCAGTGGAGTACTGACCGGCTTCGCTGCATTCATATTGAACCGCTCTAGGACTTTCTCAATATACCGCTCTTGTGACAGCCAAAGCTTCCTGCTGCTTCTGTCACGTGTTATCTCTATTCCTAGGATCTGTCTAGCCGGGCCCAAGTCTTTCATCGCAAAAGACTTGCCCAACTCCAGT
Source organism: Magnolia officinalis (assembly GCA_021015155.1). NCBI lineage: Eukaryota > Viridiplantae > Streptophyta > Magnoliopsida > Magnoliales > Magnoliaceae > Magnolia > Magnolia officinalis. The sequence continues at coordinate 28,637,039 of JAJHSJ010000008.1, forward strand.
TTCAGCCTGTCGATCTCCTTGATGTCTTTTCCCATGATGAGCATGTCATCAACATATAACAGCAGCACTAAGAAATCACCATCAGAGAACTTGCGTGTGAACACACAGTGGTCCGACTTCGTTCTGTCGTACCCATGTTTCAACATAAACGAGTCGAACTTCTTGTACCATTGTCGTGGAGCTTGTTTCAGCCCATACAAGCTCTTCCTTGGCCTACACATCATATGCTCTTTGCCCTTGACTTCGAACCCCTCTGGTTGGTGCATGTAGATCTTTTCTTCCAGGTCACCATGGAGAAAGGCAGTTTTAACATCTAACTGCTCTATCTCTAGATCCATGCTAGCCGTCAACCCAAGCAACACCGGTATAGATGTCATCTTCACCACTGGTGAGAATATCTCCTCGAAGTCTATGCCTTTCCTATGACTAAACCCTTTCACCACAAGTCTGGCCTTGAACCTTGTCTGTGAATTCTTCTGCTCAATCTTCTTTCTGAACACCCACTTGTTGCTCAGAGCTTTCTTGCCCTTAGGCAGTTTCACTATATCATAGGTGCGGTTCTTATGCAAGGATTTCATCTCCTCTTGCATAGCTTTCAACCACTTCCCCTTATGCTCGTCGGCTAGGGCCTCAGAATAATCTTCTGGCTCTCCCCCATCAATCAGCATAATGTACTCATGTGGCGAGTACCTCTTGGACGGCTGTCTGTCCCTAGATGACCTCCTCACCTGTGGCTCAACAGGTGGATCAAGTGGGGGCTGCTCCCCTAGTCCATCTTCTGAAGGAACTCCCTCGTCCTCTGCACCTTGCTGTACTCCCCCGTCATCAGGCACCACTGGAGGAATAACCGGATCCATGTTCTCTAGCTCACCTAAACTAGGCTGGTTCTTCTCTGGCTTACCAATGTCTTCTATACACTGATCTTCAAAGAAAACCACATCTCTGCTCCTGACGAGCTTCTTCTCGGTCAGATCCCATAACCTGTAACCGAACTTTTCATCACCGTACCCTAAGAACACACATTGTATAATCTTCAAATCGAGCTTGGACCTCTCGTTCTTTGGTACGTGAACGGATGCCCTGCATCCAAATACTCTGAGATGACTGTACGATGGATCCTGTCCAGTCCACACCTTCTCAGGTACTTCTCCATTCAATGGGGCTGATGGAGACTTATTTATCAAATACACTGCCGTGTGCATTGCTTCTCCCCAGAACGTCTTGGGCAATTTCGCATGGGATAACATGCATCTGATTCTCTCTACAATGGTGCGATTCATTCGCTCAGCTACACCATTATGCTGGGGGGTCTTGGGAACCGTCTGTTCATGCCGTATACCCAGGGACTTGCAGTACTCGTGAAAGTCACCAATGTATTCACCACCATTATCAATGGGGATGCACTTCAATGATCTACCTGTCTCTCTCGACCATAGCATAAAACAATTTAAACACACCAAATACCTCATCCTTGGATTTCAAAGCATAAACCCAAACCCTCCTAGATGCATCATCTATAAAAGTAACAAAATACAATGCCCCACCCAAGGTTTTTGTCGTCATAGGACCACAAACATCAGAATAAACCAAATCTAATGCATGCACTTTATTAACATGTGAAGCAGATTTAATAAATGAAACTCTATGTTGTTTCCCTGATAAACAATCAAGACAGGTTTTGAAAGGTGTACCTGTCACGTCTAGAAGGAGTCGCTTCTTTGCTAGTACCTGAAGCCCTTTTTCACTCATGTAGCCTAGACGCCTGTGCCACATGTCAATAGTTGAATCTTCCGCTGCGTTCAACCCACCCTTGCACATACTGACACTTGCCTTGTAAAGGGTGCAACACTTCTTTCCTCTGACCATGATCAACGAACCCTTAATGAGCTTTCATCGCCCACCAGCAAACCGGCTTTCATAACCATCATCATCCAACCTTCCCGTCGACATTAAGTTGAGGCGAAGGTCTGGGATATGCCTCACATCCCTGAGAACCAATGTGCAGCCCACATCGGTCTTCACACAAATATCACCGACTCCCACGATTTTTGATATGCCAGAATTTCTCATCTTCAGCCCCATAGTCACCTGACTTGTAGCTTGTGAAGAAGTCCCTGCGTGGAGTCGCATAAAAAGAAGCTCTCGAGTCTATCACCCAGCCGGTGTCCTGACTCGTAGCCGTGAGACATACATCATGATCTGCAGAAAGAATAACTACAACGTCGCCATCTGAAGCAACCGCAGTGGAATCTGATTCATCTTCTTTCCCTTTTCCTTTCTTGTCGTTTTTCTTACCACAACATTCATGCTGTAGTGGATCTTCTAGCCACAATTCCAGCAATCAACATCTTTCCTGTTACTCGACTTACCTCTTGATTTATCTCGGGCCTTCCCGCCCTTCTTGTTCTTTCCTCTCCCCCGTTCCTGTGTCACAAGAGTCTTTTGCTGAGTAGACCCCTGAGACTTCCTCCTTGTCTCCTCATTGAAGAGACAACTGGTTACCTGTTCCATGGATATCTTTCCGTCTGGCGCGGAGTTACTTAGAGACACCACCAATGTCTCCCAACTGTAAGGCAATGAACTAAGCAATAGTAAAGCCTGCAATTCATCATCCAGAACCATCTTCATAGAGGAGAGTTGGTTCACTATATTACTGACCTCATTCATGTGCTCGTCCACAGAACCACCATCTTTGAACTTGAGATTCACAAGTCGTCTTATCAGAAAATTTTTATTACCGACTGTCTTCCTCTCATACACCCTTGTAATTTTCAGCCATAGGCTAGCGGCTGAGGTTTCTGTAGACACATAGTGGAACACTGAATCATCCAACCATTGTCTAACAAACCCCACCGCCTTCCGATCCATCTTCTTCCAATCATCATCAATCATATCCTTGGATTTTTCTGATATGCCTAAAATTGGAGAATATAGGTCCCTTGCAGTAAAGCAGGTCCTCCATCTTAGCCTTCCATATGGTCCAGTTAAAACCAGTGAGGCTGATCATCCTTGATGCCACCTTCCATAATTCAAAACGATCCTACCCGTTCAATGAACTTAGCTCTATACCACTTTGTTGGGGGCCTTGCACAAAACCTTAGGATCTAGCCCTCCAGAACAAACCAGAATTATGAAATAACAACGCAATGAAATAAATCAAAGCATCAACCACACACCACACAAGAGATTTTTAGTGGAAACCCTCAAAGAGTAAAAACCACGGGACCTCGTCCAGATCAACAATCCACTATGAAGTAAAACGTTACAATCTTCTTCACTCACGCGGGAGTGGGTAAACAATAAGAGAAACAAAGAAAACGGAGAGATCTCACTGATTACAAGGACATAGAAGCGCTGAGATATAGATAGCACAGTAGATAACCTTCACGAGCAGAATCTCCCTTCTATAAGCTTCCTCTCTCTTTTTTCCTCTCTCACCTTTGATAGCCCTAAACCCTTTTGCAAATCCCTTGTAAAGCTTTAGGAAACCCTCTTGTCGTACCTAGAAAGCCCTAAGAACTCCTATTTAAAGTTTTAGGAAACTCCTTTCCGCATCCCAGTTGCGAAAGGACTTGCGACACGAAATCCACGCAAAATCGCGGAACGAATCTGCGTAACCTCGACTGGTCGAACCGAGTCCTCGACCGGTCGAGAGCCACCTACGACCGGTCGAGCACCTCCTTCAACTGGTCGAGCACCCCGGAGAAAAAGAGTCCACAGTCGCTGGACTTTGAGTCATGCCACGACTCGACTCCTACGACTGGTCGAGACCAGCCTTCAACCGGTCGAGCAGGGCTCTCGACCGGTAGACGACGGGTCAAAAAACCCATCAGTACATACATTTGATCAATTTTGGAGATAGTTTGTTACGCTCACGTGAAGCCAGGTGAACATAACAGACACAACCAAAACACACGAAATGTGAAATATGCAGAGGTAAGCCGTTGAGAACAAAGTATGGAGATTTACTGTTCAGAACGTTGGTTGGCATCCGGTTAATCAAGTAAACTGAATGTAACATTGCTTCCGCCCAGAAAGAATGAGGAACACTCATAGCTGTCATCAGGGTTTGCAGTTTCAACAATATGACGATTTTTCGTTCAGCCACCCCGTTCTGTTGTGGAGTATCAGAACAGGTGGTCTGATGAATAATCCATAATCCTGAAGAATGTACGAAAATCGGTTAAGAGATTTCCCCCCCTGAGTCAGAGCGGAGAGTTTGAACTAGAACCCGAAATTGAGTCTTCACCATAGAGTGAAATATCTTGAATTTTTCAAAAACCTGCGACTTCGAGTGCAAAAAGTAAATTCAGGTGTAACGTGTGAAATCATCAATGAATATAACATAGTATCGTAACCCAGAGAAGACATAATTGGTGAAGGACCTCAGACATCTGTATGCACTAGTTCAAACATAGAAATGATTTGTAATATTTATAGAAAAAGTAATACACTTACTTTTTTGAAAGACAACAGATGAACAAGAATAATCCAAAGATTTCTTATTAAGAGAAATTCCTTAACATAGAAGAAAAAAATAGAAAGAACGATCGTAATGTGGATGACCAAGAGCGAAGTGCACATTTCCACAATTTATTTGCCGAACAAATATCATGATGAAGATAGAGAAAAGAAACAACGAGCTGAAGTGACAGATAGATCAAACTCCAACACGTACAGACGACCATGCCGCCTACCCATCCCAAGTACTTCTCCCCGTTGCCAGATCCTACACAAAACAACAGTTGGGAAGAAATATGATTAAGCGGTTATTGGATATGAGTTGACCAACTGAAATTAAATTGGAGGAGAGGTTAGGGACATGAAACACATCACGAAGGGTGAACCGGCGATGAGCAGAAGGAGAGAAAGTCAACAATCCAACGGACTAAATAGGTAGTCTAGTACCATCCACAGTAGAAATAACCTGATTTCCGGTGTAGGGACGAATGTCACAAAGATGGGATACAGCACCAGTCATATGATTGGAAGCACCCGAATCGAAGAACCATGTAGAAGATGAGGATATACCTGACATACTGGCCGCAGAAAGGGCCTGAACGATTTGCTGGAGCATCGCGAGAGTCAAAGGTAATGAAAGACCTTCAGCAGAAACAGTAGATGCAGAATCACTAACAGACGGCTCGGAAGAAATAGTGGCAGCAGTAGCAGAAAGAGCACGACCACGGCCACGACCACGACCACCACGTCCACGGCCGAAAGAAGATGCATAGACACATACGGCAGTCCTGAATACCATGACCAGTCCGGCGACAATAAGCGCACCATTCTTTGCATTGAGCGACAACAAAATCCACCTTGTTGCAGCCGCGACAAGTCAAAGGAGTGGAACCACGTGTTGGTGTAGTGGTGGACACAACAAGCACCATATCAGATGATCCCGGAGTTGAGGAAGGAAGAGAGAGAACTTTCAGTCGTTGTTCCTCAGCCAATAAATCATTAATAACCAAATTCAAGGAGGGCAACGGTTCAAAAGAGCAGCCCGACAATGCTCAAATTTCGGACGCAGCTTCATAAGAAATTGTCGAACTTGCACACTCTCGCGCATAGATTGGAATATCTTAAAGTCATAAGGAAATGTGGGATCCATCATAGCCATCTCTGTCCAAATTGTGACAATTTTGAAGTAAAATGATTGAATATTGTGTCGTCACCCTGCTGTAAGGTTAACGAGATCCTTCCAGGCGGTATAACCGGGCCGCATTACTACTGTTGATAAATTGTCTGGAGATGCTCCCACATTGCCTTAGCAGTGCGATGAGGTGTGAGGCCAACAGCAGTGGACCGATCGACCGAATGGAGAATCCAGGTAATAATCTGCCCATTGTTCATTTCTCAATCAGCTAATTTGTCGGCATCTGTGGAAGTGGGGATAGGAACAGATCCATCAATGAGTTCCCACAAACCACGACCCTTGAGGAAGTTCTGAAAATGAATGGCCCATAGAGAATAGTTGGAACCATCAAAACTACAACATGGGGCCTCTGTACGTGATGAGTTCTTGTCCATTGATCTGAAGTAATTGAAAGCACGCAAAGAGTTGCAGCAGAAGGTGTTAGATTTACCGTACAGCAGGAGATACCCAAGGGATTGCAGTTTCTGGATCTGGCGGAATAACAACAGCAACAGGGGCTCTAGATCTGGTAGGGGCTCTGGATCTGGCGGAATAACAACAGATCTGGATCAGGAGCTCTGGATCTGGCAGAATAACAACAGATCTGGATCGGGATCTGGAATAACAACAGGGGCGCTGGATCTTGCGGAATAACAACAGAGCTGGATCTGGTGGAACAACAGAGCTAGATCGGGATCTGGAATAACAACAAGGGCACTGGATCTGGCAGAATAACAACAGATCTGGAACAACAACAATCTACAACAAAGGCCGAACGAGAAGATTTGGAACAGCAACCGATCTGGAACAGAGATCGGAGAGCAGAGGGCGCTGGACGAGCAGAAGACCGGACGAGCAGTTGGGCCGGACGAGCAGAGGGGCCGAACGTCGCAGGGGCGGTCGGACGACGCAGTAGGGGTGGCCGGACGATGCAGGGGCAGTGGCTAGACGCAGGGATGGTCGGATCTGACAAGTGGTGCCGGTTTCGGATCAGTAAAGCTTTGATACCATGAAAACCGAGAGGAGCTGAAAGCTTTTCTGTATTTGAGACAACCCAAAGGGGTTGAATATATAGAGATTACAGTCATCTATACAAGGAAAATAATAAAATCACAATCCTCTACCTATGGAAACGAATTATACAAGGTATCAAGGTATACTAGCTATACAAGGTATGTGAGCCTGTCTAACAAGTAATCTGGTGGAGATGGAAACCTTGTCTTATTTCTGATCATTCAAAAACGAGACAGTATGCTCAACGGGTTCTCCTCACTTTCACACCGCATCATAAACTCCTCCAATTTAGCGATGTAATCAGCCACAGACATGGTCCCTTGATGTAGGGAAACCCATTGGTCCATCAGCCTCTGACTGTATGTATAGGGTACATACTTCTCCTTCAAGATCTCCTTCACCTTTCCCCAATGAGTCATGGGAGCCTTTCCCTGCCCTCTCCATCCGCCTCTCTCCGTGATTGTCCAGAACATTTTGCCTTGCCCCTCTAGCTTCATCTTTGCAAATCTCACCCGCCGGTCGTTGGACATATCATACCACTCAAAATAGTGGTCTATGCCCGCCATCCAGTTGATGAAGGCTTTTGGGTCAAGGTGACCATCGAAGCTAGGGGCCTTAATTTTCACGCTCTTCCTGATCCGCTCATCTAGTTCATGATGGTCACGTCGATCCACAGGTGGGAGTGGAACTTGACGAACCACATTCCTCCCACATGCACCACCGTTACCTTGCCAAACCACATTATGATCAATGCGTGCATCGACTTGATCACCCGCCTATGAATGGGCGTCGTCCCCAATGTTGGGGTTTGCCTGACGGGGCACTTCTACCGCGGCAACCAAGGTGTCCCGTATCCGTTACGATACGGGCGTATCGGCCGATACGTATCGGTAACGGCGGTGGCCGTTACGCGATACGGGGTCGTATCGGCCGTTACGTTTTTTTGCACCCGTATCGGCCGATACGGGCCCGTATCGGTCCGTTACGGGCGTAACGGTCGACCCGTAACGGGCCACCCGTAACGGTCAAAAAACGGTAAAAAAATTTTCGTTTTAAGCTCCTTTTTGCTGTTTTTTTTCAAATTTCTTGCTTCCAAACTGCTTCTCACTCCTTCTACTACCAATTTCGACCAACCTTGGCTGGACATTTAAGATAAAAACACATTATATTACGGATTTTGTTGAATCGAAGCTCGGTGGGCCATTTTCAAAATTCCGAATTCGTCAAAAATAGGTATTTATACTTTTTTAAATATGTTTTGCTGTTTTAATCATGTCATATGATGTGTTAATCATAGTAGAACATGTTAATGTGCATTTTTCAGATTTGGGGTGCCATTTAATATTTTTTAATATTTTTTTCTATTTACGCATGTATTTTGACCCCTTTTTTTTTTTAATTCGAAAAATCAATTTTTAATGGTTGTTTTGCTGTTTTAATCATGCCATATGATGTGTTAATCATAGTAGAACATATTAATGTGCATTTTACAGATTTGGGGTGCCATTTAATATTTTTTTAATATTTTTTTTCTATTTACGCATGAATTTTGACCCTTTTTTTTCAAAATTCGAAAATCAATTTTTAATGGTTGTTTTGCTGTTTAATCATGCCATTTGATGTGTTAATCATAGTAGAACATATTAATGTGCATTTTACAGATTTGGGGTGCCATTTAATTTTTTTTTATATTTTTTTCTATTTATGCATGAATTTTGACCCTTTTTTTTTTAATTCGAAAAATCAATTTTTAATGGTTGTTTTACTGTTTTAATCATGCCATTTAATGTGTTAATCATAGTAAAGATATTATGTGCATTTTACAGATTTGGGGTGCCATTTAATATTTTTTTTATATTTTTTCTATTTACACATGAATTTTTGACCATTTTTTTTTTAAATTTGAAAAATCAATTTTTAATGTTGTTTGGCTGTTTTAATCATGCCATATGATGTGTTATCATAGTAGAATATGTTAATGTGCATTTTTCAGATTTGGGGTGCCATTTAATAATTTTTTAATATTTTTTTCTATTTACGCATGTATTCACCAAGAGTTTTATCTCCTTGTCAAGGTGTTTGAGAAATTCCTAAAAAATAATTGCAAACACCTAATGTAAGATATTTTCATATTACATTCATTCTAATATATCTATCATTGATAGTAGATAGTTAAAAATTAATATATGAATTTTATAGTCAAATTCAGGTTATTTGGTTCATAAATTCATCAGACAGCCGATACAACTTCTCACCAAAGAGTAGACCGTTACACCACCATAACATGTTCCAATTTATAAATGAATGCATATTTGGAATGCTTAGAATATTTCGGATTTAATCCATATTTTTTTATATTTTTTTGGCAAAAAAATTTTTTTTGCGCCGTTACGGGCCGTTACGCCCCCGTATCCGTATCGGTTTTGGAGGTCACCGTTACGCCAACCCGATCCGATACGGCACACCTTGCGGCAACTCGACCCACCAATGCAATAATCTGCTCTGTTGTGTCCTTGTTGTGGGCTTCAATCTTGTCAAGGCGCCCAATAACCAGTTTAAGGGTTTCATTCAATTGCTCTAGACTCATGGTCGCATTTAGTCCAATGATATGACCATATCTAGTGGGCATATAAGATTAGGGAATTAGGATGCAGCTGCGACTTCTAGACAACAATTGAGGACATGAATCTGAAAATCACAATCGCACGATCGGTATAAACGGCGCAAAATCAGCAACTAGGCAGAGGAAAATTCTGCAAGCTGTAGAAATTCAGCTGCACGCAGAAAGTTCAACAAAGTGCGGAATCTTCTGCAATACACAGAAAATTCAGCAAATTGCATATTTTTCTGTTGTACACAGAAATACTCAGCAGCATGCAAAAATTTCCAGTTCTCACCCAAATTTCTGATTGTGCAGGAAAATCCAGATATGTACAGACAATCAGATTTGCACAAAATTTTCAGATTGCAATAAGATTCAGATTTGCGCAGGAATTCAAATTTGCACAAAATTTTCAGATTGCAATAAAATTCAGATTTGCACAGTAAATTCCAATAAAGTGCTGCAACTTCAGATTTTATAATGCAAGGCTCGATTGGATATGATGCATATGCTAAATTTTATGTTTATGCATGAAACTTGACACAACCTATCCTAGATGCATATAATCAAACAAGTGATATGCGTGAAAAGGACTCCGATGCTAAAGGTGACTCTGATACCAAACTTTGATGTAGAATGATACAAATCCAGCTATGTGACTGAGATTTAATTTAAAATCAAAGGAATATATAAAAATAACCAAGCTAAAGTGTGATGCACATGCAAACAACGTGAAGCCCAATAGATGACGGGTATGATTCGAGGCCAAATCACAGTCATCAGCCCTTTGATCAAACAAAACGCTCGGAAAATAGGGCCAAGGAAGATAAAGATCTTCCAACTAGCATCGTAATAATCCGGGTTCAATAGGTGAAAGTTTGAGATCCACGCATGAGTTGGGTCCAATAATAATGGAAAATGGTTGAGGTGGCCCTTAGGATCAAGTAAAATAATATCCAAGTGAGGACAATAAAAAATAAAATATTACCTTTTGATTTGAAGATTCAAAGGGATCTACCACTTACGATCCATCAAGCATGAAGTGGAAGAGGAAGGACCTTAGGGATGAAGGATCTAGTGGCTTCACACCCTCTAGGCTTCTATCCAAAGATCTAGCCTTCACAACGATGAAGGAAGAATAAATGAACTCTCACAAGGCCTCCTCCAAATTTTCTCCAAATTCACAATAGTGTTGGACGTCCCTGCCCCCTCTTGCTTTATTTTATAGCAAAAATTTGTTGAAATGACAATTCTACCCCTTTAGTAAAAAAAAAAAAAAGAAAAATACCCATTATGTCCTAAAAGGTCAAAAGTCTAATCTACCCTCCCAAAAAATATTTTATGTAGCAAATAAATGTCCACTGTCCAATCACAAACTAAAATGTCTAAGGAACTAACTGACAAAAGGGTCCAACATAATCCAACCATCAGATGGCCCCATGATGGGACACAAGACGATCCAATGGATGGAAAATCATGTAGACCATAATCAACGCTGAGATGATCTCCAAATATGATCCATGTCATCCATGCTTCTCTAATGCTCGTCGATGACCACTGGTGATCACCATTAGTCGCCTAGCCAAAGTGAAAGTGCTGATGTAGCATGTCGATGCCTACATCTCTGATATGTACGGAGTGGTGGTGTGATGTCTACACCAGATTCTTTTCTTATTCATGAAAGAATCCAAGCTCAGACGCATCAATGATTTCAATGTTTACATCTCCAAGCAATGGATTTTAATAGTAGTTTCAAATGATATTTTAAACAGTGATTAAATCACTCATAAAGCAAAACTCACAGGGAAGATGTCCTAGCCAAAAACTAGGTTGATCTGTTTATCCGGTTGGCCACTCATGAACACTGGACATGGAACACATAGAGAACTTTTTAATATTCCATTGCATGACACAAATGAGCAGATCGCCTGATTTTTCAAGTTGGCATCTAGATAATGGTGCCTACTTGATGAGAGTGGCTTAGATCTTGCATGTGTTGCATATCCACACATGTTAGCCGCAAGTCACATGGCAGTCCACTCACACAAGTACAGATTTAAGTGGTATAGGCTGGGCCTTGCTGAGGCTTTACCCCGGCCTAGCCCAAGAGCTAAATGCCCAAGCCCAAGCCCAGCCTGGCCCCTAGCTAGCAAGTACCCTCCCAATGCTATTAAATTATCGACGCTCGATCTAGCTTTCTTGTTAGTCCCTTATACATAAGCAAGCACAAGTCGGGCCCAATTAGTTCTCAGGCCTCAAAATCCATGACCATAACCGACCGGTGGACCTTTCACCCCATTCCAGATCTAGCCCAAAGCATGGTGGGCCAGGGCCAAGCCCACGTTGAAGACCCCACACCAGAGCATATCCGTGAATGACACTTTCCAAGGGGTCATTTTGATGGTGGTAAATGAGGCAAGTTGTAAATGATTTACAAGTAAATCTTTACAACTTATGTTTAGATGCCCTAAAATTCTTGTAAATCATTTACTAGTTGTAATGATGTACTACATTTCCCCCCTTTTCATTTGCTAGCAAAAAGTTGGGATTTCATTTCCTAACAAATGATTTACCAACAAGAAGCCTCCAACAGCTCATTTTTTTAAGGCTAGGACTGGGAGATATGCACCTCCCTCTCTATTCTATCTGAGAACTCCAACGGCTCTCTCTCTCTCTCTCTCTCTCTCTCTCTCTCTCTCTCTCTCTCTCTCTCTCTCTCCGCCAACGGCAGCAGATCTTGCTACCGGCCTTATAAAAGAGCATTTGAATTCACCATAAGTTTGCTCCCTATAGGTGAGGGTTCGATTCCCCTCCTTGGCTTTACCCGATACACATGGTTGTGGGTGATTGCATGTATTCGCGGGGATTAGTCTCACTTCAAAAAAAGAGGTGGGGGACACCCCTGTGTCTTCAAAAAAAAAAAAAAAAAAAAGCATTTGAATTCATAGGCCCACTTCTATGTGATATAGGACCGATGCATAAACCTAATAACATGTGAGATCAAGTAGCAGAATTAAGACAATTAATCAAAAAAAAAAAAAAAAAAAACACAAACATTGCCATAATCATCATGAATACCATGAAAACCAAAAGAACATCATGCATAATCCTAGCATAAATAACTAACAACCGTCACCACAAGATCATTAAGTAAAAGGGAACTATGATTTAATAGATGTAGGGACATCCAATTAGCAAAAGGTATAGTCTATTTCAAAGTAGAAGGCCTAATACAGCCTAGGATAAAATTAGGATTTTAGGAAATTGAAAAAAATAGGTAGAGCGGAAAAGGGGGTTTTATTTAAGGGTGAAATGAAGCCAAAAAGGACAAGGTGTGGCCATACGGCCAACCCGGAAGGTTCACATGTGTGGCCTACAACACACGTGTGGCATGGGATAGATGGGTTAATGTAACGTCCCGGAAAAATCCGTACAAAGACCCGAGTACCACCTCAGGCAGAAATCACTAAGGACCAAATCCTTTAGAAATTACACGAAGATTAATTAAGTGCTTAACTAAATCACCTATCGAATTAGCTTGGACAGCTTTCAATACGAACTGCAAGACCCAAAATCAGTAGAATCGCTGACGCTACGTTACCGTGAAACCTAGGATCAATCTCTAAACCCAGTTGCTCTCGGGAGCACCTTGAAACTCCGTATCGGACCTGGACCGCACGTCAAAAGTCCGATGACCACGAAACTATACGAATATGACCGCTTTACTGGGCTTGACAACCATCTCGGAAATCAAGTCCTAACAGTGTCCAGAAACGCACAACTTGAGCCCGGAGCGAAGTGTGTGAGAAACGCGAATATCTTTAGAAATTGAACTCAGATTTAAGTGATTTGGGTCGTTCGCTTGCGGGCCAAATCTAAGCTTCCAGACTGTCAGAATCTGACCCAATTACACCCTCGGATCAGGGAAAATTTCCAACTCATGTCAGTGCACTTGTGGCCCTGATCGAGTACCGGTGACCGTTGAACTGAAACTGGTCCGCCACGGTCGATCTGTAAATCCGATCGGACCGAAAACTCAGCTTGACCTAGATCCAATGTCAGGGAGCTTAAGTCCGACTGCATGCTGAAGGGAGGCCACCAGAAGTGTTCTGTTGGACTGAAACAGACGCCCTTTGGATATAACCTAAGTATACCTTGGCCCTGGGGCCATTTCCATCAGTCCTGGGCCTATATAAAGGCTTAAAACCCCCTCTCTCTCACTCCATACGAATTTGCTAACCTAGGTGAGAGAAGAGAAAGAAAAAGAAGGAAAGAGAGAGAAAGAGTGAGGGAAGTTAGGGTTTTGCTACGGAGATCGTTCCCTGCCGCTCTCCGTATCGAAACACCGCTACCGTGTCGCTATTCCGGCGATTCTGGTTCCGTTCTTAGGTAAGAAATCCTAACCCTAACCTATTTTAGAGATTCAAATAGAACAGATAGTGAAATGGCTAACCTATTCCCTGTTATAGGTTGTTGTGGTGCCGTAGACAGACTTGGTGTTTAAACTAAGTTCGTTACGAGTCTACCGGTGTAAGGTGCGGACTATAAATGTTTAGGTTATGGTTTTCAAGGCTTTCAATGTCAGTTAATGATTTATGACTGACTTGATTGCGATCACATGCTTAGATACGATGTTTCCCGTGCTTTACACATATATATGAACTATGTTGAATATAGTGTATTCCATGTGTTTGTTGATATGATTGAATGGGTATGGAATTTGGATTCGTACTTGCCATGATTATTCGTCGTGAATATATGGTAGTCATACATGTGACAACTCCTTGGTGAAAGGATTTGCCCTACCACCTGTTATAACCAACATACGTCACGTATGTTGAAGTGTGTAGTCTAAGTGTTTGTAAAAATGTCTGAATGAATATGGAATTTGGATATGTGTTTGCCATGATTATCAACTATGAATAGATGCTTGTTGTGTATGTGGCAACTCCTTTGTAAAAGGGTTTGTCAGGATATATGTTATAACTAGTCTAATACATGTATGTTGAAGTGTGCAGCCTGAGTGTTTGATAAAATGCCTGATTGAGAAAATGCTTGTTGAACTGTATTTAATGAAGGTGTTGAGACGGGATCGTCAATCCCCTTATCTATAGTTATGGTTTTCTTTATGTAACCTATCTCACTACTATGTGATTTAGGATGCAATACCTGTGTATGATAGCATGTGTACTATTGTGTTGTTGAAATGCTCAATTGAGATTATACTTTAGATTGGTTGCTACATGCCGTCTTTGACTATCATGTGTGAATGCTATCATTTGAGTATGATTGGGACTACTACGTAGTCCAGGCAATCGGTAACAATTCCTGGTTAAGTGGCTGAACTAGTCTCGCCACATTGGATGAGTTCGGTGAATCTGAGTCGTACGATGATTGTCAACAGTGGTACCATGTCGACTAATTCAATGAACGCTCGTACCAATCAAACTTGTCAAGTAACCCGATTGGCCTATTGTGTGTTTACCATGTATGGACACTACTACTCTTGAATCTAAGATACCAACTTACCAGTGCAAAGCCCGTTTAACCTTGGTACCCCAGATCAGCTCCACTATCCTGACTCATGCCGGGCATGTGGTATGGGACCCGTGGTCGAGCTGTCGGCCTACGCTGGGGCGACGAGCCTCCCCGTAGTGACCAGTGAGCAACCCAAACTCATGAGCCGAATACGGTGGTATGGGACACTGTATTCGAGCTGTCGGCCTACACTGGTGCAGCCTGGTTGTGGTCCCCAGTCGGGTCAGTGACAAGCCTTCGAAAATAGACTGTCAGTTGGTAGGGCATTGGTGGAGTGACCTCGAGTATAAAATAGGCCTACCCCGGCGCAGCTTGGCTGTGGTCCCCAGTCGGGTTGCTGACGAGCCTTCGAAAATAGAGTGTCAGTTGGTAGGGCGTTGGTGGGGTGACCTCGAGTGTGAATTAAGCCTACGCTAACGGTGACGAGCCTCTCGTAGCAACCCATGGTGTAAACTCGCGAACTTGCCCATCGTATGTGATGAACTAGGATTGACGACCCTAGATGGATCATTGTTTGGATTAATGATATAAAGGGGGGTACCTTAGCTTCCCAAACTTGCTGTATGAAAAGGTCTAATAAGAACTCGGTAATCACGCTCATGCACCGCATTGCATGTGCCTTTGGCGTTGGTGTTGAGCACAGAGGAAGGAGTATATGTCGCGACCGTAAGAGGAGATCACAGAGGGAGTGCAGGCGAGGGCATGCATCATTAATACATATCATGTTTGCATTAACCAGAGTACTTAGGGATGTTTGATTGCATTGTTTTATCATTACTGCTTGATTGAATTGATAACATGTTAACCTTTGCCTTATAACTCCACTTAGTTGATCACTCACTCCCACGTTCTGGGACGGTGTTTTAAAACACCAACCAGACTCTGTTGTAGTTTCAGGTGATGACGAGGCTCACGAGATAGAGCCCGTCTTCTATGATGACGAGGAGTTCTCCTACATGCAACTCTCTGGCGGGTCTATATAGACCTGGACTTACGAATCGGGGCTACAGGGATATGGATAGTTGACATTACACTCTTGTTATTTTGTAGATCTTGGAACAATACATGTAATTATTTAACCTGGTATCATGTTCACACTCTGGAGACTTACAACAACTTAAGTGTTTTATATATCTATCATAGTCTTCCGCTTGCGTAATCTAATCGTCTCTGGAGTATGATATGTTGTTTTAGCTTAATCCCATTCATGTTTAATGCACTAACACGGACAACATTTAATCATCATTATCTATGTTGCATAAGTGATGCTTTGGAACTCGGGAGTTGAGCTCCTGCTTGACCCCCGATTTTCAGGGCGTTACAATTAAGTTTCTAAGCGCTTGGGATTGTAAATAGGTAAAAGAAAGAAGGGTTTAGGAGAAGTTGAAGGCCTAGGATGAGAGAATTGAAGAACTTGAATAAAATACCTTGATAGAGGGGAAAAGAGATGATGATGTGGGGATAGATAGAGACTTCGCACCTCCGTTGATGAATATTAGCTTCACACCAATCTCCCTTTCAAATCTCATGAAGATGGTAGAAGAAGAAGAAGGCAAGAGCTTTTTCTCTTCTTTTTTTAATCACAAAATCAAATAACGGAGAGGGTCACACGCCCACCATCTTTTATAGCTCCAAGAAAGTTTTAAAATTACAATAAACACCCTGTTTTGTGAATTTTGACAAAAATAGCCCTAGTCTTAAGGGTGCACATTGAACCGGTAGAACCGTGGAATCAGACCAGAACTGACCAAACGGTCCGATTTGTTCCGGTTCTAGAGTGCACCGATTCGGGTTCCGGTTCCAAAAATTAAAGAACCGTTTAGTTCGGTTCGGTTCCGGTTTGGAGGAATGTAGAACTAAACCGAACCGTGGAACTGAACTTGGAACCAAATTGTGGAACTGAACTTGGAACCGAACCGTGGAACCGAACTTGGAACTGTGAGTTTACAATATATTTTAGTTGTATATTTGACTCATGATTTATGGTTTACAATACACCATTTGATTGTTTTCATAAATGTATTTTTTCACGCCATATACAATATCTAAACCATTCATCGAATGGATCACGACATGAATGGACATGGGCTAAATTATAAAATAGAACATGCAATTGGGCTGGATTATAAAAAGCCCAGAACCGTGGAACCAATCCGGAACTGAACCGGTTTTCACGGTCCGGTTCCAGTTCGGTTCTAGGGTGCTAGCGGTCCGGTTCCGGTTCCGAAAATCCTAGAACCGTAAGGAACGGTTCGGTTCCAATTTCACCCCGGAACCAGACCGACCCGAACCGTGTGCACCCCTACCTAGTCTAACTAAAAACACTCATAATGGTGTCCAAACATAACATAAACAAAACTAAATCCTATAAGCTGATAAAATCTAAGAAGAAAATAATGTGTACGATCCACGATCAATGGCCTGATCATGTGATCCAACGGCCCGATCGTCACGTCCCTCCAATCCAACGATTTGGATCACTCCATAAAGAAGCCCATGTGCATTTCCCAGTGTGGGGTCTTCCAAATGCTCGCACATGCATTTGGGGTCTTCAGCACGATCACAGGTACTCACCTAGCCACAAGAAAATCGATGCAGCCTGCCTCCTCCTCTGATACGTACGCAAAGGTGTACGTGAAGTGATGTCCTCATCACTATAGCTCACCTACTGCTTGGATTTATGCAAGGATCAACCCTAAGCTTTAGTGAGATGGACTTAACCCAATGATCCACTTTAAAATCCACCCTTATATGCCATTTGAATGTTTTTTAATGAATTACTTCTCTGAACTATCTCAAGTGTGAATACACAATTATAGGATATAAACCATTTACAAGCTACACTGTAAATCATTTACTAGTAAATCATTTACAACTTAAAGCCAAATAGATAGGTTGTAAATCATATAAACCTGTAAATGATTTACATTTACAACTTAAAAACTTAGGAGTCGTTTGGATGCCTGTAAAATCCATAAGTTGCATTTCGATTACAGGCAATTGGATTACTTGGGGCGTTTGGATGGGTGTATTTTATTGTAAACAAATTGCAGGCTGTAATCAGATTATAGCTTTTAAATGTAATCTGAAACCTGGCAAAAGGTTCTCTCTCTCTCTCTCTCTCTCTCTCTCTCTCTCTCTCTCTCTCTCTCTCTCTCTCTCTCTCTCTCTCTCTCTCTCTCTCTCTCTCTCTCCTCTCTCTCTCCTCTCTCTCTCTCTTCTCCTCGGGTTACCGTTGCTAAGGTTTCCAACCCTCTCATGCATCGAATGCAAGAAACCTTCAAACGATCCCACAATGGAGAAGAGAGCGGATTAGGTGTGACCGGCCTCACCCAAGACGATGCAGCCCTTTCCGTGGGACCTAACTTCATGTATGCATTCTACATCCATGACGTCCATCCGTTTTACCAAATCATTTTAGGGCATGAGCCCAAAAATGAAGCATATCCAAATTTTAGGTGGACCATACCATAGGAAACAGTGGTTATTGAACGCCTACCACTAAAAACTTCCTAGGGCCCACCATAATATTTCCATAATGTTTATCAGGACAGTGCGGCCCTTTCCGTGGGACCTGCCTTCATGTATGTATTCCACATCCATGACGTCCATCCATTTTACCAAATCATTTTAGGGCATGAGCCCAAAAATGAAGCAAATCCCAAATTCAAGTGGACCATACCATACGAAACAATGATGATTGAACGCCTACCACTAAAAACTTCCTAGGGCTCACCGTAATACTTCCATAATGTTTATTTGCCATCCAACCTGTTGATAAGGTCACGTAAACTTGAATGAAGAGAAAAAAACAAATATCAGCTTGATCCAAAACTTTTGTGGCCCAATAATGGATAATCACCATTGTTTCCTACGGTAAGGTCCACCTAAGAACCAGATCCTCTTTATTTTTGTGGTCGTGTCCTAAAATAATCTCAAAAAAGGGATGGATGGCGTGGATATAGAATACATACATCAAGATGGGCCACGGTAAGGGCCACACCATCTTGGGTCAGGCCGAGCCTCACCGTTTGGATTCGATGATTTTAACCGTCAACTGGGTGGCCCATGGCCAATAAATAGATGAACATTGTACATTGATGTATATGTGGACCATGTCTATCCAACATGTACGGTTTTAATTTTATTTATATTTTTTTTTTTTTTTTTTAAAAAAAAAATCTTTTTAATCATACCTTTTGATGGCCATGAATTGAAAGGTTTGGATCCGATGATTCTAACCATTATAGATTTTTCCTTTACGAAATTATTTAGAGTTAATTTCTATTTATAATATGTTTAAACCCATTAGTTACAATCAATTTGATGTTGGTTTATAATTAATTGTTTATATTTAATAGTTTTTCATCATAAAAGTAAATTTGAATTAGTACCAAATGATTGGTTTAGCGTGAGATAAACCAAGGACTTTATTGAGTTGGAATTATTCCAATAATATATCTTTAAAGAAGACTTTGTATGTCATTTGATGAATTTGAAAGGATTGACCCCTCCAAGCTCTGTTTTGCATGAATACCCAATTGCAAGTTGTAAATAGATTACAAGTTATCCAAACACAGGCAACTATTTACCTGTAACCAGATTACAGCTTAAAGCCAAACAGGACAGGCTGTAAATACTTTACCCATGTGATTGGATTACCTATAATCGGATTACAGGCATCCAAACGACCCCTAAAGAAAAATTTCACACTCGAAGTCCCTCCTCTTTAAACAAAACTTCACAACTCAGACAAAAAAGAATCATCAAGCAATAGCAACGAGAACAACAACAATAAATGACTGTCGCAAAGAAACCAGCAGTAATCGAACTTAAAAGAATAAAAGAAAATTCAAATAAGGCCTGTGAAGGTCCAATTTACTGAAATCTAGTGAAATTCTAAAGAAGACAATGATAAGTTTCAGTTCCGATCGGGAAGCAATTTCCAGATATAAAGCAAAGCCACATCCAACATATAGAAATACATATTTCATACAGAAAACAGTTAAAGGAAAAATAAAAAGAAGAAAGGAAGTAAAGACGGAAATGAAGCAGAGATTAGAAACAAAAATGAAAAAAGGAAAGAGACTTACCAGGCATCTGAGCGTTGGTGTGGACGAAAAAGACGAAGGCAAGGAAAAGGAAGAAGAGAAACATCGCCATTTCCTGGAGTAGGAGAGAATGAGAAGGAGATAGAGAGAGGGGGAGAATGCAAGGAAGGAAAGAGAAGGATAGAAAAGAGGAGAAAAGCTTGTCTTTTTGAAAGAAGAAAGTGGGATGTCAGTGGGAGTGGTGATGTGTATGGATTCTTGTATGGGAAAGAAAGAACGACTTCAAAAGTGCAGCAGGTGACTGTAGCATCTTCCTTTTTCTGTGGGAATCCACCTGTTTTACGCAGCGCGAAAAAGCACCCAAAGCTCCGTGGATCCCACCATATTTTATATCTTAAATCCAGTCCGTCCATCAGTTTCTATCCTCAGATCTATGCCCTACCGACAACAAAAACCAAGTCGTGACTCATGTAACCAGACACTAGGAGCAATAAAACAGGGATGGATGACAACCATAGGTTTACGTGCGGTTATCACCATGGTGTGTCTCTTTTTATCGAACCCGTTAATCAGGTGTAAGTCATCAGGGATACAAATATTGGCCCGATCCAAAACTCAGGTGGGCCACACCGTGTGAACAGAAAGGTTACAGAAGCAATTTTACATTGTTCTCGTTAGTGTGGCCCGAGAGTTTTTTATCGGGCTGATATTTGTTAGGTAGGTTTTTAAAAAAAAAAAAAAAAAAAAAAAAAAAATCACTTGATGGACGGAGTGGATCTAAATATGCAACATGATCGACCCAACAGAGCTCGGTGTTTCAGGCGCTGCTTAAAACAGTGTGTTGTAGACGTTTGCGGTCAGTTAGGGGAGGACGTAGGGCCCGCAAGCCAGACCACATGTGGACTGGTTTGGGTAGGTACGAGATTCCGTCGACTGGGTCTTCCCAACTTCAACCGTTGAAAAAGAGATGGCACCGTGTTTCATGGACACTATCTGCACCGTCCATCCATTTTGCTATATCATTACGGGAGAGATGCTCAAAAGTGAGAAATTTAGGACTGTGGACCCCACCTTTTATCCAGCAGGTTTTATGAAGCAATACAAACTTCGTTCGAGAACTTAGACCTGCTCGTACGGACAGTGAATTTGAGGACGAAAATACCCCTCCTTTCATGGAAACGTATTGGGTACTCCCAGCCACTAGCCAATGGTGGATGGTCGGTGGTCTGTGGGCCCCACCATGATGTATGCTTTTCAACCATGTCGTCTATATATTTTTTTACATCATTTTATGATATGAGACCAAAAATGAGGTATATGCAAATCTCAAGTGTACCACATTACAGAAACAGTGTTGAATGAGCGTCGACCATTAGAAACTTTTTGGGGGCCATAAAACTTTTTGGGGGCCCACTATGATGTTTGTGAGAAATCCTCCCCGTCTAAGTTCATTCATAGGATCACAAAGACTTGGATGAACAGGAAAAACAAATTTTGTAATGATCTAAAACTTCTATAACCCCTAAAAGGGTTTCAATGGTAGACGTTCAATTCCCCATTGCCGTTTACAGTGTGGTCCACTTGATAGTTAGATCTACCTTATTTTTCGTCTCAAGCCTTAATATGAGCTCGCCAAATAGATGGACGGTTTGGATATAACATAGACCTCATGATGGGACCCATAAAAGCAACACAGCGAAAAAAAAAAAATTCAGACTCCCGTGGAACTACCGTTGGTACAGCGACAGTGCTGCGACAGTTTGGGAGAATTTTTTTTATTTTTTATTTTTAGAAGGAGAACTTTTTATCCCTTGCATTTTTCTCTAATACATAATTATGTAAATATGTATATATAAGTATATAAAAATATTTTTCTATCTTTTAATTCATTTCTATGTCTATTTATTTAACAAGCATATCTCCTAAATTAGAATGATTTACTTAACGTACCACATATGACTTTGGCTCCACTCCTCGAACCCTAAAAGATGCTTTAAGACATCCTAATGACTCCTATTTATAGTTGTGAAACACTATCTTTCGCACTACCTTGGAATTTTCGTAAATCGACCTCGAAACTGCCTCATATTTACTCAGCTGCGTTATGCATTGGTCGGACCGAAGTCGAGTTCGAATCATGACAGGATTCTGTTTCGGCAGTTGCCCGATTTCGGTCACACCGAGCTTGGGTTTGTTCGGACCAAATTAATTCTCAGTTGAATCGAATGAACTCTGAAATTCATCGTTCGTCATTGGAGCTTTTTGTGCACTTTCGGTCGGGAAATTAAGCGGGCATTTCCACCGAAATTGAATCTGCAGTAGGCCTGAATCAAGACTGCACATTTCCACTGAAATTGAGCGGGCCAAACTGGAATTTGAGCGGGACAAACTGAAATTTGAGCGGAACAAACTAAAAAATTGAAAATTGAGCGGGACAAACTAGAAATTGAGCGGGCCAAACTGGAAATTGAGCAAGACAAACTAAAAATACAGTGGGACAAAATATAAAGTTCATTTTATCATCCGCCAAAATTACAAAGTATGTTATACATCTACCCATGCATTTCCTGCAAATATGCAGAAAATTTTCAGGTATGTACATTTCAGTCCGAATTCTTTCTCTAATCACGATAGCCTTGAGAGGGTTGATCCGAGAGATGGGTTGATAACCCAATATAGTTTTAATAGACCCTTTTGCAGTCAACCTATCCCTCGGATCAACCCTCCCAAGCCCATCGTGATTAGAGAAGGAACTCGTACTGAATATGGAAATTTTCTACACTCCAAGATTACTGTAAACCTCAACAGTGTATATCCAACACTTGCCTGTCCCACTCAATTTCCAGTTTTTCAGTTTGGCCCGCTCAATTTTCAGTTTTTCTCGCTCAATTTTCAGTTTTCCAGTTTTCTAGTTTTCCAGTTTGGCCCGTTCAATTTCCAATTTTTCAGTTTGGATCGCTCAATTTCTAGTTTGGCTTCCAGTTTGACCGCGAAGTGATAGAAATTGACCACGAAATGAATGAAATAAATTTTCCACCTTCGACCTGATGAAATCTTAAAAAATAACTAGGTTGGTGGGCTAAATTAGCTTCTCCTACCCTAAAATAAATCATTCTAGTTTTAGAGATATGCTTGTTAAATAAATAGGGAAAGAAATGAATTAAAAGATAAAAAAATATTTTCATATACTTATATATACATATTTACATAATTATGTATTAGAGAAAAATGCAAGGATAAAAAGTTCTCCTTGTAATAATAATTATAAAAAAAAAAAAAATTCCTTGGCTGCCGCCGCCGCGGCAGTATGTTCTTTGTTTTTTTTTTTCTTTTTGCTGTGTTATTCTTATGGATCCCATCATAAGGTCTGTGTTATATCCAAACCGTCCATATATTTGGCGAGCTCATATTAAGGCTTGAGATGAAAAATAAGATAGATCTAACTATCAAGTGAACCACACTGTAAAAGGCAGTGGGGAATTGAACGTCTACCATTGAAACCCTTTTAGGGGTTTCAGAAGTTTTGGATCATTATGAAATTTATTTTTTCTCTTCATCTGGGCCTTTGTGACCTTATGAATAGATTGATGGAAAATAAATGTTATGGTGGGCCCTACAAAATTTTTAACGATGAAAATCAATTTTCCCGCTCTTTGTAGTGTGGTCCAGTTGATCTTTGGATGTGATTTTTTTTTTTTGATAAAGCTCCGAAATGATCTCGAAATATGGATGAACGTTGTGGATATAATAAATACATAGCTGTGGCGCATGTAACTTTGATCTCTTTTGAGCCGTTCGTACACCTCTCGGTTGGTGGAGCGCCAGTGCTCGTCTTCGAAAGGAAGGTTTCGCCATCAAATTCGCTGTCCGTGCGAGCAGGTCTAAGTTCCAAAACTATGTTTGTATTGTTTCGTAAAAACAGCTGGATAAAAGGTGGGGTCTACGGTCCCAAATTTCTCCTCAGAAATTGACAGGTCCGAGGTTCCAGTAGACCACGCCACACAAAGCAACGGTGACAATGACACTCATTGTTTAAGTATTCTTAAGATTTATTGTGATGTTTATTTACTATCCAACCTATTCATGAGGTAATAAAGACGTACACTAAGGGAAAACATAAATATCAGCTTGATCCAAAACTTGCGTGGTTTTAATAAAATTTCAACGGTAGAACTTTAGCCTCCACGTTGTGGTCCACTTAGATTTAAATCTGCTTCGTTTTTTTGCTTACAACAAAAATGGATAGGTATGCGTTTATGGTGCAACCCGGTCCCGAGCATGGAACAGGCGCGGGGCAGTACCCAAACCGCATCCGAGTGAGAGTAGCCATGCCTGTAATCTATGCCGTCGTGGACCACCTGTGAATCCCATGGGGAATGGGGCGCGTGTACATGCAACTCTGCTTTTGAAAAAATAGCGGATTGTGATGTATTTGTTTTATTCATGCAATTTATTGATTTTGCAAGATTATCTTAATGCACTAGTGTTGATATTTGGTTTTGTCTTCTTTTACGTGTAGTATATGCTGGCATTATGATATTTATAATGTGGCCAGATTCAAATAGTGTTGGCATTATGATAGTGAACCGTGTTGGCATTATGAAATTGATATTGTGACTAGATTCAAACCGATCAGGCTTTTTTTTTTTTTTTTTTTTTTTTTTTTATTTTATTTTAACACACACACATACCCCCACACACTCAAACCATAGTGGGATTTCACCACCTATGGATACTCGAACCCTTGACTGGGGTGTTGAAACTCCTGAGAGTCTACCACCCGAGCAAGAGTAAGGATCCGTTTAATAACACTCAAACCGATCAACTTTGATCCCAAGTAGTGAAATAAGCATAGCCGTTTAATAACACCCAGATCCATGGCTCAACTGGCAGACCGAGTGGAGATACCTCATTTCAACACTTGAGGTCTTGGTACGGATCCCTAGCGGGGGTGGCTAACATGGAGTGTGTGTACTACTGACATGGGTGTGTACTAACAAGCTAACTTAAATAATAATATATATAAAAAAAAAAAAAACATATACGTTTAATATGAACGTATATGATCAAAATTTAAGAATATTGGTCTATTATTAAGCTATTTGTAAATTTTTGTAATAATTAAGTGATAATCAAATGGTGGAATTCTACCTCCGAAGATGGATTGTGTTTTGCCTTCCACGAGGAAGGATTTTTCAGAATATCAGTATAATTAAACAAAAGGAAAAACTTACAATCGGTCGCTAGGAGCGATGACAATAATGCATTTCTTGAAAGAACTACTTGATATTGGATAAAATACACATCAAACGTATGAGCGTAAATTTAGATTACAACTAAGAGCTATAGTTAAAAATTACCGCTACTGAATTATCGTTACTCCTAAGATAACTTTAGATAAAGTAAAATAATAGATTTGATTTGATTAGTATCTACATACATATTTTTTGAGTATTGAATAGGACAATGCCAAATAATTAACATAAATGTGGAATATGTAAAGATTACAAAAATAAATGCGGAATATGTAAATATTAAAAAAATCTCAATCGTTTGAGTATTGAAACCTTGATTCCAAATAATTCGTAAGACAATCTTCACATAAAATATTAGACAAGACAACCTTATTTCACGAATGTCTTTAAAATCAATCTTTCAAACTAGCAAGAGAAAATAAAAAGATTACAACATTCACCACAAGAATAAAATAATAAATAACATCCAATCACCAAAAAGAATAAAACATTCACCACATAGCACAATGAGTTATAGTAGTTCAGTACTTAAAACGACCATACCTACTCCACTCCCAAAATTACTACCCTCGTAATTTTGGCTTTCACTATAACAATGTTTTCACAGGTTTACATTGACAACTTGATACAGTTCTTTGTGATTTTTACGAGCTATTACAAATATAACCCCACTGAGATTTTCACAAGCTATCTCAGGAAAAAAAAAAAAAAAAAACCTAAAATGAAATATATTAAATATACTTATCTTCAAATGGAGATTCGAAGACGTGATAGAAGCTTGTAGCAGAAGAACTTCTTTATTAAACGTAGATGACGCAATGTTCAATCAGACAAAAAAAGTCTAAGGTTATATAGATTTTGTAAATGGAAAACTCAAATGCACTTAATTCAATTCTCTTAAATCTCAAAGAAGAGTATAGATTACTCACTCAGAATAAGACTTGAGTGATCTTGAGAAAAATGGAATTGAATAAGCTATAAATTCAATTATAAATACCTACAGATAGCTTGCCGAGGACTTGAGCTTCTCTCTCTTGCAGAAGGATTATAATAATTTTTATTTTTTTTAAGAATGAAAGAAATACTCAATTTATAGGCGAAGAGGTTGGAACTTCGGCTATCCTAAGACTGGCTTTGGTTGGTCGGAGTCCACCGGATTTGTTCCAACAGCTCGTGAATCGCACGGGATAAGATTTATCCAAAATTCAGTTGGCCCAAGGTCAAATTTAGCTAACCAAATTTGCTAATCAGCTAGCCGAATTCCCACAAATTTCAAAAGATTACATTGCTAGAATTTCACCCGAACTTTCTCGGGCTAGCCAAATTTTCAACAAAATTTGTTATTTTGCTCGGGCTTGAAGTTAGGCTGGCTGAAACAAAAGTAAGGTTGGTCAAGTTCCAGAGTAAAAATACTTATAAACCCAAGTTAATGAATTTTTGAAAGATCCTAACCTAAGGTCTTTATAGGATTATACTACATGTGTTTTAGCAAATATGAGACACCTTGTCTTGAACTTTGACTTAATCTTGTTTTGAATTCGAGCGTCAGTTTCTTGAGAAGATGTGCCGATCTTGAGTTGATTATAAGTCGATTTTGAGTTGATCATAAGCTGATCTTGAGTTGATCATGAGTCGAGCTTAAGTTGATCTTCATGTATGTAGAGTAGTTGTGATTTCATACTTGTGATATGACCTTGAAGCGCTTTTATCTTAGGAAACTTAACAATCTATGTGTGCTTAACATAATAACACTTACAGATGCCTCTCAGCCACTTGGTTTACTTTTTAATACCTCTCGTCTGCTCCCTGTATTATCATCCTGCCAGTTATGATCCTGTAAAAAGCACTTCAAATATCCTTAGAGATCTTTAGCATATTATATCTTTCTCATGTTAAAACATGTGTCAACCCCTGAATGACTACTTCAGGAACTATAAGAAATAGGGTACAACATTACCCCCTACATCATTTTGCCCTTGGTTGAAATCGTGAGAGTGACATTGATACGTCATTCGGCGTAATAAATGTGACTGCTTAGCCGGGCAAAAACATTAATTTCGGCCATATTGGTTAAACTCGGCCATCTTAATCGAAAAACATTAAAGTTGGTTGTCTTGGTCGTAATTAGCCATCTTAGTTGATTTTGGTTGTCTTTATCCAAAAACATCAAAGTTAGCTATCTTGGTCGAATTTGGCCATCTTAGTTGAAAAGCATCAAATTGATCATCTTAATATAATAATAATAATAATAATAATAATAATAATAATAATAATAAACCATTAAATTTAACAGTTTTGGTCGAATTTGGCCATCTTGATCGAAAAACATCAACGTTAGTCAACTTAGTCAAATTTGGCCATCTTGATCGAAAAACATTAAATTCGATTGTCTTAGTCAAATTTGGTCATCTTGATAAAAAAAACATCAAATTTGGTTGTCTTGGTTGAATTCGGTCATCTTGATTTTAAAAACGTCAAATTTGGTCATGAAAATGGAGACAATCGGTCAATCCATTCCAAATAAGGCTTATGACTTATGATTTCATAAGATTAATGCATCGGAAAGTATATTTATAATCATAGTTCCGCCGGGCATACCAAAAATTATTATATTTGCACAGCCGATACAAAATGAATATTTATAACAACCAAGTAGTTGTTTAAGTCCAACCAGACGTGCCAAAAATTGTTGGCACTCAGTTCATTTTTTATCACGTGTAGTGTGTACAGGCGTGCCAGAATCAATACAATAGCTCGATTCAAACCAATCAACTTTGGCCCAAAGCGTGGAAATATGCACATACGTCCAATATGAACGTATATGATCAGAATTTGATAAGATCAGTTGCCAACTCAACCACTTGCAGGATTTTATAATGATCAGGCGATAATCGAAGGGTGAAGTTCTTCCTCTGAATATGGGTTGCGTTTTGCCTCACATAAGAAATAATTTTTCAAAATACCAGTGCAATCAAACAAAAGGAAAAACTCACAATCGATCACTAGGAACGACTGCAAGAATGTGCGTCTATTAAAAGAATTGCGTGATATTGTATAAAAGATAAATCTAGCGTATGAGCATAGATTTGGATTACAACTAAGAACTACAACTAAGAATTACCATCACTGGATTATCGTTACTCATGGAATAACTTGAGATAAAGTAAATTGATAGATTTGGTCAGATTGGTGTGAGACATCTTACTCTGTTGATTTCCTCTGCTAGTTATATATTTCTCCTACTGCTCTCCTTCATATGTTTCTCTCCTTCAATCCAATGGTTATGGCAGTTGAGGAGTCGCCATGTTAACCTTTCAGATTCTTCCTTCCTTTCTTGATACATATCCCTTTGACCGTTCCCCTTCCACTTGACCGCTCTCTGCTTCTGGGTGCCTCTTAGCCGCTCGTTGTACTTCTAGACGCCTCTCAACCGCTTAGTCCACTTCTAAACACTTTTTTACTACATCTTTCCTCTTGACCGCACCTTGCTAGATGCCTCTTTGCCACTTGGTTTGCTTTTAAATACCTTTTGTCTACTCCCTATCTTATCATCCTCTCAGCTATGATTCTGTAAAAAATACTTCAAGTATCCTCGAAGATCTTTCGCATGTTATGTCTTGGAGGCCGATTTCCTGCGAAAGCTTTTCACAAGAAGTTCCTGCGCAGAGAAATCCACCCCGTCCATCCATTTTTGAGAGATCATTTTAGGATGTGCAACAAAAAATTAGGTGTATCCAACACTCAAATGGGCCATACGAGATGAAACAATGAGAATTTAGTGAGCACCATTGAAGCAATCTTATGACCATAAAAGTTTTGTATCAAGCAATCTTTTCGGTGTTTTCACTTCATCCCATTGAGAATGACCTTATAAATGGTTTAGATAGCATATAAACATCAAGGTAGAGCTCAGGAAGGTTTCAATGGTAAGAATTTCTTTTCCCAAATTTTCTTCTCGTGTGACCCACTTGAGTTTTTTATCCACCTCATTTTTGGTCGCACGTCCTAAATTCAACTCACAAAATGGATGGACGGAATGGATTTCTCACATACATTGCAATGGGCCCCACCTAACATCTTTGCATAGGAACTTGCAAAAGGTTTCGCAGGAAATCCACATCCCTATATCTTTCCATTTCTATAATACGTGTCCATCCTTAAATGACTACTTCAGAAATGGCTAGGAATAGGATATAACAATGAGCTTAAAAGTGAGTAGATAAAAGGCTTAAGTGGACTACACCACATGAAGCATTGATAGTGATGCCTCATGATGTGACCCACGGAACTTGCTAACGTCAATACACCAGCTATATAGCTGGTGTATTCTGGATCCTCTGTTATTCGGTAAACAGGGACTCCCTAATTGCCTAATCCTCATTGGTCCACGTCACCACTCACTTAAAAGAAAAAATCGGACTCCAAACTATTATGAAAAAAACCAAAGGAAAAAAAATAATAAAAAATAAATAAACAGAAAAAGAAAACGAGAAGAAAAAACCCAAGGATTCGGACTCCACTCGTTGCTTCTGCCTAATCCTCTTGGCTATGTTTCTTTCTCAGGTTTTCTTAAAGAAACTCAATTCCATTTACCTTTTTATGTGTTTTTAATGTTAGATGATGAGTTTATAGGTCTGAATCTTTCAAATCCTCTTGGGTTTTAATCCAAAATACCAGTTTCTTCACTGGAATCGATATTAAATCTCAATGAAATTAAGCTTTGGATGTAAAACCAATAGCAATTCGAAATCTCTCTTATTGGTGATGGATTATATTGAAGTTTTCTTTGTGTCCAAGTTCCAAGAGCTTGTGGAGGCAAGCCGTGTGGCCAAGGAAGTCAAGCACCCATTCATGAACCTCCTCAAAAGAAGCAACTGCTTGCAGTTGATTATTGTTGTGGTCATGCTGGTCAGCCTCCCTCACAAGTCTCTGCCTTAAGTATAAAACACCCACAACAAATGACAAAACAATTCATTTTCATAGCCATTGTGGGCATTTCGTAATAACCTGCATGACCACAGATAACCATACAATGATTAACAAGGTGGGCTGCAGGCTGCTCTTGCTGGAAGCCTAATTTACAATTCCGACAGGTGGGTCTCACATTTCAACAATCTATTTTTTGGGCTGTTGAGTCTCACCATATATTTCATTTATAGGTAGCCTATTTTACATGCATCCAAATGACCCCTTGCATTAATCTTGTAATAATTGGGGCATCAATCTCTCTCCCGTGTAGTAGTATTAACAAAAGTACAAGTATTTACTATTTACAAATTACAACATAAGCATTCTAAGACCTTGGCTAACCAAGTTCAATACTTCTTGTACAGTAGAAGGTTTGCTCATGCCATGCTTGTTATATAACAGTATTTTTCTGGTCCTTATATTTCTGTAGGTCAATTTACTTATGCCTCTGTTGAGAGTAGACATGTCTAAGGCAGGTCAATAAACCACTATAATGGTTGTAACAACCACTATCGAAGTTGTTTAAACAAACTCAATGCATGCATTAATGAGGTCAGGTGATTTGTCTGTTGATGTACAGCCATGCTTTGATAAATTTTTGCAGTAGAGTTGGCTACCGAAAGTTCAGATGAGAATGCAAACAAGGAGCGATCAGAGAAGGTTTTCCATATGACTGAAGTTGATGATATGCAGGCCCCTCGCGACCTTTTGCTTGCACAACTTTTATCTAGGTTTGATTCATCATCCTGAGTTGTTTGTAGTTTTGTTGACAACTTAAATATCTAAACATGTTTGTTGACAACTTAAATATCTAAAAAGTTTTGTTGACAACTTTTATTTAGAATTGCAACTACTATCATGTTGATCATATAGTTGTCTTTAGTTGTCTACATAGTACATTGCATCTACACATGGGCATTGTGTTGGATTTATCTGTTGTATTGCATCTCAAGGCATGGATGCCTCTTTTATGCATGCACACATTTTACTTATTATTGTTCCAAATGGGGATCATCATCATTTAAGACTCATCTAACTATGAACATGTTGTGGTCTGATAATTAAGCCAGTTGTCTCATTTACTTGGTCATACATGCCTCATTCAATGTCCTTCACAAAACAACTTAAAAACTAAAAAAAAAAATCAAGTGAAACAACCAAATCAGTGGCCAACAAATGAAAGAATTATTGGGTTTTAATGTGTCAAATGTGCCCATTCCATACAAATGGACTATGATAAGGCAGTCCAATTTGTTGATATGATGGACCCACTGTAAATGGGAGATGCACAAAAAATCTGTCAAATTAAAGCATTCATGTGAGCTTTAACTTACCCACCAATCCACATGTTCCACAAGTTTAGGTGCATCTTTCAATCCATTTTCCCCTAATCATTGAGTAGAATTATTTCAATGAACTGATTTTAGAATTCTTAGTTACTTAATGGGCCTCTTTTGAATGTTTATAGTATTAAATTTGTACAGTGTGTATTATCTTATTTTAGCATAAAATCCGAGATTTTATTATTTCTTGTACAGTTATAGCAATCTCCTTAATATAGATTGTAATTGACTATATAAGAGGATGTTCCTCTTCTCAATGAATACACGAAAGTTTTGCACAACTTGTCATGGTATCAAAGACAGTCCATCTGGGCCATTGATCATTGACCCCATCTCGGTGCTGGGCCATTCATCACGACTGGTCTCTAGATCAGTCACGGTACTAATCAACCACAACAACTCAGATCTTCCAGCCGCGCCCCAATCGCTGTATGTCCATCCATCGCTACCCCCGTGCTCGTGTTCGCCCGCCGTTCTGTCCATTCACAATCTTGATCTACATGGCTACTTCTTCAGATAGTACTGTATCTACTCCAACCAATATTCTGGCAACTCCAAACTCCTCAAATTCACTCTATCTTCATCATTCTGATCAGCCAGGTATTACACTTATTTCTCAACCTCTCATTGGCGATAACTATGCCACTTGGAGTCGCGCCATGATCTTTGCTCTTAGTGCCAAGAATAAACTATGCTTTATTGATGGCTCCTACCTACAGCCCTCCACTACAGCTCTTGATTTTGCCTCATGGACTCGATGCAACCATATGGTTCTATCTTGGATCCTCAATGCTCTCACTAAAGACTTATCAAATAGTGTGGTTTACATTGACAGTGCTTATGCTGTTTGGATTGATCTCCATGACCATTTTTCTCAAAGCAATGGTGTAACGCCCTGAAAATCGAGGGTCGAGCATAAACTCAACTCCTGAGTTCCAACGCATCACTTATGCAACATAAAGAATGATGATTGAATGTTGTTCGTAGTAGTGCATTAAAGATGAATGGGAATAAGCCAAAACAACATATCATACTCCAGAGACAGTTAAATTACGCAAGCGGAAGACTGTGATAGATATATAAACTATTGTAAGTCTCCAGAGTGTGAACATGTTACCAGGTTAAATATATCAATGTATACTCCAAAAATGGACAAAATGAATATACAAGGGTGCTTCAAAAGAGTAAACTAAAGTGTAATGGCATCTAATCAGCAACCTTTTAACCTCGTCGATCAGAAGATGGTCTACATAGACCCACCTGATAGCTGTGTAAAGAGAAACCCTCTTCATCATCATAAAAAAAATCCAGCTCCGCTTCGCAAGCATCGCCATCATCTGAAACTCAAACAGGGTCTGGTTGGGTGTTTAAACACCATCCCATAACGTGGGAGTGAGTGATCAACTCAGTGGAACAATAGAGTATAGGTTAACATGTTATCAATTCAGTCAAGCAGTAATGATAAAACAGTACAATCAAACACTCCTAAATTACTCTTATTAATGTAAGGATGAAATGTAGTCATGATGCATGCCCTTGCCAAACCACCCTCCTGCGACAACATCTTACGTCCGCGGCATGGGTTCATCCCTCAGTGCTCCACATCTTCCAAGCACATGCAGTGCTATGTTATGAGCGTGATTATCGAGTTGTTATTAGTCCATTTCATACAGCAATATTGGAAAACTAAGGTACCTCCCTTATATCATTCCCAAACAATGATCCATTCTAGGGTCGTCAGTCCTAGATAATCTCATACGATGATGCAGTTCTAGGTCGCTGTAAAGGGCTATCAGGGCTGTTACACGCACTCGTTGCACCGCTCCCCCATCACCTTATCAATACAGGCCTAATTTATACTATGTTTACTACGGGAAGGCTCGTCGCCTCTCCGCAGATTCAGAGTATGCTCGAGGTCACTACAAAGGGCTGCTAAGGCTGTTACACGCAATCGTTACACCACTCCCCCATCACCTTATCAATGTAGGCCGACAACTCGAATATAGTGTCCCATACCACTGTATTCGGCTCAAGAGTCTGGGTTGCTCACTGGTCACTACAGGGAAGCACTCGCCCCAGCGTAGGCCGACAACTCGACCACGGTGTCCCATACCACCATGCCCGGCTCATGAGTCTTAGCGGATCGAGGTACCAAGGTTAACAAAATTTCACTGGTGAGTTCGGTACCTTAGGTTCAAGCAGTTGCGTCTAAACATGGTGAACATACATTAGACAGATCGGGTTACTTGACGAGCTCAACTAGCAAGAGCGCACAACCAGCTGAACGATATGAAGTGCATAAGCACTTCGCGTGGCCTAACCACTGTCGCCAACCGAAGTACGACTCGGGTTCGTCAAACACATCCTACGTGGCGAAGGAATCTCAGCCACGAATTCAATCCCGTTACCAATTATCTGGACTATACAATAGCCCCAATCACATTCAATTACAACAAAATATCCTAGAAGACAGTTAAAGCAGTAATGAATCAAGATTTCAAATCATACAATCAAAGGTCCGATATCATCCGCTTTAGGGCTGCTAGAGCTGTTGCACGGAATCGTTACACCACTCCCTCATCACCCTTCACGGCTTTGTTTTTACATCTTATGGAATACAACTTAATCATGGATTTATACATATGCATTACATAGATAAACAGAGACGATAAGATACGGTACATGAAGGAAAGCATACACATAGTTAAAGGGGTTGAGAATCATATCTCAACACTCCAATACATTACAATTGACTAACTACTTACTCATTCAGATATTTCAACAAACACTTTAGACTACATACATCAACATACATGACGTATGTTGATCACATAAGTATTAGGCCAAATCCTTTCACTAGGGAGTTGCCCTATTTATAACATGCATGCACCCATGACGGATAACCATGGTAAGCATGAATCCACGTTCCATATTCTTTCATTCATTTTCACAAACACTTGGGCTACACACTTTAACACACATAGCGTGCATTGGCCGTGGCGTGATTTAGGGCAAATCCTTTCGCTAAGGGGTTGTCTAGTACACCACAATCATGTTCTTACATTCAATACACATGGCAGGCACAAATCATGAATCCATATTCATTCAGGCATTTCAACAATCACTTAGGCTACACCTTGTATATGAACGACGTATGTTAATATAACAGGTATTAGGCTAATCCATTCACCCAAAAGTTGATACACATGCATCTAGCATACATAGACAGCAATTACTCATGGCAAGCACAAATCCGTATTTCATACGTATACGGTATTTTCTACAAATACGAGGAATACAGTATATTCAACATAGTTAACGTATATCTGAAAAATGAAACGGACAGCACTTTGTACATGTACAATAACATTCACGTCAGTAATATATCATTAACTGACATTGAAAGCCTTCAAAACCATAACCTATACGTTGAAAGTCCGCACCTTATGTAGTAGAAGCACAAAGAACTCGATAGAATCGATAAGCCTTTGTCTACGGTGATTTGACAACTAAAACATGACTCAGATTAGTTATTTCACAACTCACACTACCTGGAACTCTAAAACAGGTTAGGGTTAGGTTTTCTTACCTAAGAACGAAGCCGGAATCACCGGAAAAGCGATTAGATAGCGATGGTTAACCACGTAGATCGGCAGGGTAGAATAGCAGGAAGATTCTCCCACTTCTCCCATACTTTCTCTCTCTTTACTCTCTCTCTCTTTTAGGGTTTTCTCAAATTCGTATGGGATGAGAGAGTGAGGGTTTAAGGTCCTTATATAGGCCCAGAACTCACGAAAATAGACTCAGGGCCAAGGTATACTTAGGTTATGTCCAAAGGGAGACTGTTCCGTCTCAACAGAGCACTTCTGGAAGCCTCCCTTGAGCCAAAGATCAGACTTAAGCTCACAGACATTGAATCTAGGTTGAGTTACGTTTTCGGTCCGATCGGATTTACAGATTGCCCGTGGCGGACCAGTTTCAGTTCAAAGGTCACCGGAACTCGATCAGGGCCACAAGTACACTGACCCGTGTATGAAATTTCCCCTGATCCGAGGGTGTATTTGGGTCAGATTCTGACAGTCTGATTTCTTATATCAGGCCCGCAAGCGACAAGTGTCAGATTACTTAAATTTGAAATTTATTTCTAATTAATTTCACGTTTCTCACACTCTTCACTCAGGGCTCAAGCGAATAGCCCCAGGACACTATCTGGATTTGATTTCTGAGATGGTTGTCAAGCCCAACAAGGCGGTCCTAATTCTATAACTTCGTATTATTCGGACTTTCGACGTGCGGTCCGTCCAGATCTGATACGGAGTTTCAATGTGCTCCCGAGAGCAACTGGGTAATGAGATTGATCCTAGATTTTAGGGTAACCTAGCGTCAATGATTCTCCAAGTTTTGGGTCTTGCAGATCGTATTTAAAGTAATTAGTGCGAATTTTGTAGCTAATCCAGTTTAGCACTTAGTTAACTTTGTCTAATTCCTAAAGGATTTGAGGTTTGAGAGGTTCATAAGGGGTTAGGATCTACCCCTTGCCTAAGGACATCTAACTTCAGGTTGGCAAAAATCTGGAGCGTTACAATCTACCCCCCTTAAAAATAATTTCATCCCCGAAATTGGCTAAGGGTAAGAAGTAAATAAACCTTAATTACTTTCCTTTAAAGACTTCATTATTGACATTCTAAGGAAGATCCAAATCCTATTTAATGACCTAACCTTACATATAACCTGGGTCAATTTTCTTCGATCCTAGGCCAGTGGAGCGGGGGTCCACCACGCTTCCGCTGTGCCACTTTGATCCAACGGATGTATTAGTTGACCTAACTAGATTGGGCTCATAATATGCTACCCCCCTTAAAAATAATTTCTAGCCTCAAGGCTCAAGAATCTGTGTCCTGATCCGTATGTCGGAACAAGGTGTAATTTAGAAGCTATCCTTGACACGAAATGGGAAATACATTGGTCTGCCTTTCATCGATGATGTATACTATGGCATTGATACCTATGGCTATAGAAAGGAGCTAAAGATAATGGGCATTGTGGTTGATTTTAAGGACGGGTGTGAGTTTGTGGCAAGATGTCTAATTCTACCCAAGGAGGACCCTTTTTGTTAAGGTCTCGACTTACTTTCTTTAATCATGTCTAGTTTGATACTGTAAGATAATATATACATTATTAACACATAAGGGGTTGGGACACAAGAAGTTAACGGACAGGCTATCCTTCTAAGTTCATATGCACAATATGTGTGCCAACATGACATGTGATTTGGGACCTAATTCCTAACTATCTGTAGCCCATTTGGAAAATTCCTTGGGCCTAAAGAGAAAATCTCTATTGGCTATATGTTCTTAATACTTCCCAAAGACGAAGTAATAAACTTGTGGTTGTAAGTGGTCGGGCCAACACGGAAGGAAAGTTGTGTAGTGGGTCTGAATCGGATACATAGACCTTCTGCCTCGCGAGGACAGAAAATTTGTCGTATTAGTTCTTAATCCTACTTGATCCTGACCTTCTGCTTGATCAGAGCATAGAGTTTATTGGTAACTACCAGGATTGAGAATTCAATTCAAACCGCGAATACCTCGCTTATATATAGTTCTCTACTCCGTGTTCCCGTTTGTAATAAGTCTTTGGGAAGGCAATTCTAAGGGATGTATTGATTTGACCTAAC
This sequence comes from Magnolia officinalis, assembly GCA_021015155.1. Lineage (NCBI taxonomy): Eukaryota > Viridiplantae > Streptophyta > Magnoliopsida > Magnoliales > Magnoliaceae > Magnolia > Magnolia officinalis. The sequence continues at coordinate 28,674,122 of JAJHSJ010000008.1, forward strand.
ATTAAATCCAAGGGATATATAAGTTTTCTCTGAATGTGAATAGTTTCTACGTCAAACAACCTTCCTAAGAGTTATTAAAGAAGCCTGTGAGTACCAAGGGGATTCAATGAATGAATTGGGATCTCGTTCCAACCTAATCAAGTCAACTAACTAAATCTATCTTTCAATTGTCTTAGCATAATCAGTGTTTTACATTCCTTAGTATAACCAACCAATAGGTTGTAATCCAAAGTCTATGCTTATACGCTAGATGATTTCATACCCTTCCTAATACAAGAAATTGTTTATCGCTTAGGGCCAAACGTTGTCTGATTGGAATTGAGTCGCCTAAACTTGAATTTAACTACGCTCGAGCATTTCACATATGCTCATACCAACTAAGAGGTTCTAGGGTTCACGTTATTAATTTGTTGGATTCCCTATACTGCCAGATTTGTTTGCAAAATCTAGGAGTACCAACTCTAGGTCCAAAACTCTAAGGGACTGTTTGGCCAATGGTATTAAGTTGTATTAAATGGATTTCATTGCTAATCCCACCTTGGGATTTGGAAATGGCATATTTGGAAGGAGGGTGGGAGGGGATTAAAATTAATTTTATAGGCTTAAAATGAGCCTTGTGTTGGAAAGTGCGAGATGAGATTTTCAAATCCCATGATGATGATGAATTTCCAAGTGTGATTTGAAAGGGAACTCCCGGGATTTACGTTTAACTGCATACACTCCAAACATGGTATTGGAAAACCATGGGATACACCCAATATAGGGACAATACCTTACACATACATTTATTGTTACTTTTACAATTCCATCCACCATAATCCCACCGAATGCAGTTGGCCGAACGGGCCCTAAACGTTCCAACATTTGGAGGGTGTGAAGGTTATGGGACACAAAAATGTGGGTTAGTGGGTTTGAAAGGTTATGAGACACAAAAGTCGGGTTTTGTGCTCATATGGGTGTGAAATGGTGAGGCTAAGAGGAGTAAGAGATGAGTTTAGAAGAGTAATGATGGAGGGGTGGAAGGAGTTCGCAATTGTCAAGTACAACTCCAACTTGTCAAGCGTTCTACACATTTGATAACAAAAGGAGTTTCATGCATTTCATTTAAAAAAATTTGTCACAATACAGGGAATAAAGTTCTACATGAATTATGACAGGAACGCATGCGGCTATACTAAGCCCGAACCACCAAGCACAAATACACTTTCTACCTACTACACTACTAAGCACAAGAATCATTTAAACACAAACATCCTAAAACAGCAACGGACAAGCTACAGAGCGACGACATGAATGACTAGGCATCCGAGTCTGGCGACGGAGGAGGGCACCCTTTTTCTTTCCCATGAGAGAAAGAAAGGTGGAGATCGAAAATATGGCCGTAACTAGCTCGAAGAAGGCCATTGAAGAGGAACAAAGTCTGGGATTGAGATGGATGGTGGAGTTGTGAAGTAATGAGTCACAAAGGGGGTTTGTGGACTTAAAGCAAGGAAAAGAAGGAGATGGGAGATGCATGTAACTGTAGAGAGCAGTTGGGAGCATAAATTGATGAAAACACTAATTTTCTAAGAAGAATGAGGTGGGATATGAAGTTCCCACAATTCTAAGACACAATATGGGGATTTGAGAGTTCAATGAGAGGGAATGAAGAGTGTAGACAACAATGGAGGAGGGTCTTGACAGGGTGATAGGTATGGTGCACGAAAACGAAAGAGGAAGAGGTCGGAGGGGCAATTTTTGCGAAAAATCAGAAGTTTTGTGGAGAAAGGAGAGCTTGGAGTGGTGGTTTGTGAAGGAGGGGTGTGTTTGGGAGGGTTTTAATCAACGGCCCACACACCAGGGGGTTACCCTAGCCCCCAAACACCATCGGCCCGAGCGGCCTGCCCGGGCCAGCCCGTTAACCGGCGAGGCCTCGCCAACTCGGCGAGGTCCTCCCCACTCTCTGGAGTAATCGGCGAGGCCTCGCCATTTGGGCGAGGACCTCCAGCCACCTAGGTCCTAAAAAAGTCTAGGTCCCACCCTGGATCCCTCTGGATTAGCGTGGGTAGGACCACGACTCCGTTTTGAGTCTTTTCGGGTTGTTTTGGGAAGTTTCTGATACATACTGGTATTTACTGATTTCTAACGGCTGGGATGGGGTGAGTTGTGATCTAAACCCGTCGTTTGACGGTCTAGAAGTATTTTGGGGTTGATTCGTGCGATCACGGTTGAGTACAGACTCAAACAAAATGACCGATTTCAGTGAACTTCGCCAATTGGCGAAATCGGGATACCTATGACTGTTTCTACATTTTTCTCGCACCCACCTAAGTCGAAAGGCGACAGCGTACATCGTGTGACCATAACCTAGGTTCGGTTTAATCCAAATTATGCTCTGATACCATCTTGTAACGCCCTGAAAATCGGGGGTCGAGCATAAACTCAACTCCCGAGTTTCAACGCATCACTTATGCAACATAAAGAATGATGATTGAATATTGTTCGTATTAGTGCATTAAAGATGAATGGGATTAAGCCAAAATAACATATCATACTACAGAGACAGTTAAATTACGCAAGCGGAAGACTTTGATAAATATATAAAATATATAAACTATTGTAAGTCTCCAAAGTGTGAACATGTTACCAAGTTAAATATATCAATGTATACTCCAAAAATGGACAAAACGAATATAAAAGGGTACTCCAAAAGAGTAAACTAAAGTATAATGGCATCTAATCAGCAACCTTGTAACCCTGTCGATCAGAAGATGATCTACATAGACCCACCTGATAGCTGTATAAGGAGAAACCCTCCTCATCATCATAAAAAAAATCTGGCTCCGCTTCGCAAGCATCGCCATCATCTAAAACTCAAATAGGGTCTGGTTGGGTGTGTAAACACCGTCCCGTAACATGGGAGTGAGTGATCAACTCAGTGGAACAATAGAGCATAGGTTAACATGTTATCAATTCAGTCAAGCAGTAATGATAAAGTAATACAATCAAACACTCCTAAATTACTCTTATTAAGGATGAAATATAGTCATGATGCATGCCCTTGCCAAACCACCCTCGTATGATAACATCTTACGTCTGCGGCATGCGTTCATCCCTCAGTGCTCCACATCTTCCAGGCACATGCAGTGCTATGTTATGAGCGTGATTACCGAGTTGTTATTAGTCCATTTCATACAGCAGTATTGGGAAACTAAGGTACCTCCCTTATATCATTCCCAAACAATGATCCATTCTAGGGTCGTCAGTCCTAGATAATCTCATACGATGATGCAGTTCTAGGTCGCTGTAAAGGGCTGTCAAGGCTGTTACACGCACTCGTTGTACCTTTCCCCCATCACCTTATCAATACAGGCCTAATTTATACTATGTTTACTACGGGAAGGCTCGTCGCCTCTCCGCAGATTCAGAGTATGCTCGAGGTCACTACAAAGGGCTGCTAGGGCTGTCACATGCAATCGTTACACCACTCCCCCATCACCTTATCAATGTAGGTCGACAGCTCGAATACAGTGTCCCATACTACCGTATTCGGCTCACAAGTCTGGGTTGCTCACTGATCACTACAGGGAGGCACATCGCCCCAGCGTAGGCCGATAGCTCGACCACGGTGTCCCATACCACCATGCCCGGCTCATGAGTCTTAGGGGATCGAGGTACCAAGGTTAACGGGATTTCACTGGTGAGTTCGGTACCTTAGGTTCAAGCAGTAGCGTCTAAACATGGTGAACATACATTAGACAGATCAGGTTACTTGACGAGCTCGACTAGCACGAGCGCACAACCAGCTGAACGACATGAAGTGCATAAGCACTTCGCGTGGCCTAACCACTGTCGCCAACCGAAGTACGACTCGAGTTCGTCAAACACATCCTACGTGGCGAAGGAATCTCAGCCACGAATTCAATCCCGTTACCGATTGTCTGGACTATACAATAGCCCCAATCACATTCAATTACAACAAAATATCCTAGAAGACAGTTAAAGCAGTAATGAATCAAGATTTCAAATCATACAATCAAAGGTCCGATATTATCTTCTTTAGGGCTGCCAGGGCTATTGCACGGAATCGTTACACCACTCCCCCATCACCCTTCACGGCTTTATTTTTACATCTTATGGAATACAACTTAATCATGGATTTATACATATGCATTACATAGATAAACAGACACGATAAGATACGATACATGAAGGAAAGCATACACATAGTTAAAGGGGTTGAGAATCATATCTCAACACCCCAATACATTACAATTGACTAACTACTTACTCATTCAGATATTTCAACAAACACTTTAGACTACATACATCAACATACATGACGTATGTTGATCACATAGGTATTAGGCCAAATCCTTTGACTAGGGAGTTGCCCCATTTATAACACGCGTGCACCCATGACGGATAGCCATGGTAAGCATGAATCCACGTTCCATATTCTTTCATTCATTTTCACAAACACTTGGGCTACACACTTTAACACACATAGCGTGCATTGGCCGTGGCGTGATTTAGGGCAAATCCTTTCGCTAAGGGGTTGTCTAGTACACCACAATCATGTTCTTACATTCAATACACATGGCAGACACAAATCATGAATCCATATTCATTCAGGCATTTCAACAATCACTTAGGCTACACCTTGTATATGAACGATGTATGTTAATATAACAGGTATTAGGCTAATCCGTTCACCCCGAAGTTGATACACATGCATCTAGCATACGTAGACAGCAATTTATCATGGCAAGCACAAATCCGTATTTCATATGTATACGGTATTTTCTACAAATACGAGGAATACAGTATATTCAACATAGTTAACGTATATCTGAAAAACGAAACGGACAACACTTTGTACATGTACAATAACATTTACGTCAGTAATATATCATTAACTGACATTGAAAGCCTTCAAAACCATAACCTATACTTTGAAAGTCCGCACCTTCCGTCGTAGAAGCGTAAAGAACTCGATAGAATCGATAAGCCTTTGTCTACGGTGATTTGGCAACCTACAACATGACTCAGATTAGTTATTTCATAACTCACACTACCTGAAACTCTAAAACAGGTTAGGGTTAGGTTTTCTTACCTAAGAACGAAGCCGGAATGGCCGGAAAAGCGATTAGATAGCGATGGTTAACCACGTAGATCGGCAGGGTAGAATAGCAGGAAGATTCTCCCACTTCTCCTATACTTTCTCTCTCTTTACTCTCTCTCTCTCTCCTATGGTTTTCTCAAATTCGTATGGGATGAGAGAGTGAGGGTTTAAGGTCCTTATATAGGCCCAGAACTCACGAAAATAGACTTAGGGCCAAGGTATACTTAGGTTATGTCCAAAGGGAGACTGTTCCGTCTCAACGGAGGATTCTGGAAGCCCCCCTTGAGCCAAAGGTCAGACTTAAGCTCATAGACATTGGATCTAGGTCGAGTTACATTTTCGGTCCAATCGGATTTACAGATCGCCCGTGGCGGACCAGTTTCAGTTCAACGATCACCGGAACTCGATCAGGGCCACAAGTACACTGACCCGTGTATGAAATTTCCCCTGATCCGAGGGTGTATTTGGGTCAGATTCTGACGGTTTGATTGCTTATATCAGGCCCGCAAGCGACAAATCTCAGATTACTTAATTTGAAATTTATTTCTAATTAATTTCATGTTTCTCACACTCTTCACTCCGGGCTCAAGCGAATAGCCCCAGGACACTATCTGGATTTGATTTCCGAATGGTTGTCAAGCCCAGCAAGGCGGTTCTAATTCTTTAACTTCATATTATTCAGACTTTCGACGTGCGGTTCAGATCTGATACGGAGTTTCAATGTGCTCCCGAGAGCAGCTGGGTAATGAGATTGATCCTAGATTTTAGGGTAACCTAGCGTCAATGATTGTACAAGTTTTGGGTCGCAGATCATATTTAAAGTGATTAGTGCGGATTTCGTAGCTAATCCAGTTTAGCACTTAGTTAACTTTGTCTAGTTCCTAAAGGATTTGAGGTTTGAGAGGTTCATAAGGGGTTAGGATCTACCCCTTGCCTAAGGACATCTAACTCCAGGTTGGCAAAAATCTGGGGCGTTACAAATGGTCCGCGCATATTTCAACTCCAGCGCTCCATTTGCTCTCACACACAAGCTCAGTCTACCATTGCTACATACTTCTCACAATTGAAATCATATTGGGATGAACTATCCTCCTACTCTGCTTTCCCTGTATGTACTTGTGGAGCAGCAAAGGATCTCACTTCCTTTCAATAGTAGGAACGCCTCATGCGATTTCTTATGGGGCTTAATGAAAGTTACTCTGCCATCCGAGGACAACTTCTTCTCATGAATCCTCTTCCTTCAATTAACAAAGCATACTCCTTATTACTGCAAGAAGAAAAACAACGAGCGGTCTCTACTTCTCACAAACCTTCTGATGATGGTATCGCCTTGGTCGCTACAAACTATCCTTCTCATCCAGGCTCCTCTCGCAATTTAGGATGTAATCTTTTCAAGGACAACCGTGACAGACGTCGCACTCAACTCACTTGTGATTATTGTGGTTGGACAGGTCACACAAAGGACAAATGTCATGCACTACATGGATATCCACCCTGCCATCGCCTCTATGGTACTACTCCCTCCAAACCTCGCAGAATGCCATCACATGACAATGCGGGTCCTACTAATTCTGCCACATCCACTCCCAACTTCACTACAGATCAGTATCATCAAATTCTTTCACTGCTCAATAAAGGTACTACACAGCCTGAGGCAAATCTTTCAAGTAATTTCTCTTGTTTTTCTGTTTCTTCCTCTCCTTCCACATGGATTATCGACACTGGTGCCACTACCCATATGACCCATTGTTCATCTTCACTTCAATCTTCCTCACATTCTAATACAATTTCTTCGGTCACATTACCAAATGGTTATTTTGCCAATGTCACCCATGTAGGTTCTACTACTCTTACACCCACTATTTCACTTACTGATGTTTTGTGTGTTCCATCTTTTTGATTTAATCTTCTCTCCGTCAATCAATTAACTCGTTCATTAAAATGTTCTGTCACGTTTTTTTCCTGATTTCTGTCTCTTTCAGGACCTTGCCACGAAGACGACGATTGGACTAGGTAAGGAGCAAGACGGCCTTTATCACTTCATTCCACACGTTCCTCCAGCCGTTTTATTTGCTAACCACCCTTCTTCCTCTACATTATGGCATCAACGACTTGGTCATCCTTCCCAGGCTCGCCTTCGGCATCTGTCTAGCTTTTTATCTTCTTTTATATTTTCTAATAAATTTCATTGTGATGTTTGCCCTTTAGCCAAACAGTCTAGATTTCCTTTTCCATCTAGTTCTATTTCCACTATTGATATTTTTGACTTAATTCATTGTGATATTTGGGGACCATACTCAGTTCCATCTCATTTTGGTGCTCGTTATTTTTTAACTATTGTCGATGACTTTTCACGTGCTACTTGGACATATCTGATGCATTGTAAATTAGATACTCAGTTTTTTCTCAAATCTTTCTTTGCCATGGTCAAAACTCAATTTAAAAAACAAGTTAGGAAGATTCGCACTGATAATGGATTGGAATTTTTCTCTGCTAATCTCAACTCATTTTTTCAAGAAGCTGGCATCATCCATCAACATTCTTGTGTGGCTAGTCCGCAATAAAATGGTGTCGTTGAAAGAAAGCATAGGCACATTCTTAAGGTTGCCCGTGCGCTTCGCTTTCACGCCCACCTCCCACTTGAATTTTGGGGAGAATGTATTCTCACTGTTACATATCTTATTAACCGAATTCTCACTGCTCTTCTTTCTGGTGCCACTTCTTTTCAGACACTCACCTAGAAACCACCCATTTACACGCATCTACGGGTTTTGGATGCCTTTGATATACTTCCACCTTATCTAGTCATCAGGACAAATTTCAGCCACGTGCTCATAAATTGTAACGCCCTGAAAATCGGGGTCGAGCATAAATTCAACTCCCGAGTTTCAGAACATCACTTATGCAACAAAATGAATGATGATTGAATGTTGACTATATTCGTGCATTGAACATGAGTGAGATTAAGCCAAAACAACATATTATACTCAGAGACAGTTAAATTTGCAAGCGGAAGACTGTGATAGATAGATAAAATATATAAACTATGATGAGTCTCCAGAGTATGATAACATTACCAAGTTAAATAATTACAAGTACAGTTCTAAAATATACCAAATGTGAGGAAATGTAATGTCTCCTATCCCAAGTACCATAGCCCCGTCAATACAATATCAGGTCTCATTGACCCGCCAGAGAGATACAGATAGGAGAACTCCTCCTATCATCATAGAAGTAGTCCGGCTCTGCTTCACAAGCATCGCCATCACCTGAAACTCAACAAATCTGGTTGTTGTGTACAACACCGTCCCGTAACATGGGAGTGAGTGATCAACTCAGTGGAACAATAAAGCATAGGTTAACATGTTATCAATTCAATCAAGCAGTAATGATAAAGTAGTACAATCAAACAAGTTTAGCTACTCTTATTAAATGCAAGTATGAAATGACATGATGATGTATGCCCTTGCCAAACCACCCTCATGCGACATCATCTTACGTTCGCGAATGCATAACTCCCTCAGTGCTCCACATCTACTAGGCACATGCGGTGCAATGATGCACATGATTTTCGAGTTATTATTAGTCCGTTTCAAATAGCAGTATTGGGAAACTAAGGTACCTCACTTGTATCATTCCCAAACATGATCCATTCTAGGGCCGTCAATCCTAGTTAATATCATACGGTGTTATGGTTTGAGAGGCATAGCGAAGACATCACAAAGGGCTCGTCACCCGTCAGCATGGATACAAATCTCACCGTATGCGGCTCAATTACTGACCGTCAGCTCGAGTACAGGTCTCACCGTACTCGGCTCAATCACTAGCCGTCAGCTCGAGTACAGGTCTCACCGTACTCGGTTCCACTCATACTCTAGTTGCTGTGAAAGACTCGTCGCCAATCACAGACCTTGGAGTATACTCGAAGATACTATAGAGGACTCGTCGCCCGTCAGCACGAGTACAGGTCTCACCGTACTCGGCTCTAGCCGTAAGTATCGACAGCTCGAATACAGTGTCCCATACCACCGTATTCGGCTCACGAGTTGGTTGCTCAATGGTCACTACGGGAAGGCACGTGGCCCCAGCGTAGGCCGACAGCTCGGCCACAGTGTCCCATACCACCATGTCCGGCTCATGAGTCTTAGCGGATAGAGGTACCATGGTTAAAAGGGATTTCACTGGTAAGTTTGGTACCCTAGGTTCAAGCAGTAGCGTCCAAACATGGTGAACATACATAAGACAGATCGGGTTACTTGACGAGCTCGGCTAGCTCGAGCGCACAACAAGTTGAACGACATGAAGTGCATAAGCACTTCGCGTGGCCAACCACTATCGTCAACCGAAGTACGACTCGGGTTCATCGAACACATCTCACGTGGCAAATGAATCACAGCCACGAATTCAATTCTGGTACCGATTGTTTGGACTATAATCATAGCCCCAAACACAATCAATCCATATTTAGAACATGTAGAGTAAAGCATGATACACAAATTAATTCAAGCATATTAACACGCATATCATAAAGCATGTTGTAAAGCATGTTATAAGGCATAATATAAACAAGAATACAAACACATATATTACATAAGTAAGCGGTTAAAGTAAACAACCGACATGGAGGGAATCAAACACGTTTCTAAGGTAATTGAGAATCCTATCTCAACACCCTTATACGTTACAATTTACTAACTACTACTCATTCAGACATTTCGACAAACACTTGAACTACATACATCACATACATGACATATGTTGATCACATAGGTATTAGGCCAAATCCTTCTACTAGGGAGTTACCCCAATTATAACACGCGTGGACCCACGACGGATAGTCATGGCAAGCATGGGTCCAAGTTCTATATTCATTCAGTCATTTCCAAACACTTGGACTACACACTTTAACATATGTAGTGTATTGACCGTGGTGTGATTTAGGGCAAATCCTTTCGTCAAGGGGTTGACTAGTACATTTCAATCATGTTCTTACATTCAATACACATGACAAACATAAATCATAATTCCATATTTACTTAGTCATTTCAACAAACACTTAGAATACACTATTCCAACATACATAGTGTATGTTAGCAAACATGTATTAGGGCGAACTCTTTCGCCAAACTAGTAATTTACGCATGTATAATATATTTATACAACAAATAATCATGGCAAACACATCTCCAAATACATACATATACGGTACTTTCTACAATACAGTATTTCTACATACATAGTGTATATTAGTAGAACATGTATTTGGACGAATCCTTTCGCCAAATTAGTATTTTATCCATATATCATATATTCATACAACAATTAATCATGTCAAACACATTTCCAAAATTTATACGTATACGGTATTTTCTACAAATACCTAGAATATGTAAAATTTCATAATCTACATCTTTAATCGAAACAGAAAACAGAAAGCACTTTGTACATGTGCAATTGCGTGCAGATCATGAATCTATCATTATCTGACATTGAAAGTGTTGAAAACCATAACCTATACATCTAAAGTCCGCACCTTTCACCTTGGAATCTCAACGAATCAGCAAGGTTGGATGAGCTTCCGTATTCGGGAGTTTTCTAGCCTAAAGAGCGGAATCGGTTAGCCATTTCATAACCTATAGCCTATACACCTCAAATCAGATCTAGGGTTAGGGTTTTTCACCTTAAAACGGAGTTGATATCGCTGGAAAAATGTCTGGAAAGGGCGGTGCAGCCCTTGTGATGATTAAAAGCAGCAGGAGGGAAGTACTCCCACAAATCCCAAGCTTCTCTCCTTTTTCTCTCTCTCCCTCTAGGGTTTTATCCCAAATTCGTATGGCTGTGAGAGGGGCTGTTCTAAGGCCCTTATATAGCCAAAAACTTCTCCAAAATAGACTCCTGTTCAAGGGGTACGACTATTATAGGTATTTTGGCACTTTTCCATCTCAAAAGAGGGTTCCTGGTGGCCCTCCTTGAGCCAAACGTCAGACTTAAGCTCTCAACACATGGATCTACGTGGGATTACGCTTTCAACTCGATCGGATTCTCAGATCGCACGTGGCGGACCATTTTCAGTTCAACGGTTGGTGGGCCACGATCCGAAATTCCAAGTACATGTAAATGTTCCTGAAATTTTTCCTGATCCGAGGGTGTAATCTGGTCTGATTCTGATGGTCTGGTTGCTTAATACTGATCCGCAAGTGAATGGTGCCAGATCACTATTCCAGATATTTATTTTGTAAAGGAAAGAGTGATTTTCACACTCCCTCGCTCCGGACTCAAGCGAATGGCCGTGGGACATCGACTGGACCTGATTTCCGAGGTGGTTGTCAAGCCCATTGAGGCGGTCCTAGTTCCTTAACTTCGTGTTAATCGGACTTCCGATGTGCGGTCTAGACCTAATACGAAGTTTCAAGTCATTCCCGAGAGTAGCCGGGTAATGAGTTTGATCCTAAACTTTAGGGTAACCTAGAGTCAATATTTTTACAAGTTTTGGGTCTTACAGATCGTATTTAAAGTGATTGGTACTAATTTCACAGGCACTCTAGTTTAACACTAGCTAAATCTCGCCAAATTTCTAAAGATTAAGTCCTGTAAGATTTCTGTCTGAGGTGATACTTAGTCCTTTGTATTTTATATATAAAGTGATCCAAGTTATACTACTTAGCTAGTTTAAGATAGTGTCTAGGGCGAAAGTGCTTTTAAAAATTGAAAGCACAAGGTAGTGAATGGTGGGATTTGTGAAGAAAATAGTTTGAAAAAGGATTTGAGGCTTTAATTGAGCGTTTAGGAAGTTAAACCTGTGTTAGGATTGACCCATCGCCTAAGGACGTCTAATTCCAGGTTGGCAAAAATCCGGGATGTTACATAAATGTATTTTTGTTAGCTATCCATATAATTCGGTCTTTCATGAACGAACGAAGCATATTAAAATTGATTGTCATCTCGTTCGTGAAAAGATTCAATCAGGGATAATAAAGACATCTTACGTTCCATCACGTATTCAGCTTGCCAATTTATTTACAAAACCCTTAGGCAAGGATTCATTCCAACGTTGAGCTCCAAGTTGGGTGTTTTCAACGCTCACTCTCTAACTTGAGGGGGAGTATTAGATTTGTACAGTGTGTATTATCTTATTTTAACATAGAAACCGAGATTTTATTTCTTGTACAGTTGTAGCAATCTCCTTAATATAGATTGTAATTGACTATATAAGAGGATGTTCCTCTTCTCAATGAATAAATGAAAGTTTTGTACAACTTGTCATATAGGTTTGGAATGCTCCATAGCAAGAAAAGGAAACTCACTTCTGAAAGACTTATTCTTATGTTTGTAGGAGCAAGTTGTATGATATTTGCATGACAACCCATGAAATGTGTACTGGAACTAATAACTAGCTGAGATTGATGACTTGGATTATTAGAAGGCGTCCCAATGCAGGTAAGATAAATAGTTTTTTGTGTTTTTTTATAGGGTTAAAAAATCTTCAAATATAAATGAAAGAAATGGCAAACACCATATAAGAGAGTAGAATCTATATCATAATAGGTACATGCATATGTGGAAGTGATACAGTTGATGAACTATGTGATGAGATTATACTTGAGGCGTTGATATAATATTGTCCCAGTATGATGGGGTTACACTTGAGAATGTGATACAGTTGATGGACTAAGTGATGAGGTTACCCTTGAGGATATGATGTGGTTGTGTGATAGTGTGAAGTGGTTCCACTTGAGAATATGATATGGTTGATAAACTATATGATGAGGTTGCGCTTGAGGATATGATATGCTTGTGTGATAGTGTGATATAGTTTCACTTGAGAATGTGATATGGTTATCGTACTATGCGATGAGGTTGCACTGGAGGATATGATATGGTTGTATGATAATATGATGTGCTTACATTCGAGAATAAATATATAATTGATAAACCATGTGATTAGGTTGCACATTCGGATATGATATAATTGTGTAACAGTGTGAAGTGGTTCCAAATTGAAGAATATGATACGGTTGATGGACTATTTGCGCTTGAGAATATGATATGATTGTGTGAGAGTGTGATAAATGATCTCCACTTGGGAATGTGATACGGTTGATGGATTATGTCATGACGTTGGATAATCTAAGGTTGTGTGACAGTGTGATCATGTTACACTTGAAAATATGATATAACTAATGGACTATGTGATGAGGTTACACTTGAGGATATGATATTGTAGTATGACAGTGTGATGAGGTTACACTTGAGAATGAAAGAAATTGAAGGACTATGTGATGAGGTTACACTTGAGGATATGATATTGTAGTATGACAGTGTGATGAGGTTACACTTGAGAATGAAAGAAATTGAAGGACTATGTGATGAGGTTACACTTGAGGATATGATATGTGGTTATGTGAGTGTGATGTGTCCACTTGAGAATGTGATACGGTTGATGGACAACGTGATGGAGTTGCACTTGACGATGTGGTATGGTAGTGTGATAGTGTGATGAGGTATATATCCACTTGAGAATTTGATACGATTGATGGACAACGTGATAAGTTTGCACCTGAGGATATGATATGGTTGTATGATAATGTGATGTGGTTACACTTGAGGATATGATATGGTTGATGGACTATGTGATTAGGTTGCACTTGAGCGAATCTAATCATAATGTCAATGGTATTGTTTTTTCTATTTTTTCTGAAAAAGGAAATTTTTTGAAAAATTGATAAGAAATAAAAATAATAACTCGTATGATCACTATCTGGATACCTTTATCCTCTTCATAATTACTTTAGATTATTTCAATGATGTTTTTTTTTTTTTTTTGTTCTATTTACATCTTTTCTTTCTTTCCTTATGTAGTTGTATCGTATAGAGTTAACATGAATCTTCTACTTTTGATATTGTTTAAGTTGCTACTCCCTTTCCCCTTCTGGTAAATAAGGTTCATGGTCATAAACCAGAGGGCTGGATACTTTTGTTGAGTTCAAAATCCTCACACGAAGCTCATTTGGACACCAAAAACTCTTCATTGAAGACATTAATATTCAGTAACTTCAGTTTATTGAAATGCATTGTGTAGCTTCTGTAACTCTAATTAAGATAAGTTATTCAATCCTTACTTGATAATGGATTTCGATGGCTTCCAAAGTTAAGTTGGAATATATATATATATATATATATATATATATATATATATATATATATATAAATTATGTTTAATGGTATCATTGATAGAGTTGAATGCAGAACTGGATTCTTTTAGTTGGGACAACGCTTAGATTACAACTACTACTACTACATGGGAAAGTCTGATGTGTTACTTACCAGGGAAAAGCCAATTTTCACGAAAGAGCTCTCTCAGCTTTGGAGGATGCTGGCCTTTCTAGAACCAGCAGCTTGATCAAGGACAAAGTATGCTTTCTGATTGCATCTATCTCTGGTTTCTTTAAGTGCTTCAAGTATTTGGATTTTGACATTGCATTTTCTTTCTGAACAATATATTCACCATTATCGAGTTTAACAATGCAGATTTGTAGTCAACGTTTTGTGTTATAGTTGTATTTTTCTGGCATTGCATGAGTGGAAATCTGTGATTATTCTCTACCAATATAGATGCTCAGTGTTTATGTTGTGGCATAACACTGCACCATATGAACCATACCTAGATTTTTTTTTTTTATATATACTGATGCAACCAGGCTACCTTATAGTTTGATCAAGGGCCAGATATGGTCGATTTCCTCATCAGGCCCATCTTTTTGTCCTTAAAATGAAACTGGAGTTGTTTGGGTTACATGGAAGACATACGATCCCAAGGAACTAAGTGTGATCACTTTCTAGTTCTCATGAACTGAGGAAATGCTTGGCAATTTAATAGAATCTAGTTCCGTTTGTGAAAATGCAGTTTGATCTCTTTGTTAATATATAAATCATGATCCCTTCCCTTCTATTATAGATTTATGGATTTAATGATGACCCTATGTAGAGATAGGTTTTGAAAAGGCCGAGCTAAGAGTCCTGGGGGGGGGGGGGGGGGGGGGGGGGGGGGGGTGATAGGACTATGCCAAATTAAAATTTAAATACTGAATTAAGAAAGAAATAGAAAAAGATAACACTTATCAATTCCAAATAACAGAAATAAATAGCAACCTCAAATGCACAAGTATTAAGAGATTGATACAGATGTTGTTCTAAGGACAACCTTACACAAAAAACCAAAGGCTTATGGTAGGACAACCTGATTTCTAGAACATTCTGTGTATCAAAGTCCCAAACCAATACAGAGGAATAAAGAATAAAACAGAAATAAATATCTACTGCTATTACAACATTCACCACATGTGCAGAAAATAAATTACAATCATTCACCACAAATGCACAATAATAAACATTCACCACAACTCCAACAATTATAGTGGTTTGCTTGTGTGTACACTAACTGTTAGAAAACAGCCACATAACTACTCCACTCCTAATATCCTCACCCACGGGATATTTCTTTCACTATGAAATAGGTTTTTCAAGGTTCACCCAAAACCTTTACAATTATGTTTTCAAAGGGCTACCACAATTAAAAACCCCACTCACTGAGATGTTCTGACTATCTCAGTCAAAACCAAAAATGAAAGATTTTCTGGCAATCTTACAAACCAAATACAGAAAATTAAAATTATACTTATCTGAAGAAAGTACTTCGTTGTAGCCCGGTAGAACCGCTTCTTTGGAGACGTAGAATGTTTAATGTTCAATTTTCAATCTCTCAAATGATAGGGTTCTATCATTTTAAATTAAATCCAACCTTAGGCTACTTTGGATTCAACTTCTTGGATCTCACAAAGGGTTAAATTCAAAAATCCCCTTTTAATATCAAATAGAATGGAATCAATTGATCAAAGAATTGAATAACCAAAAAGCTATTAAAATAATTTATAAATACCTCACAGTAGCTTCACAATAATGGGGACAGGGTTCTCAGAGTTGTGACTTTAATATCTTTTGGAAATGAGTTGTAAACTCTGAAAATCATCCTCAATTTATAGGCAAAAATATTGTTCGCTCGACTAGCCTAGTGGTCGGTTCAACTGGTCGAAGGACCAACAACATTTTAAAATTTCTAGCGCGATAAGATAAGATCGTTACTCGACTGGTTGAGTGGGACCAGAAATGCTTGCTGGACTTTGAGTCGAGCTTGCACGACCGGTCGAGCATTGTTCACTTGACTGGTCGAGCAGTCTCTAGGATGGGTCGAGGATCCAACAAAAAATTTCAAAAATTCACAACAAACCTTAGACTGGTCGAGAAAATTCTTAGACTGGTCGAGCTAGTGTCTGGACTAGTCGAACCATGACTAGGACTAGTCGAAAAATGACCCATAAAATTATCAAAAGACCTATGATATAAAATCAAATTGTATGACCTATCCTAAGGTTAATCTAGGGTCAAACAAACCTTATTTGTGAGATTGAATCATCACATATCATTCTCTTGAAGTAGTTGAAGCTTGAAGACTTGATCTAGTACTTGAACTTCTTGATGTTGTTCTTGAACCTCTTGATCTTGTACTTGAACTTCTTGGTGTTGTACTTGAACTTCTTAATCTTGTACTTGAATGTAGACAAGATTTGCTAGGATGTCATGAAGTTGATCTTACAATAACAGCTAAACAAGATATAGATTCCAAGAGGTTTTGACACTATAAAATTTGACAAACCTAGGAGCTAGATAAGATAGCATTTACAATCTCCCCCTTTGTCAAATTCGTGATAAAACAAACCAAGACCAAAGAATCATGCACTAGTTCGATTAATAAAGAATCATGCACCAGTTATATACTGGTCAGCAAACCAATACTCCCCCTTAATAACATTACTCCATAGAATCCAAGAGAAGAGAAGAAATTTGTTGCAGTACCTGTATGTGAACAAATACAGATCCAAAAAAAAAAAAAAAACCACTTCTCCACATCAAAGAATCCAATATCATTAAAATAGACATACCAACACAAATTCTCTCCCTTTTTGTCACAATATGACAAAGGAAAGAACATAGAAATGATGGAAATATAAGAGTAGAATGAGTAATGGGAGTAAGAAGTAAGTTCAAGATAACATAAAATTGTCAAGATAACCATTAAAACATGTCCACAATAACAAGAAAACATGTCCAAGCATATATAAATAAGAGAAATCCAAGTACAAAAGTTATTACAAATTAGAAATTCAACACTAATATGAACTGAAAGTGCCCTGGTTTGTCAATTAACGTGAACGTTGAGTCAGGAAGACAAAGGAGCCCCATAGGAAGATTGATCAAGCATCTGCCTTAACAGGATGTGTGCCCGAACTTATCACAGGTAAATCTTAGCCTCACATCCCATGTCCCAAAACACTAGGTAATTAAAACCCTTAAAATTGAATAGAACATCTTAGGGTTTTCGGTTAGAAAACTTTCTTTAAAAAAAAAAAAATCTTTAAGTTTTCTACCATTGTCGATTTATCGATACATGGCTCGATGAAATCGAACCCTGTTATCGATGTCCTCGAAGCTCACTCGATATTATCGAAATGAGGACTTATGATGTCCAGCAACCACGAAGATTTCTGGACTGAATTATTGATGAATCGATGGACTGCTTGATATCATCGAATTTTGAATCTCGAGTCCATCAAGTCGACTCGATAAAATCGACATTAGGTCAGTTGTGTCCAAAATGCTACTAAGGCAAATCATGTGATTCTCGATATATCGAAGGGCTCCTGGATATCCTCAAAATTCAAATCTCGATGATATTGGTAGACCTTCAATGATATCAGATTGGGACACAAATCTATCCAGCAAGTTTCAGGTTATTTTTTCTTAGATCGAGGGTCACTCAATAAAATCGATATTCAAATATCGATCATATCGAGGCTGGGTCGATGTCATCAAAATAGGACAAAAACTGTCCAGCAAGCTTATAAGAAAATTCCCTGGAACTATCGATGAATCGACACTGTCATCGATATCATTGACATTCAAATTTTGATGATATTGAGTGATGCTCGATCATATCTTAGACCTGGTAAGTTTCAAAGGCAAGTGCTCTCACATTTTCAAATGTCGAGGAATCGAACCCGGTGTCGATGAAATCAGAGTTCGAAATTTGATGTCATCGATGTGTGTTCGATCTCCTCAACCAGTTGGTAAAAAGTTTCAAAAGCGTTTAACAGTTAAGTTCGTATCATTGAGCGGCAAGTCGATGATATCGAGAGTATACACTCGATGATATTGACCTGTTCGATGATATCGAACTCTGTAAAAAATGTGACCGTTTTATATCCGTTGGAACCTTTTGCCTATTTAATTAGAGCTTGCCCTTGGTTGTTTGTAGAGAAAATAGAGAGTGCTTTTGAGTGTTTAACCCCAAATCATATACCTTAAGCCTTTTCTCTCATGGAAGTTCATCCTCCAATCCACCTTCATCATTGACTTTCAATAGAGTAGATTGGGGAATGAACTTCCGCATTCAAGGATCCTGCAGCTACCATCTTAATGGAAAATCATTAAGCTGGGATGCCTTAAATGCATAGATGATTGGAATCGCTCTGTCTCCTTTATAGAAAAATATTTAATAGAGTAAGATTCCATCATAACCTTAACCCAACCTGTCACCTTATCTTGGTACATCATCTGAGTTGTAGTTCAAAGGAGCTGAAGATTCTTCATCATCAAAGGAGGAGATCTTCATCAACGTGCTAAATGGGGTCATCTACTTATCTGTAAGTCATTAGAGTCCAGAGGACCCTTGCGATCATCCCTTTTATAGGATTGGGTCTAAGGTGTTTCTCACCCCTTTCAAGTCCTCACAGGAGGCCTTCGACGGGAGCGTACGTAGGGGTGCTTTGTGTTGACCCTTGCTCTGTGGAGAGTATAAACTCTTAGGTCCTTGACCTGTGTGGTTTAAAACCTGGGTGTTGTATGTGGACCCTTGCTCATGGGAGCATAAACTGGTAAGGTTTCTTATGTGGATCCTTGGCCTATGTGGCCTAAAATTTGGGTGCTGTGTGTTGACCCTTGCTCCTGTGTGGGGGCATAAACTTATGTCGTGTGGACACGTTAGAGTCAGCCTAGTGTAGGTTGTACTGGTTTGAGGTGAACCTGATTTGAAACCTCCAGTTTGAGGTGAACCTATTGTGAAACCTCCGTTAGTGAGATCCGGTACACTCAAGGGTTGAGTGCGTCCGCCGGAAGTGGAGTAGACAAGTAGTCGAACCACTATAAAAATAACTATGTTTGAGATTATTATTCTCTTTTATCGCTTGTGTGATTTCCCTAAATGCTTTCATATTTGACTATCTGAGACCACACCTCACACACAGTCACATCCATCATAAACTATGATTTGCATCGTTTTTATCTTTCAAATAGTTCTATGATTGGATCCTCTATTTGGCTTGGAAGTCATTAGAGTTACTTTGAAGAAATCCTGATGTATGCATATTTTCTCAGGACAAGATTGATAGAATTTTAAACTACCATAAAATACTAAAAAGTCCTATTCACCCCCCTCTAGGACATATTGGCATATTCCCACTTCAACTAAAGCGGTCATTACCACAATTTTAATTGGTATCAAAGCGGGTCTCTCTTAAGGGCTTCACCGCCTAGAGAGTGATCTTGACTGAAGTTGGAATCATGTCCAAAAGTGTATTAGAGGGTGTGAAACATCGGAACAATTGCCTAGTAATCCATACTGCTCTGAAAGTTGGCAATAGTTCAAAATGGTATCTTGACAGTGGATGCTCCAGACACATGACCGGAGTCCAAACTCATTTTTGTGAGTATTCAGACTTTGATGGTGGATCAGTCACATTTAGAGATGGTAGCTCCGCCAGAATTATTGGCCAGGGAACGATAACTATAGCAGGTCTTCCAAAAATAAAAAATGTTCTCTGTGTAAAAGGTCTGAAACATAATCTCCTTAGTATCTCCCAAATTTGTGACAAAGAACATTTGGTCACCTTCTCAAAGGATGTGTGTAGAATCTTAGACCATTAAGGAAAATCTATCATAAAAGGTTTACGCACTAGTGATAACTGTTATATTATCGAAAGTACGAATGAGAGTGTATTATCCACAAAATGTAATATGGCTGTAAAGAGTGAATCCAAATTATGGCACCAAAGGTTGGGACATGTTCACTACCGAAATTTAGCCAAGCTAAGTTCAAAAAATTTGGTTAGAGGACTTCCCAAGATTAGAAAAGAAGAAAAAGTTATATGTGGTGATTGTCTAAAAGGTAAACAAATAAAAGTCGGTCACAAAAAGACAACCACCATAGTAACAACAAAACCTTTGGATCTGTTACATGTGGACCTAGTTGGTCCGACCAAAGTGGAAAGTCATGGCAAGAAGAGATACTTCTTGGTGGTAGTAGATGATTACACCAGATTTACTTGGGTCGCATTTCTTCGGGAGAAATCAGATGCCTTTGATGAATTTGTAATTCTGGCAAAGCGACTTCAAAATGAAAAAGGATATTGCATAAATCACATAAGGAGTTATCATGGTGGCGAATTTGAAAATGAGCGATTTGAAAGATATTGTGATGAGAAAGGAATTCGTCATGAATTCTCAGCCCCAAAAACCCTACAACAAAATGGAGTTGTTGAAAGAAAAAATCGAGTACTGCAGGAAATGGGGTCAGTTATGTTAAATGGAAAAGATATGACGAAGAGTTTCTAGGCTGAAGCTGTCAACACTGCCTGCTATATCATCAATAGAGTTTACCTTAGAGTAGGTTTGAACAAAACTCCATACGAACTATGGTATGGAAAATAACCTAGTGTGAAATACTTTCGTGTTTTTGGAAGTAAATGTTATATCTTGAGAGACAGACATCACCTAGAGAAATTTGAGTCTAAGAGTGATGATGGTATCTTTCTGGTGTATGCCTCGAATAGTCATGCTTATAGAGTGTACAATCTAAGTTCCCTCACTATTCAAGAATCAATCAATGTGGTGATCGATGACCAATCCCATGAAGAAGACAACCCCTTGAATGAATTAGAAGATGATGTAGATTCATGCATTCTAGATAAATCAGATCACAAATCTCCATCATCTAATGAACCATAACCGTCATCCAACATACCCATCATTAAGGATCACCCTCGAGAGCAAATCATTGGAGATCCTAATGTTGGTGTAAGAACTCGACGATAGATAGAAAATATCTATAGTCATTTCTGCTTTACCTCAAAGATTGAACCCAAGAATATTGTGGAAGCTCTTCAAGATGAACATTGGATAAACGGTATGCAAGAAGAACTTCAACAATTCCAAAGAAATGAGGTATAACAGTTGGTTTCCAGGCCACTCAATACAAATGTCATTGGAACCAAATGGGTCTTCAAGAACAAATTCGATGAATCTGGGAATGTGATCAGAAATAAAGCAAGACTAGTAGCTCAAGGGTATTCACAGATAGAAGGCATTGATTTTGATGAAACATTTGCTCCTGTAGCTCGTCTTGAGTCTATCAGAATACTCATGTCTGTTGCATGTGCGTTGAAATTTAAACTATTTCAAATGGATGTAAAAAGTGCATTTCTTAATGGAGATCTTGATGAAGAGGTTTATGTAGAACAACCTAAGGGATTTTCGGATCCTAAGTATCCCCATCATGTGTATCGTCTGAACAAAGCACTGTATGGTCTCAAACAAGCACCACGTGCTTGGTATGAACAATTGACGAAATTTCTTTTGGATCATAAATTTTACAGAGGAAGTGTAGATAAAACACTATTTACTCAAATGACAATGGATTCATTGCTTATTGCATAGATCTATGTGGATGATATTGTCTTTGGTTCAACATGTGAAGATACTGCATACAAATTTCCCGATCTCATGAAATCAAAATTTAAAATGAGTATGGTCGACGAATTGAACTTTTTTTTAGGCTTACAAGTGAAACAGCTAAATGATGGAATCTTCATATGTCAGACCAAATATGCAAACGACTTGGTGAAAAGATTTGGGCTCGAATCTAGTCATACTTATCATACTCCTATGTAACGCCTTGAAAATCGGGGGTCGAGCAAAGCTCAGCTCCCGAGTTCCAACGCATCACTTACGCAACATAGACAATGATGATTATGATGAGAGCATTGAAACATGAATGGGATTATACCAAAACAACATATCATAGTCCAGAGACAAGTGAAATTGCAAGCGGAAGACTGTGATAGATATATAAAATAGACAAATTGTGGTAAGTCTCCAGAGTGTGATAATGTTACCAGATTAGTGAATTATAAGTACAATTTCAAAATATACAACATGTGTAAGGTCATCTAGTCAACATCCCTGTAACCCCGTCGATCAAAACACGGCTCACATGTAGCCACCAGAAAATAACATATACGAGAAAGCATCCTCGTTGTCACAAAAGTCAGGTTCCACCACAGAAGCATTGCCGTCACCTGCAGCTACAACAGGGTCTGGTTGGTGTGTACAACACCGTCCCGTAACGTGGGAGTGAGTAGCTAACTCAGTAGAACAATAAAGCATAGGTTAACATGTTATCAGTTCAGTCAAGCAGTAATGATAAAGCAGTACAGTCAAACAATCCTAATTACTCTTATTAATGCAAGGATGAAATGTAGTCATGATGCATGCCCTCGCCAATGCTCCCTCATGTGACAACATCTTAAGTCCGCGACATGCGTTCATCCCTCAGTGCTCCACATCTTCCAGGCACATGTAGTGCTATGTTATGAACATGATTACCGAGTTGTTATTAGTCCTTTTCATACAGCAGTGTTGGGAAACTAAGGTACCTCCCTTATATCATTCCCAAACAATGATCCATACTAGGGTCGTCAGTCCTAGATAATCTCATACGATGATGCGGTTCTAGGTCGCTGTAAAGGGCTGCCAGGGCTGTTACACGCACTCGTTGCACCGCTCCCCCATCACCTTATCAATACAGGCCTAGTTTATACTCTGTTTACTACGGGAAGGCTCTTCACCTCATCGCAGATTTAGAGTATGCTCGAGGTCACTACAAAGGGTTATCAGGGCTGTTACACGCACTCGTTGCACCGCTCCCCCATCACCTTATCAATGTAGACCGAAAGCTCGAATACAGTGTCCCATACTACCGTATTTGGCTCACGAGTCTGGGTTGCTCACTGGTCACTACGGGGAGGCACATCGCCCCAGCGTAGGCCGACAGCTCGACCATGGTGTCCCATACCACCATGCCCGGCTCATGAGTCTTAGCGGATCGAGGTACCAAGGTTAACGGGATTCCACTGATGAGTTCGGTACCTTAGGTTCAAGCAGTAGCGTCCAAACATGGTGAACATACATTAGACAGATCGGGTTAGTTGCCGAGCTCGACTAGCATGAGCGCACGACAAGTTGAACGACATGAAGTGCATAAGCCCTTCGCGTGGCCTAACCACTGTCGCCAACCGAAGTACGATTCGGGTTCGTCAAATACGTCTTACGTGGCGAATGAATCTCAGCCTCGAATTCAATCCTATTACCGACTGCCTGGACTAAATCATAGTCCCAACTTCATTTTATTTCATCAAGAAATCATTTGAGAAGTGAAAGCAGTAATGAATAAGTAATTCAATTTCTATAATCAAAGAAGCATGTTATGAAATACAACACAAACAAGATTGCACACACATTCACTTCGTGAATACAATAAACATCGTAATGTTACGTATATGTAGGAAATCATACACATAATTGAGGTAACCAAGATTCGTATCTCGATCCTCCTACAAAGTATTCTAGGTGATCACTAGCACATTCAGACATTTTCACAAACACATAGACTACATACATCACCTTACATGATGTATGAGGATTACACATGTGTTAGGCCAAATCCTTTCACTAGGGAGTTGCCCCGCATACCACGTGCATATACCCACGACGGATAACCATGGTGTGCATGAATCCTAGCTCCATGTTCATTCAAACATTTCTACAAACACTTAGGCTACACACTTAGTCACATATAACGTATATTTGTCGAGACGTTATTTTGGGCAAGTCCTTTCGCTAAGGAGTTATCGCACATGTATTAGGCATATATTCATGACAAATAAACATATTAAGCACAAATCCAAATTCCAAACATATTCAAACATTTCAACATATGCATAGAATACACTATATTCTATATAGTTCATATATAACTGAAACGGGAAACAGATGACGCATTTTTCATGTGAAATAGCATCCATGTCGAGAATAAATCATCAACCAACATTGAAAGCCTTGAAAACCATAACTTATACGTCTATAGTCCGCACCTTACGCCGTAGAAGCGTAAAGAACTTGATAGAATCGATAAGCCTTTGTCTACGGTGATTTGGCAACCTACAACATGACTCAGATTAGTTATTTCACAACTCACACTACTTGGAACTTTAAAACAAGTTAGGGTTAGGTTTTCTTACCTAAGAACGAAGCCGGAATCGCCGGAAAAGCGATTAGATCGTGATGGTTAAGCACGTAGATCGGCAGGGTAGAATAACAGGAAGATTCTCCCACTTCTCTCACACTTTCTCTCTCTTTTCTCTCCTAGGGTTTCTCTCAAATTCGTATGGGCAAAATGAGAGAGGGTTTAAGGTCCTTATATAGGCTCAAAACACTCTAAATTAGACCCAGGGCCAAGGTATACTTAGGTTATGGCCAAAGTAGGTCTGTTCCGTCTCAACGGAGCACTTCTGGAGCCCCCTTTTCTGCGTGCGGTCGGACCTAAGCTCACCAACCTTGGATCTAGGTCAAGTTAAGTTTTCGTTCCAGTCGGATTCTCAGATCGCACGTGGCGGACCAGTTTCAGTTCAACGGTCACTGAAACTCGATCAGGGTTATAAGTACATGGACACGTATGGAAAATGTTCTCTGATCCGAGGGTGTATTTGGGTCAGATTCCGACGGTCTGATTACTTATATTTGGCCCCCAAGCAACACGTCTCAGATTACTTAATTTGTATTTAATTTAATAAGAAATCCACGTTTCTCACACTCTTCGCTCCGGGCTCAAGCGAATAGCCCCGGGACACTATCTGGATTTGATTTTCGAGATGGTTGTCAAGCCCAGCAAGGCAGTCCTAATTCTATAACTTTGTATTATTCAGACTTTCGATGTGCGGTCCATATCTGATACGAAGTTTCGTGATGCTCCTGAGAGCAGTCGGGTAATGAGATTGATCCTAAATTTTTGGATAATGTAGCATCAACAATTCTACAAGTTTTGGATCTTGCAGATCATATTTAAAGTGATTCAAGTGAATTCTACTGATTGTTTAGTTCAGTACTTAACCAAATTCTGCCCTAATTATGACAGAATACGGTTCTAGGGAAGTTTTACGCCTCTTTCTAGCATTTCTAGTTGGTCTATTATTTTAATTATTTTTTTATTAGTTCATCATCAAGTCTACTTCATCTCCACCAAATTTCATTAGGTTTCGTATTGTAGAAAAATTCTAAAAATTCTAGTAGCAACAGCTGTCCAAACTAATAACTTTCGGACAGTTGTTACTACGACCTATATTTAACTATATTAATTATTTTATTATATTTTTAAATTATTTTTATATGAAACTAGACTTATCAAGTTTCAATATGGCTTTTGAATCACCTAAATCGGAGTTATAACGAAGGAGATATGAATTTTCAAAGTAAGACAAAAATCACAGAATTTTCTGCCGAAAATGGGCCACCGGCCCGTTGCGGGCCTGCCAGGCCCGCATTTTGGCGAGGCCTCGCTAACCCGGTGAGCCCCTCGCCACTCGCTGTCCTGTTTGGGGTGATTTAGCCATCCAATATTTGAAATAGGTGTATTTTACAAATCGGGATGAGTTATTCGACGTGCAATATATGTTTTTGGGGTAAGAGAAGCTGATCTATCCATGTAGCCTACTTATTTCGTGAGATTCCAAAATGGTTAATGGTTAAAAACTCATTTTATTTATTTATTTACTATTCGTAGTAATTTTTAGTTTAAGTACTGTTTTTCATCACCTAAACATTAGGATTAATGTCTAATATGAAAGTTCTTGGAAAAGTTTGAAGAATAAGGTGGTGAAAGGTGAGATTTTGAAGGAAATGTGAGATTTTGAAGAAAATGGTTTGAAAAGGGATTTGAGACTTTTGAATTGAGTGTTTAAGAAGTTAATCAGGTGTTAGGATCGACCCATCGCCTAAGGACGTCTAATTCCAGGTTGGGAAAAATTCAGGGTGTTACATCCTATGAGCACCACACTCAAACTCTCCAAAGATGTTAATGGCAAAAGTATGGATCAACATCTCTATCGGAGTATGATAGG
The DNA here is from genome assembly GCA_021015155.1 of Magnolia officinalis. Taxonomy (NCBI): domain Eukaryota; kingdom Viridiplantae; phylum Streptophyta; class Magnoliopsida; order Magnoliales; family Magnoliaceae; genus Magnolia; species Magnolia officinalis. The sequence continues at coordinate 28,700,567 of JAJHSJ010000008.1, forward strand.
AAGCCTACTATATCTCATAGTCAGTCGTCCAGATATATCTTTTAGTGTAGGAGTGTATGCTCGGTATCAGGCAGATCCTAAGGAATCCCACCTAACGGCTGTTAAGAGAATCATCAAATACATAGCAGGAACTACCTCTTTCGGGACTGTGGTATCCATTTGAAACATCCACCACCATTGCTGGATACTCTGACGCCGATTAGGCTGGAAATTTGGATGATCGAAAATCAACAAGTGGAGAATGTTTTTATATTGGAAATTGTCTGGTCTCCTGGCAGAGCAAGAAGCAGAATTCAATATCCTTGTCCACTGCCGAGGCTGAAATATTACTGCAGGTAGTTGTTGTGCACAACTCCTTTGGATGAAACAAATGTTGTTGGATTATGGGATTGAGCAACCCATAATGAGTCTTTTCTGTGACAACACAAGTGTTATCAACATTTCAAAAAATCCTGTTCAACATTCTCGAACCAAACATATTGACATTCGTCATCATTTTATCCGAGAACTTATTGAAGATAAGATTATTGTGTTGGATTATGTGTCTATAGAAAAGCAACTTGCTGATATCCTAACAAAACCTCTTGATACAAATAGGTTTAGTGATCTTCAAAAATCGATTGGAGTATGTGCTCATTGATGATATCTCAGTAAAAATGATCCACATAGGTAAATCTTCACACTGAGATATTCATGGTTAATTTTCAGCAACAAGTCTAAATCTCATAAATTAACCATGTTAGCTTTGGGAACAAAAATGTCAAATCTTCACATTCTCGATGATATCTAGACGGTTTTTATATCATCGATATTCAAATGATGATGATATTGAGGTTCACTATCGATGCAATCGAAGGGTCTCGGGAATGCAATGTTATAACCACCGGTCCTTCCGAACGGTTGGACTGCCTCAGTTTCCACTGGATATTTGCGTCTTCCCAATGGTCATCGGCACAGTCTTCGATATAATTATGAGCCTGATTTCGATGTCATCGATAAGGGATCGATATCATCGATGAGTCTGCTATAAAAGAGAAGAGTGCATTCAATTCAAATCAACTCATTCCTTCTCTTCTCTGATTGTTTCTCCCTGCCTTTACCTGTCTTTTTGGGCTCTTCTCACAGACAAACCATGGTAAAAAACAAAGTTAAAAATCTTCCTCAATCATCAAAATAAAAAATTAAGCAACCTGAATCCAGTCAGTCTCATTTCAATCCGGTGGAAGGAGGTCCAACTACTATAGTTGAACGCCTTGTCCTTAATAGTGCCATTGAGCCATTTGGCGTGGATCTTCTCTTGGAGGTGATAGGGTGGCAGAATATCCTAAATCTTGGTGGACCTTATCAGCTGGGCTTGATTCATGAATTCTTCAATAACTGTCATGTCATTCGTGATAATCCTCCTTGTATTCGAATCGAACTTGTGCATCACTCAAAACTCATCACTCCCATTACTCTTGCACGTCTTCTAAACCTCGAAGTTACCTGAATCCCCGTGACAAATCGGAATCTAAATGGGTTGGGTGTTTGGGGAGAGATAACACGCACATTATGTCATGGCACCACTGTTCCCCGAAATGATGAAAATTCTCTTCACATCAATCACCTTGGACCCTCTTTCAAAGTTCTCCATAGCATCCTAGGAACTAATGTGTATCCATGTGATACAAAGGGTAGTCACCTTACTCCCTTTATACTGAATGTCCTTTATGATGTATATCAAGAGATCCAAGTGTGCCTTCCGACTCTTCTTCTAGGGCAGCTCATTCGTATCATCCGAGACGATCATCGGAATACGCTGCCATTTCCTGCACTCATATGCAAACTTTCTCATTATGTGGGCCTCCCGGCTACATTAGATGACATTCATCCAGAAGCATGGTTCGATGACGACGCAGTGCAAGAGGCACAATAGTTATGCTTCACTTCCTCTCTTCCAGCGAATAGTCCTCCCGCACAGCCGGCTGAGCACAATGATCAACCTTCGTATCCATGGGGATCCAATCGTACGCCGTTGTTCAGTCCGGAGTCTATCACCAATCGCCGGGATCATCACGTTGAACGTCATTTGCTTATCAGGATGACTGGTATTGAGGAACGTCTTTACAACTGTGAAAGGCGCCTCACAACGATTGAGGATAAAGTTGACGCCCTTCAGCATACCAGTCAACAAGTAGTGGACTTGCTCACCAATGGCGACACTCCCAGACGTTAGGTGCCAACAGGGAGGGGTGATGTCGCTGCAAGCCACATCTGGACATTTCGGCTAACTTCTTTTTGGTGCCTGCGTATAGTTCTTTTTTTTTTTTTTTGGTGCTCATGTTTGGGACAGATTGGTTGGTATTGTCGTTTTGGAATGGATGTTACACTATTGCCAACCTTGGGCAGTACATATTTTGGATATTCTGTTTCATGGCTGGTTATAATTCATATATGCTTACTGCTATATTTCTCTGGGGTGCTTCAAATAATGTTTATCCCTGTTTCTCTGTTTTATATGGTTTATATCAACTGAGAATGTCTCCTCTTGCATATTCCTTAACTAATTTGTGATGTTTAATCTTTATATCCATACTATTTGTGTCTGTTAAAATCACTGATCTCATTTGACTTAATATGCATACTTGTCCTTATCTGTTGTACATCTTATGCATTTTCTTTGGGTCTTGATTCTCCCATATGCTTAAACTTCAGTAAATATCCACTGTTATATTTCCCTTTGCCAATGACTGACAAAAAGGGGGAGAACAAATCCACACCCCGAAGGAAAATTGTGTGTATCTGCTTGTGTTTGTGAATGATGGTACATGTAATAGGGGGAGCAGATAGGTGTTAGAGGGAGCAGCTGTAAGAAGACAAGAGGAGATTGCTGTTGAGGGGGAGCAGATACAGAATGAAATGGTCATCTGTGTGTGTGAACTAGATAGCATTGTAAAATTGTGTAAAATTCATGTGCACACAATTTAGGGTGTTCGTCTAGAAGTTGTTCTAGGGTGTTTTGGTGTTTTGTCACGTAATTGACAAAGAGGGAGATTGAAAGTGCCCTGGTTTGTCAATTAGCGTGAGCATTGAGTCAAGAAGACAAAGGAGCCTCATAGGAAGATTGATCAAGCGTCTGCCTCAAAGGATGTATGCCCGAACTCGTCACAGGTAAATCTTAGCCTCACATCCCACGTCCTAAAACACCAGGTAATTAAAACCCTTAAAATTGAATAGAACATCCTAGGGTTTTCTGTTAGAAAACTTTCTTTAAAAAAATGGAAATTTTTTAAAGTTTTTTACCATTGTCGATTTATCGATACATGGCTCGATGAAATCGAACCCTGTTATCGATGTCCTTGAAGCTCACTCGATATTATCGAAATGAGGACTTATGATGTCCAAGAACCACAAAGATCTCTGGACTAAATTATCGATGAATCGATGGACTGCTTGATATCATCGAATTTTGAATCTCAAGTCCATCGAGTCGACTCAATAAAATCGACATCAGGTCAGTTGTGTCCAAAATGCTACTAAGCCAAATCATGTGATTCTCGATATATCGAAGGGCTCTTCGATATCCTCAAAATTTAAATCTCGATGATATCGGTAGACCTTCGATGATATCGGATTGAGACAAAAATCTATCCAGCAAGTTTTCAGGTTATTTTTTCTTGGATCGAGGGTCACTCGATAAAATCAATATTCAAATATCGATCATATCGAGGCTGGGTCGATGTCATCGAAATAGGACAAAAACTGTCCAACAAGCTTATAGGAAAATTCCTAGAACTATCGATGAATCAACATTGCCATCGATATCATCGACATTCAAATTTTGATGATATTGAGTGATGCTCGATCATATCTTAGACCTGTTAAGTTTCAAAGGCAAGTGCTCTCACATTTTCAAATGTCGAGGAATCGAACCCAGTGTCGATGAAATCGGAGTTCGAAATTCGATGTCATTGATGTGTGTTCGATCTCCTCGACCAGTTGGCAAAAAGTTTCAAAAGCGTTTGAAGTTAAGTTCGTATCATCGAGCAGCAAGTTGATGCTATCGAGAGTATACACTCGATGATATCGACCCTGCTCAATGATATTGAACTCTGTAAAAAATGTGACCGTTTTATATCCATTGGAACCTTTTGCCTATTTAATGAGAGCTTGTCCTTAGTTGTTTGTAGAGAAAATAAAGAGTGCTTTTGAGTGTTTAACCCCAGATCATATATCTTAAGCCTTTTGTCTTGTGGAAGTTCATCCTCCAATCCACCCTCATCATTGACATTTAATAGAGTGGATTGGGAAATGAGCTTCTGCATTCAAGGATCCTACAGCTACCATCTTAATGGCAAATCATTAGGCTGGGATGCCTTGAATGCATAAATGATTTGAATCGTTCTGTCTCCTTTATAGGAAAATATTTAATAGAGTAGGATTTCATCATAACCTTGACTCAACCCGTCACCTTATCTTGGTACATCATCTAAGTTGCGGTTCAAGGGAGTTGAAGATTCTTCATCATCAAAGGAGGAGATCTTCATCAATGTGCTAAATGGGGCTCATCTGCTTATCTATAAGTCATTAGAGTCCAGAGGTCCCTTGTGATCATTTCTTTTATAGGATTGGGTCTAAGGTGTTTCTCACCCCTTTCAAGTCCTCACAGGAGGCCTCTGACGGGAGCGTACGTGGGGGTGCTTTGTATTGACCCTTGCTCTGTGGAGAGCATAAACTCTTAGGTCTTTGTGTAGGTCATTGACCTGTGTGGTCTAAAACCTGGGTGCTGTGTGTTGACCCTTGCTCATGGGAGCATAAACTGAAATTGCGGTAATGACCGCTTTAGTTGAAGTGCGAATACGCCAATATGTCCTAGAGGGGGGTGAATAGGACTTTTTAGTATTTTATGATATTTTAAAATCCTATCAATTGTATCCTGAGAGAATATGCATGTATCAGGGTTACTTCAAAATAACTCTAATGGCTTCTAAGCCAAGTAGAGGATCCAGTCATAACACTATTTGAAAGATAAACAAGATGCAAAGCATAATTTATAATGGACGTGACTGTGTGTGAGGTGTGATCTCAGATAATCAAATATAAAAGTATTTAGGGAAATCACACAATCGAAGGAAGAAACTAACAATCTCAAACACAATGATTTTTATAGTGGTTCGACTACTTGTCTACTCCACTTCCGGCAGACGCACTCAACCCTTGAGTGTATCGGATCTCACTAACGGAGGTTTCACAACAGGTTCACCTCAAACCGGAGGTTTTAAATCAGGTTCACCTCTAACAAGTACAACCTACACTTAGGCTGACACAACGTGTCTACACGACACAAGTTTATGCTCTCATGAGCAAGGGTCGACACACAACACCTGACTTTTAGGCCACACAGGCCAAGGATCCACACAAGGAACCTCACCAGTTTATGCTCCCATGAGCAAGGGTCAACACAAAACACCCAAGTTTTAAACCACATAGGTCAAGGACCTACGAGTTTATACTCTCCACAGAGCAAGGGTCAACACAAAGCACCCACGACGTACACTCCCGTCGGAGGCCTCCTCTGAGGACTTGAAGGGGGTGAGAAACACCTTAGACCCAATCCTACAGAAGGAATGATCACAAGGGTCCTCTGGACTCTAATGACTTACAGATAAGTAGATGAGACACATTCAGCATGTTGTTGAAGATCTCCTCCTTTGATGATGATGAATCTTCAGCTCCCTTGAACCGCAACTTAGATGATGTACCAATATATGGCGACGGGTTGTGTCAAGGTTATGATGGAATCCTACTCTATTAAATATTTTCCTATAAAGGAGACAGAGCGATTCCAATCATTTAGGCATTCAAGGCATCCTAGCTTAATGATTTTCCATTAAGATGGTAGCTGTAGGATCCTTGAATGCAGAAGTTCATTCCCCAATCCACTATATTGAATGTCAATGATGAGGGTGGATTAGAGGATAAACTCCCATGAGAGAAAAGGCTTTGGGTATAAGATATGGGTTTAAACACTCAAAAGCACTCTCTATTTTCTCTGCCAACAACCAAGGGCAAACTCTCATTAAATAGGCAAAAGGTTCCAACGGATATAAAATGGTAAGATTTTTGACAGAGTTCGATATCATCGAGCAGGGTCGATATCATCAAGCATATACTCTCGATAGCATTGACTGGCCACTCGATGATACGAACTCAACTGTCAAACGCTTTTGAAACTTTTTGCCAACTGGTCGAGGACATCGAACAAGCGTCGATGTCATCGAATTTCAAACTCCAATTTCATCGACACGAGGTTCGATTCCTCGACATTTGAAAATGTGAGAGCTTACCTTTGAAATATTTTAGGTCAAAGATAAGATCGAGCATCACTTGATATCATCGAAATTTGAATGTCGATGATATCGATGGAAGTGTCGATTCATCGATAATTACTGGAAATTTTCCTATAACTTTGCTGGACAGTTTTTGTCCTATTTCGATGACATCGACTCAGCCTCGATATGATCAATCTTTGAATATCAATTTTATCGAGTAACCCTCGATCCAAGAGAAACAACCTGAAAAACTTGCTTGATAGAATAGTGTCCCAATCCGATATCATCGAAGGTCTTTCGATATCATCGAGATTTGAATTCCGAGGATATTAAGGAGCCCTTCGATATATCGAGAATCACATGATTTGCCTTAGTAGCTTTTTGGACACAAAAGACCAGATATCGATGTTATCGAGTCGAATCGATGGACTCGAGATTCAAACTTCAATGATATCGAGTAGTCCATTGATTCATCGATAATTCAATCCAGAGATCTTTGTGGTTGATGGACAACATGAGTCCTCATTTCGATAATATCGAGTGAGCTTCGAGGACATCGATAACAGGGTTCGATTTCATCGAGCCATGTATCGATAAATCGACAACGGTAGAGAACTTAAAGATTTTTCTGTTTTTGAAAAAGTTTTCTAACAAAAAAAACCTAGGTTGTTCTATGCAATTTTAAGGGTTTTAATTACCTGGTGTTTTGGGACATGGGATGTGAGGCCAAGATTTACCTGTGACGAGTTTGGGCACACATCTAGTTGAGGCATACGCTTGATCAATCTTCCTATGGGGCACCTTTGTCTTGCAGACTCAATACTCACGCTAATTGACAAACCAGGGCACTTTCAATCTCCCCCTTTGTCAATTACGTGACAAAACACCAAAAAACCCTAGAACAACTTTTATACTGACACCCTAAATTGTGTGTACATGAACTTTACACAATTTCACAATGCTATATAGTTCATATACACAAATGACCATTTCATTCAGTAGCTGCTCCCCCTCAACAGCAACCTCCCCCTTTCTTCTTGCAGTTGCTCCTTCTAACACCTGTCTGCTCCCCTATCACATGTACCTGTACCATCATTCATAAACACAAGCAGATACATACGACACAATTTTCCTGCGGGGGTGTGAAATTGTTCTCTCCCTTTTTGTCAGTCATTGGCAAAGGGCAATATGGATATTGACTGAAGTGAAGCATATGGGAGAACCAAAAAACCCCAAATAATGCATGAGAGGTAAGACAAATAAAGACATGTATATATATCAGGTCAAAGGAGATATAAAAACATCATACACCAATCAAGAATTCTGCAGGAGGAGGCATTCTCAAGTAATATCAGTATTCAAGGCAGACCAGGAAGCCTACTAAATAAGCATGGCAGTAAATAGATACAAATTATAATCAGCCACACACCAAAGTATCCAAAATATGTACTGCCCAAGGTTGACAGTAGTATAACACCCATCCAAAAAAAAAAAAAAAACTAGCCCATCCATGGGCACCCAGAAACAACCACAAGTATCTAGCCCATCCATGGGCATATAAATATTAAAAAAAAAAACTGGTCAGACTTTGCAAGTTAGTAATCCATCACATACACTCAAATGAGCGTAGGGCATTCAAAAAGATACCCATGCCCATACGCTAAGATGAGAATAAGGTGCATGTGATGGTACACAGATAGTCCATACTACAGTGGAGGAGCGGAGGAAGATGGTGTTGTATCGTCGCGTCTGCAGGTGATCAAATCCACCAATTGCTGCACTGACTGCTGCACCCCGTTCACCAGATATTCCAGGACAGTGAACCGTGCATTCGTTTACTCCTTCAGCTGAATGAGTTCTCGCTGTATTACTCCAATTCGATCCTGATGTAGCTTGAACCTTTTTGCATGCCCAAGGTTGGACGGGGACGGAGCCGGTTGGGATTCGAAAGGGTCACCTTCAGCCATTCCAGCGCCTTCGGCGTGAGCAGCCCCTTCACCATGTTCTCCTTCTTCGGCAATCCCCTCCTCGGGTCAGTCTTCGGGAAAGCGATGGAACTTCAAATCCATTTTTCTGATGTTATTCTTATTGAAATGTTGAAGAGGAAGTTCTGGATCGTGTGTTGCCGGAAGACCAATTGTATTACACAGTACGTGAATGATCCAAGGATAGGGTAAATGAACATCTCGAGAAGTATGGATCGCATACACTAACTGATGGACGATCAAGGTAGGAAGACAAATTTTGATCCCAGTCGCCACAGAATATACCACCATAGCCATGAAACCGGTAAGGTCGGCACGATTGGTACTCCGATGATAGATGTTGGAGGCAAAGATGCCATGTAGGATACGATACCTTGGTTCCATGAATTTTTCTTTCAGCGCATTGCCTTGATGCCAGGGAATATCATGACCATGACAAAGAAATTTCGTGACCATGGATCGGGTTTCAACATTCTCAAGGTCCAAGTCAGGGAGACCGACGAGTGACAGAGTAAGGCCAAAGATGTTTGCAATGGAGGCAGGAGTAATTTCAACATCATCATCATCAACAGAAACAGTGATGGACGGAGGTTCAACTACCGGAGAGTGACTGGAGGCAAATAAGTTGTAGGTACGTTCATAGTGACACAGACCACCAAAATCGAGGAGAGGCATCCAGTCTATTGCGGCTAACAGGGGTTCCAGATTGTATGGCTTTAGACACTCCCTGTCTACCCTCCTTTCATGAACTAGCTTTCTTCCAGTCTATTTGGCCAGTGCCAGATTCACCCTAGCAAGAGGAGGGGCTAGTGCTTCAGATTGGGACCCGCTACGCAATGTCTGTCTCGTTCGCTGGCGAGTAGGAGTCCCATGCTCAGGCGCCCTCGCCCTTTCCTTTGGAGCAAGGACCTTTTGCCTAGAGGATCTCGAAGATTCTCCAAGTCCAGACATTTTGCCCTTGTCCTTGCCCATTTACCGGCACTCATAGAGAGAGATTTGATGAATTTGGGGTTTAACGGACAAAACTTCTCTCAAAATCAAGAAATACCCAAAAAGCACAAGATGGAATCTTGAGGAAATGGAAAGGGTATTATTGGATTTGAATGACCTTCTAGGATTCTCTGATGAAGCTTCGTTGAGACCGACTGAGAGAGACGAGCAGCAAAGAGGAAAAACGATTTTTAGAAGTAAAAAGCAATTTTTCCCGCTCGACCGCCTTTTATCGGGCGACAAACTTTGATATCATCGAACCTGGTTTCGATGATATCAATAGACCCCATTTGATTTTATTGAAACTGTCTTCGATAACATTCTCAATCACTGTTGAGGGTCGAATATTGTATATTAGACCCCAGTTATTACCTGATTGTACGAGCATGATACCGATTAACGCCCTATTTTAATCGTGTTTGTGATGCAATGTGAATTTAAGAACCTGGACTGAAAAAGGGTACTAAAAGTGTGGATTTGATGCTCTGAAGTCACCAAGGCAAGGGACGGACTCCAGGAGTCCAAGATCGAAGAAATTACAAGCCAAAGATTCCAGAAAATCAGGCCACTCACGTTAAACGAGCTCAAAAATCGTCTAAAATGCAAGATCACAGGGTCCCCACCATCCGTTCGGTTCGAAACTTCATATATGGCCTGAGGACCCTAAATTAACCGTACACATCGAATTTCAACCATTGGATCCGTGTGAAAGTGGTCCAACGGTCAGATCAGCCCATTAATTATCGATTTGGGGCCCACCTGGTCTTTGGATATGCCTCAATTTTGGAATCAATGCCTTAAATGGGGAGACAAAATGAATGGATGGATTGGATTGCTCATGAACATCACAGAGGACCCCACCTAAGTTGGGTGTGCATCATGCACAAGTGCACTAGTCGTGCACGGCAACGAAGAGACGATCAAACCGTCTCTTGACCAAGCCTCCTTCCTAAAAACGGAAAGGGAAATTGACCGTACTCGCCTCGAAGTTTGGGTCAATTACCTCGATCGCTATGACACTCCATATATTCCCCAAAGGGCCTTCTGATAGCTTTTGGAACTTCTTTCGGACGAAAATGCCCCTGACCTTGGTTAAGGACTTGTACGGACCTTACGTGAAGCAAAAGTCATCCACTGCCTTAACCCCCGAGAAACGGACAGATCGGCTACTCCCCGGGACACCGTCTAATGGCTGGTGCACGGCGCTCTGTGGGCTCCACCACCAAGTACGTGTTTCATCCATGCCGTCCATATATTTCTACGGATCATTTTATTGCACGAGACCAAAAACGAGCATGATACAATCACGGCGGGCCTAGGGGGATTTTAATAGTGGATATCCAATAACTATAATTTCCTCGCAGTGTGGTCCATCGAAGAGTTCTATCACTCTCTTTTTCCGTTTCAAGCCATAAAATGATATTTTAAACTGGAGGAATGGACTGGACGAAGCACATACATCATGCTGGAGCCCACAGACCACCAATCACCTGAACCGTGAGTTTCGGAAGGGGCAAATGTCGCACTTATGTACATTAGAAAGACCCTCTCCTTCCTCTTCTCTTGTTTTCCTAGAGAAGCCAAGATCCAGGGACCAAACGGACAGAGAGCGACGTTGTTTCTCCTCATCGTTTCGCTCGTCTGAAACTCTCTTCCACTACGAGGTTAGTATTTTATTCTGTTTCAACTGCGGGTAGGCATCTGCCAAGGTGAAGGAAGGACAGAGTCGAGAAGCCTAGGTACTTTGGTGGTCACGCAAAAGGGAGCCAAACCGCAAAAATGCATTTATCTATTCTTTCATTCAAAATAATGGAGCAGATAATCGAAGAAACCATAGAGTCCCTATCGCGTTCTTCCTTTATTCGTGATCCCTTCTCCTTCCTCAGGGACGTTCACGATCTGCATAAAGCTCAACGGCCTCCACTGGAAGTTCTGAAGACAACTTCCGAACTCCGCCAACTCGACGATTTCAACGGGCACCTAACCATCGGAAAAATGTTAGCTACTTCCATTTCCTTCTGCCCTATGCGTAGCAGCTCTTGCGTTTCTTCTGCCTTGTCCATTCCATTTCTTGCTGCTTATCTTCGACTGTTGCTCTAAATCCGAAGGAAAGGGTCGTAGTTTTTGACCACCGAAAATGAGAGTGATGAGGATGATAACATCTTATTTTTAAACTAAGGTGGAAGAAACTTGCAGAGTCTTGGCTTGCATGCCGAGCTTCTCTTCTGAAAGTCACTGTATTATATGGGTCGTGGTTGTCATGTTGTATGGATTGTAGTTGTCATGGATCGTTTGTTTAACTTTACAATGGATTGTGATGTTGAGGTTATATGGGTCAAGCGTAGCTTGCCCCAGTTTAGCCGCCCGCGTATTGTCCTCCTCCGCCTGTTGAAGATGAGCCTTTGTGGTTGTCAGTTCGGACTCAGCCAATTCCAAACGAGACTGAATAGGCCTTCTCCAGGAGCATCATGTCCCTTAGTTGGCCTTCTCCTACCAGGCCCTTCAGATTGTCCTGTTCCTCGGCAGAAGTCTTCAGGAGCTCTTCCAGCCTGGCGTTCTCCTTTCAATCTTAGTCATCGCCTTTAACATCTCCCGAATCAACAGTGTCATGCCCCAAATCCAGAAATCGAATTCACTGGAATCTCGATCGCAGAATTCGGTACCGACAGCCTCCGTAGTACCCCATTCTCGGCTCCTAGCGTCCATACACCAGATTTTTTATCCTGGGATCCTACAAGGAGGATTTTCCAATGTACGTTTAACTCATAATAAGCATAACCACAAGATTACCCAATTCACAAAGGCAACATCATCATCACATACCCACTAATATAATCATTTGAGTACAATGCTAAAAGGGAAATACATAAATAAAAAATCAAGCTCCAGAAGACCGCAGCACACTCCAAGGTCAACACTGCTGCAACCTATCATCACCTGCACGCATCTATCGTGTATAAGCTTATAGAAAGCTTAGAGGGTGGTGTAAGTGTGTGCACAAGGTAAATGCCAAGTATTCAACGCAATGTCATAATCATACAATGTCGAAATAGGCGCAAGGTCATGAATCATATGTTATCAGAGTAAGCAGAAATACTGACAAGTCCATGAGTCAAGCAATATCAGAATACACAATACAGATCAACTATACAATTGAGGAATAATATCAGAATACGCGATACAGATCAACTATACAATTGAGGAATCATATCAGAATACGCGATCCAGATCAACTATACAATTGAGGAGTCATAAAGAGTCAAATATCAGATGCTGTATCTAAACCATATAAATGCAGAAACACAGGTAACCCAAAATGTCATATGCCGCGAATGTAATGCAATATGCGGTGCGAATGGAATGACCATGCTGGAGTGTGAAGTCGGGATGATAGTACGTAGTATCGCAAGCTATGGGGTCCATCACAAGGGACTTCTATCCAAACCAGTCTCATACCTAAATTTGGATAGTCAGGCTAAATGTGTCGTTGTTATGCCAACGTAGATCGCAAAAATGAACCGTATAGCATGAGAACCACGATAGTGGCTATCGTGGTTGCTCCTCTTAAGGTCGTGGTTGTCAACAACGACCCAACATGGATGACAACCACATTCCATTACAAGGGTGAACCAGGAGAATTTTAGCATGACAACCACGACCCATATCGACCAGGACCAATGCTTCACGTATACCCCGAACCATACTATACAAATCAGCAAATGTAACGTGCACATACATACGACAGTAACGAAGATAAATTAAGTATATATTACACTACTCATTCACAGGACAGTAGCTCAGGAAATCATGTGAGAACCGCCACCCCTGTAACATGACAACCACGATACATGAGAAGTACAACACATATAACATGAAACCACGCCCCGTGTGTTCTAGGTTGCCTCGCTCACTTTCCAAATCCAATGTCTGTTTCTGGTATAATTTCCTCCTCCGACATCGGATTTACAAAAAGATAGGCTGACAAAATTATCTTATGAGCAAGAAGTGTATGGAAGCTCCACTTTTAGTTGCTGACTTTCTAAATCCAATGAAGAATTTTATATATCGAAGCTTCCTTTACCCTCGTTGTATATCTTCAAAGGAAATGTTTTCTTTTTTGTTGGCTGGGTGTCCGTTGATATGGTCGAGATGACGGAGTTCGGTAGATGTCTTCAGAACTTCTTGTGGAGGCCGTTGAGCGTCAGGAAGTTCGCAAACATCCTTGAGGAAAGGGAATGGATCGCACTTAAATGAAGAGCGCCAGAAAGACTCGATGCCTTCTTTGAATACTTCCTTCATGATTTTTTAGGATTCTTGAAACCCTAAAAAAAGATTCTGGTTCGGATTGCCTTGTGGAAGTACTAATATGAAGCCCAAGCACCACTTTTATAGGCTGGTCATTCAATGGTCAAGGCGCTGATTCCGAAGAGTCGCGATAAATCTGAACAGTCACCCGAAATCATATCTCTCGCGCGGTGTTCCCGATGGATTACGTGGAGGAAACTACATTAATACGATTTCCGAAAAATGAATGGGGCGGTTGTGGCTAGTTATATGGACAGTGGTTGTTACGCTATATGTGTCGAGATGTCATAACATAAATTCCATATACACGATTAAAGTAACAACCACGACCCATATAACACGGTTCGTTATTCTCGTGCTATATTGGTCGTGTTTAGGATGTTATTGGGTTGTCGTTTCCATTCCTTTTTTTAACGATCCACGACCCAATGTGGAAAAAAAAATATGGATCCAGTGTGCATATGAATCACGATTCAATATGTAAGATAACCATGACCAAATATTGATCATATCTACGACCATTCCCTTCAGACTGAGCGCGATTCTCCAGAAATAGCACCACATTCAACTTTTTTTCAGGAGAGGACATTAACTCGCTACTTCACCGCAATCCGTTGGGCAACGAGCGCGATCCTTCGGAATCCGCGACCCTTCAGAATTTGCTCTGTCATTCAAATTAATGGAGCCGATATTTTTTTAAGAAACCATAGAGCCTTTATCGCGTTCTCCTTTAATCGTGATCCCTTCTCTTTCCTCAGTGCCTTGACCATTGAATGGCTCGAGCCCCGCAATCCTTTGGGCACCGAACGGAATCCTTCGGAATCCGTGCGACCGTTCAGAATCACCGCGACCCTTCGGAAACGACACCTTGACCATTGAATGACTCGCTACTTCATCGCAATCCGCTGGGCATCGAGCGCCGTCCTTCGGAATCCGCGCGACCGTTCAGAACCAGTGCGCCCCTTCAAAATTGGCGCCTTGACCATTTAATGACCTTTCTATAAGAGCGGTACTTCTTCCACAAATCAATCCGAACCTTATTGCAACACCTTTCACTTAATGTATTTTGTTTATTTTGCTCTTCCATTGAAAACAATTGAGGAGAAAGTGGAAGAAGCCATCAATTCCCTATCGCCTCCTTCCTTTAACTGTGATTTTGTCTCATTCTGCAGGGATTTGATGATTTTCCTGCTGCTCTACCACCTCCACGGGAAGTTCTGAAGACGACCTTCACAACTCATTCGACCCTTTCTAATCAGCTCGCCACATGATAATAACTGCTTACCATACATCATGACACCACGACCGCTATAACGTGGCAATGAGGACCATAATCAGATCGTAATAGGAAGTACGGTCTCTTCAACAGGACCTAGCCATCTAAAAAACACTGGCGAGAATGTCTTGTTTAAGCCTGACCTTCTCAACAGAGTTTTAGATTAGGCTAAAACAAGACATTCTCGACAAAGTTTTTCCGATGGTTGAGTGCCTGTTGTAGAGATTTGCTCTTCGTATTATCACTGTGAATATGGTCGCGGTAGAGACGTTAGATCTGCCGTGTTTGTCATCCTGGAAAGTAAGTAGTCCGATGATTCATCCACCGTCGTTGTCTTGTTAAATGGGTCGTGTCTTGCATTTAGCGTTTATTGCCAATGGGTCATGGTGAATCCGAAGGAATGGTCGCGTTGAATCCGAATAGAAGGTCGTAGTTATTAACTAGTGATGATAAGAGTGAGGAGGATGGTAATGTCCCCATTTTCAAGCTTAAGTGGGAAAGTCTTGTGCATCACTGAGCTCCTCTTCTGGTAGTAACTGTGTTATATGGATTGTATGTGTCATGGGTTGTTGTTTTAATGCTATACTGGTCGTGGTTTTCATGTTATATTGGTCCACTAATAATGTTACAAGATTCTAAACATTATGGTTGTCAGCCGATATTGGTCGTGGTTTGAAAGGCAGATAGTCGTGAATATGATATGGGTCATTCTTGTCTGCTAAATTTCTATTCTTTCACCAGCCTATATGGGTCATGGTTGATGTGTTATTTTGTTCTTTCTTATCATTTTATGTGGGTCGGGTTTGTTACCTTATATGCTGGTCACACCATAGGAAAATCTGCCGAACAAATACGACACATATAAATGGTTCAGGCTTCTCTTCTTAAAAAAATCGTGGTTGTCATTCCCCTTTACTCCGATCCACGACCCAGAGTTGGATGACAACCACTATCCTACTGGATAAAACCACGATCTAAAATGTATAAAACCACTAACAAAACCTTTTCTTATTGCAATATCTAACGCATTTTTTTAAATTGGTGATCGCTTTGCTCTTCATATGGAAATAATGAAGGAGATATTCAAAGAAGGCAACGATTCCATCTCGCTTTCTTCCTTCACAGGTGATCCCTTCCCTTTCGTTAATGATCTCCACGAAGCTCCACTTCCTCCACAGGAAGATCTGAAGACAATTTCTGGTGATCCAGCAACACGGTAATTTCAACAGGCATGCAGCCAGCAGGAAAAACGTTGCTGAAGAACACCTTCTCTTTGGCATCTCGCCGTGTGATAATAACTACTTCCCATATATATTCACATCAACGATCCAATGTGCCTGTCGAGAATGAGATCCAATTATATGGTCGTGGTTGTGATCAACGATCTAATGTGGATGAAGACCACTTTCCGGCGAGGGTGAAAACCACAGACCGTTGTTGTTGTGTATCACGCGATACAATGACAAGGTCGGGCTGACACACAATGGATTGTGTTTTCCAACAACTATCCATTATGCATTGCATTACCGCCCAATGTTCGTCACATCCACGAACAATCGAGTTTGTCGTGGTTGGCGTCGGTCGTGGTTCTAATGCTACATGGGTCGTGGATGTCACGATATATGGATCTGTAACGCCCTGAAAATCGGGAGTCGAGCATAAACTCAACTCCCGAGTTCCAACGCATCATATATGCAACAAAATGAATGATGATTGAATGTTGTCTGTATTAGAGTTGTGAACATGAGTGAGATTAAGCCAAAACAGCATATCATACTCAGAGACAGTTAAATTGCAAACGAAAGACTGTGATAGATATATAAAATATAAAAACTGTGGTGAGTCTCCAAAGTGTGATAAGGTTACCAGGTTAATGAATTACAAGTACAGTTCAAATTATACCAAATGTGTAGTGTCATCTAGTCAACATCCCTGTAATCCCGTCGATCAAGACACGGCTCACGTGAAGCCGTCAGCATAGTATATACGAACAAGCATCATTGTCATCATACAGGTCCGGCTCCGCCTCAAGAGTAGCGTCGCCATCTGCAATCAGACAAAGTCTGGTGGGTGTTCGGAACACCGTCCCGTAACGTGGGAGTGAGTGATCAACTCAGTGGAACAATAAAGCATAGGTTAACATGTTATCAATTCAGTCAAGCAGTAATGATAAAGCAGTAAAATCAAACAATTCTAACTACTTTTATTAATGCAAGTATAAATGCAGTCATGATGTATGCCCTCACCACACACTCCCTCGTGCGACACCATCTTACGTTCGTGGCATGCTTGCATTCCTCAGTGCTCCACATCTTCCAGGCACATGCAATACATGATGATCATGATTACCGAGTTGTTATTAGTCCATTTCAAACAGCAGTATTGGGAAACTAAGGTACCTCCCTTGTATCATTCCCAAACATAATCCATTCTAGGGTCGTCACTCCTAGTTAGTCTCATACGATATTATGGTTTGAGAGGCATAGCGAAGGCATCACAAAGGGCTCGTCACCCGTCAGCACGGATACAGATCTCACCGTATGTGGCTCAATTGCTGGCCGTCAGCTCGAATACAGGTCTCACCGTACTCGGCTCAATCGCTGGCCGTCAGCTCGAATACAGGTCTCACAGTACTCGGCTCAACTCATGCTCTAGTTGCTGCGAAGGCTCATCGCCAATCACAGACCATAGAGTATACTCGAAGACACGACGAAGGACTCGTCGCCCGTCAGCAAGAATACAGGTCTCACCGTATTCGGCTCTCGTCGTAGGTGTCGACAGGTCGAATATAGTGTCCCATACCACTATAATCGGCTCACGAGTCTAGTTGCTCACTGGTCACTACGGGGAGGCACGTGGCCCCAGCGTAGGCCGACAGCTCGACTACGGTGTCCCATACCACCATACCCGACTCATGAGTCTTAGCGGATCGAGGTACCATGGTTAAAAGGAATTTCACTGGTAAGTTTGGTACCCTAGGTTCAATCAGTAGCGTACAAACATGGTGAACATACATTAGACAGATCGGGTTACTTGACGAGCTCGGCTAGCTCGAGCGCACAACAAGTTAAACGATATGAAGCGCATAAGCACTTCGTGTGGCCAACCACTATCGCCAACCGAAGTACGACTCGGGTTCGTCGAACACATCTCACGTGGCAAATGAATCTCAGCCACGCATTCATTTTCGTTACCGATTGCCTGGACTATAATCATGGCCCCAATCACATTCAATTGCAGATAGTTAAAGCAGTAATGAATCCAGATTCAAATCATACAACCAAAGTCTAATATTATCCGTTTAGGGCTGCCATGGCTGTTACACGCACTCGTTGCACCACTCCCCCATCACCCATGACGGATCATACAACGTAAACATGAATTTAAACATATGCATTACATAGATAAAATCATATAATCAGTTGAGCATGTTATGAAGCACAACACAAGCATGAGTTTGTACATATTCAATTCCTAATCACACAGCTATCCAAGGAAATCATACACATAGTTAAAGGAGTTGAGAATCATATCTCAACACCCTTATACATTACAATTTACTAACTACTACTCATTCAAACATTGCAACAAACACTTTGACTACATACATCAACATACATGACATATGTTAATCACATAAGTATTAGGCCAAATCCTTTCACTAGGGAGTTGCCCCAATGGATAACATGCGAGCACCCACGACGGATAGTCATGGCAAGCAGGAATTCAAGTTCCATATTCATTCAGTCATTTCCACAAACACTTGGGCCACACATTTTAATATAAGTAGTGTATATTGGCCGTGGCGTGATTTAAGACAAATCCTTTCGCCAAAGGGATATCTCCAATACAATAATCATCTATCCAAGACAATTAGTCATGGCGAGCACGAATGAGAATTTTATACTCATTCAGTCATTTTCACAAACACTTAGAATACACTCTTTTCAACATACATAGTGTGCATTAGCAAAACATGTATTAGGATAAGTCCTTTCGCCAAACAAGTATTTTATCCATATATAATATATCAATACAGCAAATAATCATGGCAAACACAATTTCAAAATTTATACGTATACGGTACTTTCTACAAATACCTAGAGTATGTAAAATTCCATATTCTTCATCTTTAATCGAAACGGAAAACAGACAACACTTTGTACATGTGGAATTACATGCAGATCATGAATCTATCATTATCTGACATTGAAAGCATTGAAAACCATAACCTATACACCTATAGTCCGCACCTTTTATCGTAGAATCGTAACGAAGTCGATAGGTTTGCTAAGCTTTTGTATATGGCAATTTGGCAACCTATAGAACGAAATAGGTTAGCTATTTCATAACCTACAACCTATATAACCCCAAAACAGATTAGGGTTAGGGTTTCTTACCTAGAAAACGAAGTCAGAATTGCCAGAAAAATGATAAGAATGGTGTGGTTGAGCATGGATAGCAGCAGGGAAGAGTGGTAGGGAGATTCTCCCGCTTCTCTCTCACTTTCTCTCTCTTTTCTCTCTTCTCTCTCTAGGGTTTCTCTCAAATTCGTATGGCTGCAAGGAGAGAGGGTTTAAGGTCCTTATATAGCCTAAAAACTCACCGAAATAGGCTCCAGGTCAAAGTATACTTAGGTTATAACCAAAACGGGTTAGTTTCAGCTCAACAGAGGACTTCTGGCGGGCCTTCTTGAGCCAAAGGTCGGACTTAAGCTCACAGACACCGGATTTACGTTTAGTTAAGTTTTCATTTCAGTCGGGATTCCAGATCACGCGTGGCGGACCAGTTTCAGTTCAATGGTCAGCGGATCTCGATTGGAGATTCCGAGTACATGGATATGTGTATGAAATTTCTCCTGATTCGAGAGTGTAATTTGGTCTGATTCTGACGGTCTGGTTGCTTAAAACTGATCCGCAAGCGAGAGGTGTCAGATTACTATTTGAGATATTTATTTGTAAAGAAGATCAAGTGTTTTCACACTCCTCGCTCCGGACTCAAGCGAATTACACTGGGACACTATCTGGATTTAATTTCCGAGATGGTTGTCAAGCCTAGCAAGGCGGTCCTAATTCCTTAACTTCGTGTTATTCGGACTTCCGACGTGCGGTCCAATCTGATACGGAGTTCGAGATGCTCCCGAGAGCAGCCGGGTAATGAGATTGATCCTAGATTTTAGGGTAACCTAGCGTCAATGATTTTACAAGTTTTAGGTCTTGCAGATCGTATTTAAAGTGATTGGTGATAATTTCACAGGGACTCTAGTTTAACACTGACTAATTCTCGCCTAATTTCTAAAGGATTTAGTCCTGGGTGATTTCAGTCTGAGGTGGTACTTAGTCCTTTGTAGCAATGTTTAGTTTAAGTATTGTTCTTCATTACCTAAACTTTAAGATAGCGTCTAATGTGAAAGTACTTAGAAAATTTAAAGAACAAGGTGGTGAAAGGTGAGATTTGTGAAGGAAATGGGTTAAGGAGCGATTTTAGACTGTGGGATTCAGTTCTGACAAGTTAATAAGGTGTTAGGATCGACCTATTGCCTAAGGACGTCTAATCCCAGGTTGGCAAAAATGGGGGATGTTACAGGATCGCTCTGGTATTTCACGTTCAACCACCCATATACAACAGCGATCCATTGTGGTGTCAATCAACTTGGCTGACAAGCACGATCCAATGTGCATCTGAGCCACGATCACAGAACGGGATCGTTGCTGTCATGCAAACTTGGCGATGGTTTCCAGTGAGGATGGATTGTGTATGTTACTCACGAACATTAGTCGTCATATCCATGACCCATATCATTCACTGAATCATAAATGAAAATATTTAGAAGACACATCAAATACACCAATCCATCCAGCCTTTAATTATTAATAAAAAATTTGACTCTCTTCGGTGGTCTACACATCCTCTCAGCCGCATCTTCTGAATTCGTTAACTGCAGACAGTCGTATGCAATTGTTCTTCGAAACTTAGGAACGAACTAGTATTAAATCAAAGGACATAGCAATAAAGATTCAATGTAGACGAATATATACACACACACATTCAAACCTTCGTGAAGTCAATTTTGTGCATGTTGCTTAAGAAGTCTATATATTTCAGCATGAATACGCCACAATCATCCGAATTGTCTTGCCCCGGTCTGTCACTGACTATCTTCAAACTCCATGGCTTCTCCCAATTTTTAGATCCATTATCAAGAATATGGAACAACCATCTCAGTTCGTGCGTAACTTGTGCGACAATCATCTCGTTGTTCTCTTGCAACTCGGTACTCAGGCTGTCGTACACACTGACCTCTTTCTTCTTGGTATTAACAACGGCCAGGAACCAGTGCTGGCTCCTCGCGTTGAGTGGGATGTATATCTGTCAATCACAAGAAATATAACAACATTTAAAAGACTTATCTTTCCAAAATGAATAATATCATTTAAGTTCACATATATGATCAAATAAATAACCTCCTACCACTTCATGCTTCCATAGAGGCTTCGATCTACCTCGACCTTCGACTAAATCTATAAGCATTTCATTCAATATTTTATTCTTGAACCGTCCAGCGGATCCAACGGAGTAGCATTTATGACAATCCGATTTCGTGGCCGACTGGGTGCACGACGAAAACGGAGTAGCATTTATGCCGAGCGAACGTACCTTCAGTATGCCAAGCGAACGTACCATTGGTATCTAACCTTATTTAACTCCTGCGCTGGGATGCAAGGTGGGGGCAGTCACACCCACCGTTGAAACATTTATAGGGCCCACCGCGATGTATTTTTGAGATCCAACCTATTCATAAGTTAACGTAGAGATAGATGAAGTGAAAACAAAAATATCAGCTTGATTGGAAACTACTGTGGCCCCTAAAAAGTTTTGAACGGTGGATGTCACTGTCCCCACTATCTCATTCTCTTTGTAATGCCATAAAACGATCTCTAAAAATGGTTGGACGGTATGGATACAACACATACATCATGGTGGGGTCCCAAATCTTGGTGACGTCACTTCAGTAGCGATTTAGCTACTGACCTTGTCAGTATCCAATCCACGCCCTTAAGAAGGTTTCAACGGTGCGTGTCTTTGTCATGCAGATTCCTTTGATGTGGTCCACTGGAGCTGTGTATGTGCTTCAATTTATGTCTTATATCTTAAAATGATCCTATAAAAGCGATAAACGGCGTATATAAAACACTTACATTACAGTGGGCACCACAGATCCCTGCCCGAAGTAGGACGCAATCCGCTTCCGATCATCCCAATCAATAGAAGGGACATGAAGTGGTCGTCTTATTTCCCCAGGCATCTACTCTCTAAGTCCAAGCTCCAATTAGAAGAGTAGAGGGCTTCTGTTATGGGGTCATTCAACTCAATGAACCACAAAACGTATGAGCCACGATCCACTGGCCACATCAACAGCGATCACAACCACAAAACATGCGAGTCATGATACATGAGGAATGGATCATGAATGTAGCGAGAAATGTGTCGTGCTTGTCGCCTTATAAAATCGTGGCTGTCGTGTTAAACGGTTCGTGGTTGATGAGATGCATTGATCGCAGTTATCATTCGACAAGGCTGTCGTGTTACAAAGAATGTGGTTGTCATGATACACGAACCCTGTGTGATATGATATATGGGTCGCTGTCATCGTGTTATATGGGTCGTGATGTGTCGCGACGAGCTGGTCGTAGATGATACGGGTCAGGATCTCATGTTAAATTGGTCATTGTTCACAGCAGTAAGGAATCATGGTCCTCGTCCATATTGAATCGTGTTCGACAACAACGACCGTATGAGGAACACGGACATACAACATGGAAACCACGATCCATATATACTGAGAACCACTATCCGTTGTTAAGTCCCTGATCCATTGTTAACGACAGACATGACCAATTCAACTCGCAGAACCTTGCTTACCACAACAACGATCCATTCATCATGACAACCACAATCCATAAAACATGGGAATTACAACCCATATAGCATTACAATCACGACAATGTAGCATGAAAACATCGACCCTTGTAACATTGCAACCACGACTCATATAACACAACAACTGCCAGAAGAGAATCTCATTGATGCGCAAGACTCCGCGAACTTCTTCCTCTGAGGTTTACAATATAACAAGAAGACGCAGCTTTTATAACCACTTTAACCAGTCGTGGTTGCCGTAACATGGGGATCGTTGTTGCCCTTACGTATATATCGTGGCTTCCATGACGTATGGATCGTATTTCTCTTAAAGCCCTTGTTGACAACAACGATCGTGCATGGATGACAACCACGATCTATTGCATATATGAACCACGACAATATTAACACACAACAACGACATATATTAACACGACCAACGCTCCAGTTGTTCTTTTTGCAAATATCTCAAAAACTACTCTCGGGGCAATAATAAATTCACCGAAGAACATATCCTCCACATGTTCATACCTAACACACACACACACACACACACACACACACACACACACACACACATATATACATGGGATATTCGATATCTATGTATGCCATGTCCTAACTTTGATGGGCAGTTTTCCATACACTTCTACAAGAACAGATCAAATACATTTCCATATTCTAGCCCATTAGACAATTTATCTCAACCACACCTCCCTATAAATAAATACAACGGCGGTAGAAAACTATCCATCGTTGAGATCGATCACGAGATCCATAATGTAATAGTGATTCAAGATGGCTAATATTCACATAACTCTCAAGTTTCACCAGCATTGGGCTGTCTTTTGAAATTTTTTCGACAACGTTGACCTTCATACCAAGCCACTCCATGAAAAATAATGAAGACACTTCACCTCTGCTAAGGTATGCACCAATCAGTGCTTCAACAACATCAGCAATTACCTTCCTCCTTATATACGCCTCGTTCCCTTGTTATAAATATGTTTGGAAGTGGGATTGAACATTTCATCCTCTTAGAAATGTCCAGAAAGATCTCCGGGCACAGGCCAACGTTTAGGATCGAAACACTCATTACGAATAAAGCCCTACAAATGAGAAACAATGACAAATAAATAGAGAGAACCAAAAAATGGATCAGATATTTGACCAAACAATAGAGCCGCTATCGTGACCCATATTACATGAATACCGTGACCCTTATAAAATTGCATTCATGACCTATTTAACACAGTAACTGCCAGAAGAGAAGCTCAGTGTTGCCCAAGACTCTGCAAGTTTTTTCACTTAAGTTTGCAAATGGGGATATAATCATATTGTAGTCCTTCCACTTAGGATTTAGTACAACCCTTCAAAATCAGCGCCGCATGCAGCATGCAACCGACGACCCTGTACATGTTCAGGGCACAATGATAAAATTCATCACGCGGCGCGCTGATTCTAAAGTGTAGCGTTGCTACCAAGCTAAAGGTAAGTAGAAGAAAAAGGTAAGTAGTCCCATGTCATTGCAAAGAACTCTTCTTCAAAAACTTTTTCCGCTAGCTGGGTGCCCGTTGAAATTGTCGAGTAGCCGGAGTTCTGAAATTGTCTTCGGAACTGTCTGTGAAGGCTGTTGAGCAATTGGACGATTGGCAACATCCCTGAGAAAAAGAGAAGGGATCACTAAGAAAGGAAGACTGAGAAACGGACCCAATGGCTTCTTCGAACATATCCTCCATTATTTTGAATGAAGGAGCAAAAAAATCCATTAACGCGTAAGGTGATGCATTAAATAAGGATTCTGGTTCGGGTTTTCTTGTGGAAGTAATATGAAGCCCAAGTACCACCTTTATAGGCTGGTCATTCAATAGTCAAGGCGCTGATTCCGAAGGGTCGCGCTGTGTTACCAACGGATTGCGTGGGGATGTCACAACATAAAACCACGACACATATAAACTAACAACAACGACCCATATAACATGGCTCGTGGTTCTCTTGTTATCATGGTCGTGGTTAGAATATCATATGGGTTGTCCTTGTAATTCCTTTTTTCAACGATTCACGACCCAGTGTTAGATGACAATCACGATCCACTGTCGATTGAAAAACACGATCCAGTGTGCAAGTGAATGACGATCCATCATGGAAGATAACCACGACCATTTATTGGTCACATCCACGACCATTCCCTTCAGATTGAGCGTGATCCCTCGGAAACAGCGCCACGTTCTACCTTTTCAAGAGAGGACATTAACTCGCTACTTCTCCGCAATCTATTGGGTAGCGAGCGCCATCCTTCGGAATCCACGGTAACGTTCAAAATCAACGCGACCCTTCGGAATCGGCGCCCTGACTATTGAATGACTCGCTACATCCCCACAATCTGTTGGACACCAAGCGCGATCCTTCGAAATCCGTGAGACCGTTCAGTATCAGCTGGACCCTTCGAAATCGGCGCCTTGACCATTGAATGACTCCCCATTTCCCTGCAATCTGTTGGGCACCGAGCGCGATCCTTGGGAATCGCTCGACCCTTCGAAATCGCCGTCTTGACCAATGAATGACTACCTATTTCCCTACAATCCGTTGGGCACCGAGCGTGATCCTTTGGAATCCGCGCGATCGTTCAGAATCAGCGCAACCATTCGGAATCGCCGCCTTGACCATTAAATGACCGCCCTATAAGAGCGCTACTTCATCCGTATACCGATTCGAAGCTTATTGCAACGCCTTTCTCATTAATCTATTTTCTTCGCTCTTTCATTAAAAATAATGGAGGAGAAAGTTGAAGAAGCCTTCAATTCCCCATCGCCTCCTTCCTTTAATGGTGATTTCGTATCTTTCCGCATGAATTTGATGATTTTCCTGCAGCCACACCGCGTCCGCAGGAAGTTCTGAAGACGATCTTCGCTTATCTTTCCACCCTTAGTAATCAGCCCACCCCATGATAATAAGTTCTTGCTATACGACATGACAACCACGACCGCTATAACATAACAAGCAGGAACATAATCACAACACATTAAGAAGGACAGTCTCTTCAACGGGACTCAGCGAGCTGGAAAAAACACTGGCGATAATGTCTTGTTTAAGACTGACCTTCTCAACAGAGCTTTAGATCAAACTAAAACAGGACATTCTCGACAGAGTTTTTTCCACTGATTGAGTACCCGTTGAAGAGATCCACTCTTCAGATTGTCACCGTGGATATGGTATTGGTTGTCATGTTAAATCTGTCGTGGTTGCCATTCTTGAAAGGGCGTAGTCCGATGATTCATTTATCGTGGTTGTCATGTTAAATGGGTCGTGGCTTGCATGTTGCATGTGGCGTTTATTGCGAAGGGTCGGGGTGAAAATTAATGGAGTTGTCGTGCTGAATCCCAAGGTAAGATCGTAGTTATTAACCGTGTTCTATGGATTGTACTTGTCATGGATTGTTGTTCTAATGCTATAATAATTGCAATTTTCATGTTATATGGGTCCTTGTTTGTAATTTTACCTTGCAGTATGCATTAACAATGTTATGAAATTATAAGGATCGTGGTTGTCATCCGATATTTGTCATGGTTTGAATGGCAAAAGCGTCATGAAGATGACATGGGTCATGGTTGTCTGCGTATTTCTTATGCTTCGACCAGCCTATATGGTCGTGGTTGATGTGGGTTCCATTAGGGCTGAAAGTTGGGCGGGTTCAACCCGACCGACCCGTGACCTACCCGACATTGGGTTGGGCTCGGGCAGGATATATTGGGTCCAATCTCAAGCTTGGGCTATACAATCATCAACCCGACCGACCCGTGACCGACCCGACATTGGGTTGGGCTCGGGTGGAGGTCTCGGGTTGCCCGACCCGACCCGAACCCGATCAATATATAAGTTATAAATTATCATTGAGTGTGGATTGTCTATGTCGAAGGCACACTAGTGATGTCGGGTCTCATTTGTCCACGTCATTTCCAAGAACTCAAGCTAACAAGATATGCCAGATTTCTCTCTCCCAAATAGATTGCGTGCTATGCTACATGACTTTTAAAAGAGTAGTTGTCCTATATTTTAGCTTGTTTTTTAAAAGAAAAAATGAAGTTCTTTATGATGAATAATCACATATATAATTAATAAAATCATAGATACAAAAAATAAGTTCCATATTAAAATATGATAAACTAATGTAATAACAAAAATATTAGCACGTATACACCCGACCAACCCGATCAACCCGACCGAGCTCGCTTAGGTTGGGCTTGGGTTGAGAATTCCCAACCCGAGATTGGGTTGGGTTGGGTTAGGGTTGAGGTATAGAAACCTTGGGTTGGATTAGGGTTGAGCACAAACCCGACCCAACCCGCCTGACTTTCAGCCCTAGGTTTCATGACGTATAGATCGTGTTTCTGTTAAGGCAACTAGTGACAACAACGATCGAGCATGGACGACAACCACGATCTATCACATATATGAACCACGAAAATATTAAGACACGACACTGACATATATTAACATGACCAACGATCCAGTTGTTCCTTTTGCAAATATCTCAGAAACTATTCTCGCGACAACAATAAATTCACCAATGAACATGTTCTCCATATGTTCATAACTGCCTCACACACACACACACACACACACAGATATATATGGGAAAAGGTACAATGAGGTTGACCTCATGATAAGCTCCCATTAGGTCGAGCTGTGTGGGCCCCACCGTGATGTTTGTCAAACATCACCCCCATCAGTCAGATGCACCATTCCATGGTGGGCCACGGGCTTAAAAATCAAGTCAATCAATGACTTGGGTGGGACACACCAGATACAACAGTTGAGAGCGGTCCCCCTCCCATTAAAACATTCATAATCATTTATTAGGCCCACCGAGATGTGGTTCACAAATCCAGCCCACCCATTGTGGGTGTCCTACTTGGATGAAGGGTCAGACAAAGTTTCAACTGCATCCAAAACTAAGGTGGGCCCCAACAAGTGCGTTTATATGTTTGAGGCATATATTCCCATGATTTTAAATGGTATGGCCCATCTAAGTTACGTATGTGGCTGATTTTTGGGATATCCCGTAAACTAAGGGGGACCCATCAAATGCACGGTGTTGATGTTTAACAAACATCACGGTGGGGCCCACACAGCTCGACCTCATGGGAGCTTATCATGAGGTCGACCTCATTGTGTGTGTGTGTGTGTGTGTGTGTGTGTATGTATATGTGTATATGTGTATGTATATATATATATATATATATATATATATATATATATATATATACACATGGGATATTCGATATCTACTGGTCGCCATGTCTTAACTTTGATGGGCAGTTTTCCATACACTTCATCGAGAACATATCAAAATACGTGGATGGGCACATTTCAATACAATTTTAGCCCATTAGATTATTTCTCTCAACCACACCTCTCCATAAAAAAATACGCGTTCGGTAGAAAACTATCCACCCCTTCAGAGGGAGAGGGCGAGTGACCTTGCTGTGTTTTCCATGGTACTCCATCCTCAGTCGACCATTGAATGACCAGCGCGTTGGATGACAATATAAATGGTGAATGATTGTTAATCAATAATAAGAATTTCTTACAAAATATAACATGATCGTGACTGTACTACATAGTTGATCGTGACCCTTTACCAACAAAGGGTCAAGGTTTTCACTAGTTCTAAAGGGTCATGGCTATCATGCTACACGGTTCGTTGTTATCGTCTATGGTGGGTCGAAGTCGAAAATCAAGACCATCCACCATCTGATCCACGCGTTTTCGTGCTGCCAAACACGAACGTGATTGTCATGCTATAGAGATCATTGTTGTTATCTACGTTGAGTTATGGTTCACATCCACGGCCCAACCTTCGTTCTATCCACAACCATTCTCTTCGGAATCAGCGCCAAATTCAAATGCAGGAAATCGCATTCATGACGATACCTACCTAGGATCCTTCGGAATCAAAGCTACCCTTCGGAATCACCACCCCCACATTAACCATTGGTTGAACAGCCTATAAAAGTGGTACTTTGGTTACATTTTTTCAGAAGCCAATCCAAACCACAAGTCCATCTCGCGTTCTTCCTTCGTGGGTGATCCCATCCCTTTCTTCAGGAATGTTGACGATCTTCCTGAAGATCAACGGCCTCTACCTGAAATTCTGAAGACTGTTTGGTGCCCGTGGTAGATCAACGACTCCTCCTCAACAGATGTCTTCGGCTCCCTGGGTCTCCTTCGAAGAGAACTGTTCTTCATCGTCGTGGCTTATAGTCGTTGTCCGCGATTTCAAGATAAACGACTCCATCCCACACTATCTCCCTCTTAATTCTGTTTTCTTTTTGGAGATCTCTCAAACTCTATTCTCACGGCACCAATAGGTTCACGACCCGACATTCGGACCAGAGAAGTCAGAGTGCGGTTTTCATGGGCTGTGGTTGTCATGGAACATTGGTTGTGGTTATCATGTAATATGGTCGTGGTTGGCATGTTACATGGGCCCCCTATTTTGCATGTTCACCACGATCCATAACATGGGATATTCGATATCTACGTATTCCATGTCCTAACTTTGATTGGCAGATTTCCATCCTTCTCAACTATTACAAATCAAACTGTGGATGGGCAGATTTCCATACACTCATAGCTCATAACATCATTTCTCAGCCACACCTCCCCTCTATAAACACGACGGCGAGAAGAAAACACTCTCTCCATCCGTAGGGAGAGTGGGAGTAACCTTGGTGTGTTTTTCATGATGCTCCATCCTCGGCCGTCAGTGTGATCAACTCGTTGACCTATGAAGGACCGGATCGTTGAATGACCATTGAAACACTACGATCCATATTTCATGATAACCATAACCCATAAAACATGACAACCACGACAATAGTTAAAATACAATGTGAAGAACTATTCTCTTCGAAGGGCACCCAGTGTAATGCCGTGAAAATCGGGGGTCGAGAATAAACTCAACTCCCGAGTTCCAACGCATCACTTAAGTAACAAAATGAATGATGATTGAATGTTGTCTGCATTAATGTAGTGAACATGAGTGAGATTAAGCCAAAACAACATATCATACTCCAGAGACAAGTGAATTAGCAAGCGGAAGACTGTGATAGATAAATAAAATATATAAACTGTGGTGAGTCTCCAGAGTGTAATAATGTTACCAGGTTAATTCATTATGAGTACAGTTTCAAATTATACCAAGTTGTGGAAGTATAATGTCTTCTATCCCAAACACATAGCCCCGTCAATGCAATACTAGGTCTTCCTAGACCTGTCAGAGAGCTACATATAGGAGAACTCCTCAACATCATAGTAGTAGTCCGACTCTGCTTCATAAGCATCGTCATCACCTGAAACTCAACAAATCTGGTTGGTGTGTATAACACCGTCCCGTAACGTGGGAGTGAGTGATCAACTCAGTGGAACAGTAAAGCATAGGTTAACATGTTATCAATTCAGTCAAGCAGTAATGATAAAGCAGTAAAATCAAACACTCCTAACTACTCTTATTAATGCGAGTATGAATGCAGTCATGATGTATGCCCTCACCACACACACCCTCGTGCGATACCATCTTACGTTCGCGGCATGCTTTCATCCCTCAGTGCTCCACATCTTCCAGGCACATGCAATGCGATGATGAGCATGATTACCGAGTTATTATTAGTCCATTTCAAACAACAAGATTGGAAAACTAAGGTACCTCCCTTGTATCATTCCCAAACATGATCCATCCTAGGGTCGTCAGTCCTAGTTAATCTCATACGATGGTGTGTTTCTAGGTCGTTGCAAAGGTTGTCAAGGCTGTTACGCACAATGGTTACACCACTCCCCCATCACCTTTTTAACGGTTCATCACTAAGCTGATACAGGCCTAGTTCATACTCTATACACTGCGGCAAAACTCGTCGCCTCACCGCAAATTCAGAGTATGCTCGAGGTCACTACAAAGGGCTGTCAGGGCTGTTGCTCGCAATCGTTGCACCACTCCCCCATCACCTTATCAATGTAGGCCGACAGCACGAATATAGTGTCCCATACCACCATAATCGGCTCATGAGTCTGGTTGCTCACTGGTCACTACGGGGAGGCACATGGCCCCAGCATAGGCCGACAGCTCAACCACGGTGTCCCATACCACCATACCCGGCTCATGAGTCTTAGCGGATCGAGGTACCATGGTTAACGGGATTTCACTGGTAATTTTGGTACCCTAGGTTCAAGCAGAGGCGTCCAAACATGGTGAACATACATAAGACAGATCGGGTTGCTTGACGAGCTCGGCTAGCTCGAGCACACAACAAGTTGAACGACATGAAGCGCATAAGCACTTCGTGTGGCCAACCACTATCGCCAACCGAAGTACGACTCGGGTTCGTCAAACACATCTCACGTGGCAAATGAATCTCAGCCACGAATTCAATCCCGTTACCGATTGCCTGGACTATAAACATAACCCCAAACACAAACAATCCATGACCAGAATCATGTAGAGTAAAGCAGAATAAATAAAGTAATTCAAGCATGTTGACAAGCATGTCATAAAACATGTAATAAAGCGCAATATAAACAGGAAATACAAACACCTATATTTCATAAGTAAGCGGTTAAATTAAATAAGCAACATAGAGGAAATCATATACATCTCTAAGGTAGCTGAGAATCCTATCTCAACACCCTTATACATTACCATTTACTAACTACTACTCATTCAGACATTTCAACAAACACTTTAACTACATACATCAACATACATGACGTATGTTGATCACATAATTATAAGGCCAAATCCTTTCACTAGGGAGTTGCCCCAATTATAACACGCGCGCACCCACGACGGATAGTCATGGCAAGCAGGAATCCAAGTTCCATGTTCATTGGAACATTTTCACAAATACTTGGGCTACACAATTTATCATATATAGTGTATATTGGTCGTGGCGTGATTTAGGGCAAATTCGTTCGTCAAAGGGGTATCACCAATACAATAATCATAGATCCATGACAATTAGTCATGGCGAGCACGAATGAGAATTCTATACTCATTCAGTCATTTTAACAAACACTTGAAATACACTCCTTTAACATACATAGTGTATATTAGCAAAAACATGTATTAGGGCGAACCCTTTCGCCAAACAAGTATTTTATCCATATATAATATATCAATACAGCAAATAATCATGGCAAATACATTTCCAAAATTTATACGTATATGGTACTTTCTACAAATACCTAGAGTATGTAAAATTCCATATTCTTCATCTTTAATTG
Organism: Magnolia officinalis; assembly: GCA_021015155.1. NCBI lineage: Eukaryota > Viridiplantae > Streptophyta > Magnoliopsida > Magnoliales > Magnoliaceae > Magnolia > Magnolia officinalis. The sequence continues at coordinate 28,732,633 of JAJHSJ010000008.1, forward strand.
AAACGGAAAACAGACAGCACTTTGTACATTTGCAATTGCATGCAGATCATGAATCTATCATTATCTGACATTGAAAGCGTTGAAAACCATAACCTATACACCTAAAGTCCGCACCTTTTGTCGCAGAATTGTAACGAAGTCGATAGGTTTGCTAAGCTTTCGTATACGACAGTTTGGTAACCTATAGAACGAAATAGGTTAGCTATTTCATAACCTACAACTATCAAAACCCCAAATCAGTTTAGGGTTAGGATTTCTTACCTAGAAACGGAGCTGGAATCGCCGGGAAAGCGATTAGAACGGAGTGGTGGAGCTCGTGGAGCGGCAGGGAAGCATGGCAAGGAGATTCTCCCACATCTCCCACACTTTCTCTCTTTTCTCTCTTCTCTCTCTAGGGTTTCTCTCAAATTCGTATGGCTGTGAGAGAGAGGGTTCTAAGGTCCTTATATAGCCTAAAAACTCACCTAAATAGACTCCAGGTCAAAGTATACTTAGGTTATAACCAAAGCGGGTCAGTTTCAGCTCAACGGAGAACTTCTGGAGGGCCTCCTTGAGCCAAAGGTAGGACTTAAGCTCACTAACACTGGATCTACGTTTATTTAAGTTTTCGTTTCAGTCGGGATTCCAGATCGCAAATGGCGGATCAGTTTCAATTTAACGGTCAGTGGATCTCGATCGGAGATTCCGAGTACATGAATATGTTTGGAGAAATATCCCTGATCCGAGGGTGTAATTTGGTCTGATTCTGACGGTCTAGTTGCTTAATACTGATCGCAAGAGAGAGGGGCCAGATTTTATAAATTTCTATTTTATTTTGAATTAATTTCACATTTCTCACACTCCCCGCTCCGAGCTCAAGCGAATAGCCTTGGGATACTGTCTGGATTTGATTTCCTAGATGGTTGTCAAGCCCAGGAGGTGGTCCTAAGTCCTTAACTTGGTGTTAATCGGACTTCCGACGTGCGGTCCAGATCTGATACGGAGTTTTGAGATGCTCCCGAGAGCAGCCGGGTAATAGGATTGATCCTAGATTTTAGGGTAATATAGCGTCAATGATTCTACAAGTTTTGGGTCTTGCAGGTCGTATTTAAAGCGATTGGTGCTAATTTCACAGGTACTCTAGTTTAACACTAGCTAATTCTCGCCTAATTTCTAAAGGATTTAGTCCTGGGTGATTTCGGTCTGAGGTGGTACTTAGTCCTTTGTAGCAATGTTTAGTTTAAGTATTGTTCTTCATTACCTAAACTTTAAGATAGTGTCTAATGTGAAAGTACTTAGAAAATTTAAAGAACAAGGTGGTGAAAGGTGAGATTTGCGAAGGAAATGGGTTCAAAAGCGGTTTTAGACTTTGGGATTCAGTTCTGACAGGTTAATAAGGTGTTAGGAGCGACCCATCGCCTAAGGACGTCTAATCCCAAGTTGGCAAAAATCCGGGATGTTACACTCAGCGAGGAGCAAAGCACTTTTGGGAGTGTCTTGTTTAAGCCTCACCTTCTCAACAGAGTTGTTGGTCAAGCTAAAACAAAACACTCCCAAAAGAGTTTTTCATCTCGCTGGGTGCCCTTCGAAGAGAACAGATCCTCACAATGTATTTTAATAATGGTCGTGGTTGTCATGTTTTATGCGTCGTGGTTGTCATGAAATATGGGTTGTGGTGTTTCAATGGTCATTCGACGATCCGGTCCTTCAATGGTCAATGAGTTGATCACAAGGACGGCTGAGGATGCAACACCATGAATAGCACATGAAGGTTACTCTCCCTCTCCCTCTAAAGGAATAGAGAGTCTTAACACATGAAGGTTACTCTCCCTCTCCCTCTGAAGGACGGCCGTAGTGTTTATAGAGGAGAGGCGTTGCTGGAGAAATGATGTTATGAGCTCTGAGTGTATGGAAATCTGCCCATCCACATAGTTTGATCTATTCGCGTGGACAAGTATGGAAATCTAGTTCTTCAAAGTTAGGACATGACATACGTAGATATTGAATATCTCATGTTATGGGTCGTACAATAAACGTAGCCATTCATAATATTGCAATTGTTTTTTCATGGTGCTCATCGGCCGTTGTTATCACGTTATGTGGGTCGTGGTGAACATTGGTGCTGGTTATATTGTACTATGGGTCATTGTTATCATGTAATATTCGTTGTGGCGGTAAGGTAACATGCATCGTTGTTGTCGATGTAATATGGGTCGTGATTGTAATGTAATATGCATCGTTATTATCATGTAATATTCGTTGTGGCGGTAAGGTAACATGCATCGTTGTTGTCGATATAATATGGGTCGTGATTGTAGTGTAACATGCATCGTTGTTGTCTATGTAATATTCGTTGTGGCAGTACTAGCCATCTTCCTGTTCGTGGCTCGTGATTATCGTCCACGTTGGGTCATGGTTGACATGAAACATGGGTCGTGACTGTCATTATATAGATCTTGTTTGTCATGATACATGGACCCTGATAGAAATTGATACATAGGTCGTTGTTGTCGTTTTATCTGGGTCGATATTGTCACGTAAAATTTGTTGTGGTTCACTGTCGTTAATATGTTCGTGGTTGTCGTCTGTGTTGGATCGTCGCAAACAACCACGATAGAATGAGAAACACGACCCATACAACATGACAACCACGGTCCACCCGTCATGAGTGTCAGGACCCATTGACAAGCCTGGATAGTTGTTGTGGTGCGCAAGGCTCTGCAAGTTGATGGGTCGTGGCTGTCATCAACAGTGGATCATGAACTTACCAACGCGTCGTGGTTCTCATGACAGATTGATCGTGGTTTCCATGTTGGATGGCCGTGATCCTCATGTACTTGTGGATGTCGAATACGTTCAACATGGATGAGAACCACGAACAAATTTAACAACACGACAACATGACAACAACGACCCATATGATATATCGTTCAGGGTCATGCTTTCACGACCCAAATTCAATGACAGTCATGACCCATGTATCATGTTAATCACGACACAAATATTGATGATTATCACGAGCATTTATGCATTCGAAGCACAACCCAAATATGGAAATAGTGTATATAACAATAGTTTCCGTTATTCATGGGTCGTGATTGTCATGTTAATGCATCTTGCTTACTTTCAGTCAGTGCCTTTTTTGAAACACGACCCAAACGATGACAAGACGACACATTATAAATGTGGACTACAACCCATGCAACACAACCATGATTCGTATAACATGACGACCATATCGAATGACAACTGCTGTCAAAAGCTTCACGTCAACCACGAACCATATAACACGTAAACACGATTTTTGTTACACGACATCCGCGACCTATATATCATTACATTCAGGATCCATAAATCAGGCAACTTATTTTAGCCATTACACGGTCATTACAGTACGATGGTCGGTTTAGATGACATATATATCACTGTGGACCCCATACATATTAGTTCATACCGAATATGACGCATGTACACATTTTGCGTGTTAAAAAGGTGAGATTTCGCTTACGGTTCCAAACGCAGAAGACCAATCATCGATCACCTGGTTCTAGTCTATGGGTCCATCATAAATCAAATCAAATCCGTTGGAATTGTTCATGGACGATGGATTTCTTCGAAAAATTCTATAGTGGCACGTATCGAGCCATCAGTGGCCCACACTGCGTAAAGTTCTTCAAATAATTTTATTTAATTTATTTTACAGAAACTATTGGTTTTACTGTTGTGGTCCATTGGATTTGGATATTTTGACCATTTTTTGGTTTTCTCGATGTTACAAATTAAATGGACAGTGCGGATCAGAGAATATCTGTAGTTCGATGTGTCTTATGGAACACCGACTATATCTTTGACACTTTTACGGACGCTTACGTGTCCCCATGCGGATCACCGACTATATCTTCGCCGCTTTTACGGATGCTTACGTGTCCCCATGCGAATCACCGATTATATCTTGGAGCTTCTTCTCTGGGACCACTTCACTTTACCCCTTCACTTTTTATCCCTAATCCTTATTTTCTGATTTTTTCTGATTTTGAATCTTATTGCTGGGCCCCTCCATCGGCAGTCAGTGAGCACATCTACAAGTTCAGCGTATCTCAGTACAAAGCAAGGTAATGGTTGACAAGGTCGGTGTACACTGGTTATTATGTTATGTGGGTCGTGTGCGCCAACCACGACCCAATGGATATGACTATAACGAAATGTATAGCATGACAATCAACCCCCAATGTATCGTGGTTGACACGGTCAGTGTATCGTGGCCAACATGTTATGTGCATCGTGGCTGTGAATCACGCCTTAATGTATATGACATGAACGATATGTATGGTATGACAACCGCGATCACGGTCGTCGTCGTGGTTTATTGCATAATGGATCGTGGTTGACAGACGGGGCGTCGACGAAGAAAGCCAAACACTGATTTGACGTTGAATGGTGACTTGATTTGTTGCATTCGATGTTTCTTCTGCTTATAGTCTATAATGGGTTGGTGAATGAGATGGGTCGTAATTGTTCGCGAACAATTGGAAATTGGTTGACATGCACAATGGATCATTGTTGTATATGGGTGGTTGAATGTGGATGCCAACCAAGATCCATATATCGTGACAACCAGGACCTCTATGATATTAGAACCACAACGCATATCATCTTATAACCACGATCCGTCTAACATCATAACCACGACCCGTCTAAAACGAATATCACAGTGCATAACAACAACAACACAGTTTGTATGACAACTACGAAACTGTGGCGTGATCTGATCTCGTCGTTCACATGCATGTTATATCGTGGTTACTGTCCACGTTGGATCGTGGTTATTGTCCATGTTGGTTTGTGGTTCACAACCACGCCCTGGTCTGGTCCCATGAAAATGTACCATGAAGTATATGTATTATAGTTCAAATGACATGTCGCAAACAATGTAAATTTTAAACCAACATATTAAGTCATCATCAGCCTCGGCCTCAGCCAGCAGGGACGAAAGTGCATCGACGCCGGTTGTGACCTATTGTTTGCATCTAGAGCATTTGGGCGTTGTCCCATCTTCCGTGGGTTGTGGTTATGAATCATGGTAGTAGTGCTATATGGGTCGTGGTTACGCTAACATAGATCACAATAACAACCATAGTATCGTTGTTGTAATTATTTATCAATATTCTGATTTGTTTTTTTTTTTTGTTACAAACTGAGTGTAAATATGTCGTCATCTTACCCATCGTCAGACATTTGGGTCTATGCTTCCCTTGTTGAATCACCACCAGGAACTGAAAAATCAAAGATCAAGTGTGGTTTGTGTGACGCAAAGTTTGTGAATAATACTTATCGGTTTCAGTTACACTTGTCATGTCGAAGTGGTGATGCAAAACCATGCCCCAATGCCCCTGACGAGGTTCGAAAACTGTTTCAAGCCCTGTTAGATTCAAATAGAAAACCTTCCACTCCATCCAAACCATGTGCTTCTGGATCTAGTACATGAATGACAATCACAAAAGACGCAGAGGAGGATGCCAGATTAATAGCTTTAGAGGAAAAACATGTCCAACTTGCCTTAAAACGCAGTATGGAAGAAGTTTCTAGACCCCAGCGACATTCGAGTCAAAGACAACACGATGTTGAAATCGGATCGAGTGCAATAACCAAGAAGAAGAAAAAGAGTAAGAAATTCAAATTCCTTACCCGTCTCGGTGAATTTTATAGGGCATTGGGTACTACATACAATTCTTCACACAAAGAAAGTTTGAAAAATCTAGTTCAAAGTGTAAAAGAGCACGAGGAAAATATCTCTTCGCCTTCCGACTCAGATGAAGTGAACCAATATGTATATGAAAAAAATAGATAGCAGTTCTGTAATACCCTGAAAATCGGAGGTCGAGCATACACTCGACTCTTGAGTTCCAACGCATCACTTACGCAACATAGGTAATGATGATTAAATGTTGTCCGTGTTAGTGCATTAAACATGAGTGAGATTATACCAAAACAACATATCATACTCCAGAGATAGTTAAATTTCACAGGCAAAAGACTGTGATAGATATATAAAATATATAAACTGTTGTAAGTCTCCAGAGTGTGATCATGTTACCAGGTTAAATATATACATGTATACTCCAAAAATGAATAAAATGAATATACATGGGTGTTCCAAAAGTGCAAAATAACAAGTGTAAAGGCATCTTATCAACATCCCTGTAACCTCATCGATCAGAACATGATCTACTTAGACCCGCCTGATAACAACATATATGAGAAACCCTCATTGTCATCATAGAAGTCCGGCTCCACTTCGTAAGCATCGCCATCATCTGAAACTAAAACAGGGTCAGGTTGGTATTTAAAACACACGTCCCATAACGTGGGAGTGAGTGATCAACTCAGTGGAACAATAAAATAAAGGTTAACATGTTATCGATCTAATCAAGCAGTAATGATAAAGCAATACATTCAAACATCCCTAAGTACTCTGATTAATGCAAAAATGGTATGTAAGAATGATGCATGCCCTCGCCTGTCCTCCCTCAGCGTCTTTATCTTACGGCGTACATGGCAACCACCCGAAAGTTCTCTTCCTCGCCAAAGCACATGCAATGCGGTGCATGCACGTGATTAGCCAGGTTCTTATTAGTCCTTTTCATACAGCAGGATTGGGAAACTAAGGTACCTCCCTTATTTCATTTCCCAAACAATGATCCATTCTAGGATCGTCAGTCCTAATAAATCTCATACGATGTTACGGTTCTAGGTCGCTACAAAGGGCTCGTCACCTGATCAGTGTAGGCCTAGTTTGTACTCTTGTTGCTATGGAAAGACTCATCGCCTCCACGCAACCTCAGAGTATGCTCGAGGTCACTACAAAGGGCTCGTCACCTGATCAGTGTAGGCCGACAGCTCGAATACAGTGTCCCATACCACCGTATTCGGCTCACGAGCTTTGATTGCTCATGGTCACTACAGGTGGGCTCGTCGCCTCGGCGTAGGCTGACAACTCAACCACGGTGTCCCATACCACCATGTCCGGCTCATGAGTCTTAGCGGATCGAGGTACCATGGTTAACGGGGTTTTCACTGGCGAGTTTGGTACCTTAGGTTCAAGCAGTAGAGTCCATACATGGTGAACATACATCGGACTAATCGGGTTACTTGACGAGCTCGACTGGTACGAGCACAACTCGAGTTGATCGACATGAAGTGCATAAGCACACCATGTGGCCTAACCACTGTCGACAACCAAAGTATGGCTCGGATTCATCGAACACGTCCTGTGTGGCGAAACAACCTCAGCCACCAAATCAGGATCCGTTACTGATTGCCTGGACTACATCATAGCCCCAAACACACTTCAAACAATTTGCATTCATATGTAATAGCCAATACAGCATGTGACAACCAAATCTGAGAAAAAAACCTTATTTGAGCATTTCAACACACACATGCATGAAACCAAAACATAAGCATTTCATCCATATATCGCATAGTAGTAAGATAGGCTACATAAAGGAAACTGTAACTATATATAAGGGAATTGAGAATCCTATCTCAACACCCTCATTAAGTACATCACATCAAGCATTTTCTCATTCAAGCATTTTATGAAACACTTAGACTACACATATTACATATACATGTAATATATTAGTTTAAAAATATTATGACAGCTCCTTTAACAAAGGAGTTGTCACGCATACAACCATCATACATTCACAATTAATAATCGTGACAAGCACAATTCCAAATTCCATATTCATTCAAACATTTCAACAAACACATGGAAAGTATTATAAATCAACATAGTTTATATATAGGCATAATATACAGAAATCCTCGTATTTAAGCACATGTGATAGTAATCAAGTCAGACATAAATCATTGCTGACATTGAAGGCATTGAAAACCATAACCTAAACATCTATAGTCCGCACCTTTCGCCAGTAGACTCGTAACGAATTCAGTTTAGACACTAAGTCTTTGTCTACGGCACCAGAACAACCTATAACAGGGAATAAGTTAGCTATTCTATCAACTGTTCTATTTGAGTTGCTACAACAGGTTAGGGTTAGGATTTCTTACCCAAATACATTGTTGGAAACACCGAATTTGCGATACAGACATGGTAAACAAGTGCGTGGAGTAGCGGGATCGAATCCCAAGAAGAAGCGCCTACTCTCTCTCTCTCTCACTTTCTCTCTCTTTCCTTCCTTTTTTCTCTCATCCCTTTCTTAGGGTTTCTAAATTCGTATGGAATATGAGAGAGAGGGTTTAAGGCCCTTATATAGGCCCAGAACTGATGAGAATGGCCCCAAGGCCAAGGTATACTTAGGTTATAGCCAAAGATCGGCTGTTCCGATCCAACGGAGCACTTCTGGAGGCCCTTTTTCTGCATGCGGTCAGACTTAAGCTCCCTGACATTGGATCTAGGTCGAGTTAAGTTTTTGGTTTGATGGGATTTACAGATCGACCGTGGCGAACCAGTTTTAGTTCAACGGTCACCGGTATTCGATCAGGGCCACAAGTACATTGACATGTGTGGAAAATTTTCCCTGATCCGAGGGTGTAATTGGGTCAGATTCTGACGGTCTGAATCCCTAGATTTGGCTTGTAAGTGAAACGACTCAATTCACTTAAGTCCCAGTTCATTTTCTAAAGGTATTCGCGTTTCTCACACACTTCACTTCGGACTCAAGTTGTGCATTTCTGGACATTGTTAGGACTTAATTTCTGAGGTGGTTGTCAAGCCCAGCAAGACTATCCTAACCCTTTAGCTTCGTGTTAATTGAACTTTCGACGTGCGGTCCAGGTCCGATACGGAGTTTCGTGATGCTCCCGAGAGCAACTGGGTAATGAGATTGTTCCTATGTTATAGGGTAATGTAGCGTTAATGCTTCTACAAGTTTTGGGTCTTACAGTTCGTATAGAAAGTGGTTCAAGCTAATTCTACTGAGTATTCAGTTTAGCACTTAACTAAATTATGCCCTAATTACGACAGAATATGGTCCTAGGGCAATTCTATGCCCCTTTCTGGCACTTTTAATTAGTATATTATTTTAATTATTTTTTTAGTAGTTCATCATCAAGTCTACTTCATCTCTACCAAATTTCATTAGATTTCGTGTTGTAGAAAAATTCTAAAAATTCTAGAAGCGGCAGCTGTCCAAACTGACAATTTTCAAACAGTTGTCACAACGATCTATATTTAACTATATTAAACTCTTTATTATATTTTTCACTTATTTTTATATAAAACTAGACTTATCAAGTTTCAATCTGGCTTTTGAATCACCTAAATCGGAGTTATAACGAGGGAGATATGATTTTTCGAAGTAGGACAAAAATTGTAGAAAAATTCTAGAAAACTGGCCGCCCGGCCCACTACGGCCTGACCGGGCCCGCTGTACGGACGAAGCCTCACCGGTCGCTGGACTATCTGGGGTGGTTTCGCCACCTGATATTTGAAATGAGTGTATTTTGCAAAGAGGAATGAGTTATTCGACGTACAATATATGTTTTTGGGGTAGGAGAAGCTGGTCTATCCAACTAGCCTACATATTTCGTGAGATTACAAAAGGTTAATGGCTAAAAACCCATTTTATTTATTTATTTACTATTCATAGTAATTTTTAGTTTACGTATTGTTCTTCATCACTTAAATTTTAAGATTTGTGTCTAATATGAAAATCCTTAGAAAAATTTGAAGAATAAGGTAGTGAAAGGTGAGATTTTTGAAGGAAATGGGAGATTTTGAAGGAAATGGGTTGAAAGGGGATTTGAGACTTTGGGATTGAGTTTTTGAGAAGTAATTAAGGTGTTAGGATCGACCCATTGCCTAAGTACGTCTAACTCCAAGTTGACAAAAATCCGGGGTGTTACAAGTTCTGATGGATCAGATGACAATACAGGAAGACACTCCTCCAATAGCAGTTCTGATGGATCAGATGACAATACATGAGGTTATTAGTTGTAAATTATCATCTTGAATAATGTAAATATGAAATTATGGAAGTTTTTGTAATCGTAAATTATGCATTGTATATATATATATATATATATATATATATATATATATATATATATATATTTATCGCTTTGTTCAACCTCCAACTTGACAATCGAGTGGTTAATGTCAGTAGGATGTCGTGCGACTATTGGTTTCCCGATGTTAGAAATACCGCCTTTACAACGACCCCCCGGAGATCGCGCACACATTCTTCTTCTTCGCGAAATCACACTGAAGTCCATACTTCCTCGTAATCCATTAGGCACCGAGCGCGACCCCTCGTTATCCGTGTGACCGTACCAAATCACATGGGACGCTTCGAAATCGGTGCCTTGACCATTGAATGGCCAGCCTATAAGAGTCATTCTCTAGCGACACTTTCACAAGCTAATTCATGCATTTCCTTGCGCTCTCATTCAAAATGATGGAGCTGATATTCGAATCCCCAATGAAGACAATTTCCGATCTCCGCCAACTCGACAATTTCATGTGGCACCCAGTCAGCAGAAAATGTTTAGGACATGACATACATGGATATCAAAAATCAAAGGTACGTATATCTATTGTTGTTGTAATGTAATATTGGTCGCGATTGTTGCATGTTCACCACGATCTATATTAATTGTAATTATGGTGGTGGAGGACAGCCCCGTACTTCTCATTGAAGTACTCAATGTAATTTATGATACATGGTGAACATATGACTCCTTGTAAGATGGATGGAATGGATCCTACCTAAACATGTTCCCTCATTCTCTTCCGCTTAATTCCAGTTGTCCTTACAGATTACAATCACGATCAAAAGAAATTTTAGCAGACGAACAATGATCAAGCAATTACCTGATAACATCTTGGGATATGTGGAATCAGATATGACTCATGAGTCAATGCTTCAACCAGTAAAGATCGATCATGAAATCAATAATGTAATAGTGATTCAAGATGGCTAATATTCACATAACTCTTAGGTTTCACCAGCAATGGTCTGACTTCTGGAAATTTGTCGACCATTCTGACCTTCATACCAAGCCACTCTATGAAAAATAATGCTGACATTTCACCTCCTGTGCTAAGGTATGCACCGATCAGTGCTTCAACGACATCAGCAGTTACCTTCCTCTTTACCCTTGTTCCCTGTTATAAATATATTCTTGGATGTGTGATTGAACATTTCATGGCTTGTAATGTAATATGGGATGTATTTGCCCTGTTAGATCGGTTGTGGCTAACTTACAATAGGTCATGTTTCATATGAATATTGGGTCGTGACTGTCAGGGCATGTGGGTCGTGTTTCACATGAATAGTGGGTCATGATGTATTTGACAACCTACTCATCATAACCACGACACAATGCAAGGGACAATCACGCCCCACTATTGATCAAAGCTCCGTGGTTTGTGGTATCGTTTGATATGGGTCGTTGTAACGTTGTATGTCTTGGTTTTGATGAAATTTGGATCCTAAATGAAATTATCAGATGGTCGTGGTTGTCTTCTTATTCCGTTCGTGGTTTTCGTGTAATATGTTTCGTATTTAATGTGAATAATTTGGCGTAGTTGTTATTTGATATGGTCATATCGTAGTTTCTTGCACTGATTTTTTGCACCAACCATTTACAACCACGATCATTGTATCATGAAAACCACTACCTATGGTGTTTACACTATTCATGGCTCAGATGCATACAGGCCTGTGATTATCATCCACGTTGGGTCGTGGTTGTCATGAAACATGGGTCATGACTGTCATTGGATAGGTCTTGGTTTTCATGACACATGTATCTTGAGATGGATTGAAACATAGGTCGTTGTTGTCGTTTTATGTTGGTTGTGCTATACGTGAAGCAATGGTCGTAGTTGATTTGGATCGCGGCTGTCACGTTAAATTGGTTGTGGTTCGCATTTGTAATTGTTCGTGGTTGTCATCCATGTTCGATTGTCGTAATCAACCATTATCTTGTAATAAACACGACCCATTTATACGACAACCACGGTCTACCTTTATGAGTGACACGACGCGTTGTTAAACTCACTATTTCCTCTATTGGTTGTTGTTCAAATGCACAATCATTCGTGGGTCGTGGTTAACACTCTCTAAGGTTCATCTATCATGAAGTATATATATTACAGTTCAAATGACATTTCGCAAACAATGTAAATTTTAAACTAACATATTAAGTCACGACCATGTAACACTAATAACAATACATATCGTCTTACAACCACGATCCTTCGACCATCATATCCACGACCCAGCCGAGACAAAAACCATGATCCATAACAACAACACCACAGTCTGTATGACACCCACGAAACTGTCATGTGATCTGATCTCGTGGTTCACGTGCATGTTAGATTGTGGTTTTTGTCCACAATCGTTCTTGGTTCACAACCACGACCCTAATCTGGTCCCCCTGTAAATCATGGTAGTAGGCCGAAAATAAACAATGGAGCTTTTGTTTATATAGTAGAAATTAGAACCATGGCGTTACGTTCCCTACTGCATGTTAGATGGGTCGTGGCTTGGCTGCTACATGTGGCGCTTATTCCGGCCGCTCACACTGAATCCGACGGAAAGCGTCGTAGTTTATAAGCACAGACGATGTTAGTAAGGAGAATGATAATATCCCCATTTACAAACTTAGGTGGAAGAATTTTGCAGGGTCTTGGCTTGCATGTCGCGCTTCTCTTTTGAAAGTCTCTGTATTATATGGGCCGTTGTTGTCATGTTCTATGGATTGTAGTTGTCATGGATCGTTTGTTTAATTTTACAATGGATCGTGATTTTCGCTTTAGTGTATTATTCTTTGCTTCGCTCTTCCATTGAAACCAATGGAGGAGAAAGTGGAAGATGCCGTCAATCCCCTACATCATCTTTCCTTCAACGTTGATTTCGTCTCTTTCCACAGGGATTTGCCGATTTTCCTTCCTCTCAACCACTGAAGATGATCCACGCAGCTCATTCGACCCCTTGTAATCAGCACGCCACGAGATAATAACTGGGTCTTGATTTTCATGTTACAATGGTCCCTGTTTGTAATTTTATATGGCAGTGCACCCTAATGATGTTATGAGATTATACAGATCGTCGGTGGCAGCAGATATCGGTCGTCGTTGAAAGGCAGAAGGGTCGTGAAGATGACATGGGTCGTTATTGTCTGCTTAAGTAGCACTGTGTGACCAACCTATATTGGTCGTCCTTTTCATGTTGTGTGGGTTCGGTTTGTTACCCTACATGGCTCGTCTCTGTCTGTTGGTTTCATGTGGTGTGTTACACCTTGTATGCTGGTCGTAACATCCACCACCCACATAACATGACAACAACTACCATTTAATAGTAGAAAACGACCCATTATAACACGACAAATATGACCCATGTAAATGGGTTGTGGTTCTCGTCTTATATGCGTCGTTGTTGTCATTCCCCTTTACTCCTATCCACAATCCAGGTTGGATGACAACCCCGATCCAACTGTAATGGCTCTCACGCAAACTTGGTGATGGTTTCAAGTGACGATGGATTGTGGATGTTAACCACGACACATTGGTCGTCATATTCACGACCCATATCATTCAGTGGATTATAATAGAAAGTATTTATCTAACAAAAATCAAATACACCAATCCATCCAGCATTTAATTATCAGTCAAAAATTTGACTCTCTTCTATGGTCTATTGTTCGTCTAAGCCGCCTCTTCTGACCTTGTGAGCTATAGATAGTTGTATGCAATCGTCCTTCGAAATTTCGGGATGTCCTCCTACCGAAAAAGGAACGAACTAGTGTTAAACCAAAGGACAAAGTTAATAAGATTTAATCTAGTCGGATACACGCGCGCGCGCACACACACACACACACGGACCTTCGTGAAGTCAATTTTGCGCATGCTGCTCAAGAAGTCTATATACTTCAGCATGAATACGCCACAGTCATCCGAGTCGTCTTGCCCCGGTCTGTCACTGACTATCTTCAAAGTCCATGGCTTCTCCCAGATCTGGGATCCATCATCAAGAATATGGAATAGCCATCGCAATCCGTCCGTAATTTGCGTGACAATTAACTCGTTTTTCTCTTGCATCTCGGTACTCAGGCTGTCGTACACATTGACATCTTTATTCTTCAAATTAACAATGGCCAAGAGCCAGTACTGGTTCCTCGCATTGCGTGGGATGTATAGCTGTCAATCACAAGAAATACGACAACAGTTAAAAGACGTGCCTTTCCAAAATAATATCGTTTACGTTCATGTATATGTGCAAGCAAATAACCTCTTACCACATCATACTTCCATAGAGGCTTCGATCTACATCGACCGTTGACTATATCTATAAGCACTTCATTCAATTTGCCACTCTTGATGATGTCCCGTCGATCCTTATGGTTGCCAGCTCCATAAGTTTGCAAATCGCTAAGCTGGACTTCCATGATAGACTGTTGATATATTGGAAAGGTTCAGAAACATAAATAATTAATGATATTTTAAAGATAACTATAGTCCTCAGTTTCACATTATCGTGAATAGCGACGGGACAAATTCGCAGTTCTGTCTAACCTGTCGTCTCTTTTCCTGACGCACTGATAGGTAGCGTAGGTATCTATCAATGGCCTACACACCGAGGAATCGTGTGATGTAATTTTCATACGTCGATATTAAGTTAAAGTCGATATGTAGAAACTTACATCAGAGTCGACCCATGATTTTAGGTCACAGATGCTCTTCAGCCAGGCAGGTGAATCTGATGATAATCTGGCAACTCTTAATTCGCGCTCTTCGGCATTAATTAGAGCTCGGTGCGGGTCCACGTACCCCTGGCGAGTCTCCTTTACGGGTAGAGCTCTACGGGGTTCCGATGCATCGTGGTATGGTATCCCTTCCTCACACACTTGCGAAGTACCGATATTGAGCTGTAATAATATGATACGTTATTGTCTATGCAATCCACAACATAATGGCCATTGAAAATCATGATCCAAAGGCAGTTTCACATACAATTTTCTTATTAGCCTCATCCTGTAATAGATTCATGTCCTATCTCAGCGAAGCCTGGAGCTCCTTCAGGTTCAGAATTTCTTCTTCGTTGCGTTGCACTGAAGGAATTTTCTCCTGTAACACACGCATATTACTTGATTGTTACCTATTTCAACACGCCATGTAGTGAAGTCATGTCGTCATCCACAACACGACCCGGTTCGTGGTTGTTGTCCACGTAAGGTCGAACTTCACACCCGACGTGACGTGGTACGTGAATCGTGTCTGGCATCCATACTATGTCACTCTTCATACTGGATCTACTCTGGTCGATACCCACAACCAATAGACAATACCCATGACTAATATTCATTACATGATACCCACGACTAATAGACGATAACAACGACCCAGAATGATGACAGTTAGCACGGTCCTCATAGGATCGTTTTCGTCATCCAGATTGTGTCGTGCACCAACCACCCACGACCCACCGTGGCTGGAAACCACGACCCCCAATGACATTAGACTCATAGTGACTTGTTAAATATTAATCCAGAGGGCAAGCTACGTACGTAGTCTACATGTGGTATCCTATATCGTCAACACTTGGTCGTAACGTCAGCCACGGCCAGTCACGCGTGATAACAACGATCTGGCCTTCACAGTGACCACAACCAAACATAGAACACAACTACATTTTCTTTGGAAATTTCATATACCTTTATTGCTTGCATCTCCTCTTCGATATGCTTCATCTGGTCATTGATATACGCATTCTCTTCCCTGAGATCAGCCACCGATTGGACATGGGCCTGTCACAACGACCTGTTATGTATCATAACCACGATCCAAAGAGGGACACAACAACGATCACTCAGATTCAGGAAAACTTCAACTTCATATACCTGCATTCCCTGTATCTCCTTTCCACACTGCTTCATCTATTCCAGCAGCGAAGCAATCTCTGCGCTTGGAGGGCTGCTTGAAGGGACATTGTCCTGTAATAAAATCATACATGAGAAATGAGCTAAAACGGGACAGAACAACGACTAAGTAAGGTTCATGATAAATTGATAAGTTCAATTTCATGTACCCTCGTTGCTTGAATCTCCTTCTTAAGTTGCTTCACTTGCTCTTACAGTGAAGCATTCTCTCCTACGAGAGGGCTGATTGCAGCAACGAATTCCTACAATGGAGCACTATATTATTATGTATTTCCCTTCGAAGAATATTCACGACCCATATTTCATATAAATCACGACCCATCTTACACAGAAACCACGACACTGGGCTGGATCGTGGTTGCCACCAATGTTGGGTCGTGTATGAACCACTACCCAATTAGCATGGCAGCCACGACCTTTACTAGATGGTAACAACGATCATATATGGATGATAACCACGATCCATATTTCATTTACCTTCGTCGACTGAAACTCAACTATTAGCTGACTCATCTGCCCCGGCAGTGAAGCAATGTCATCTTTAAGATGGCTCATCCCGTCTTCAAGACGTTTGATACGGTCCATCCCATCATCAACAGTTGTTGTAGTTGTTGGGCTGTTGCCCTGTATTAAAATCGTTATATAAGACTGTACATTCATAGAGACCTCTAATGAATAATAAAACATGGCAATTTCACGTACGTATTTTGTATTAATATCGTCTCTCAACGTCTTCACTTCTTCGCACAAAGAAGCATTATCCGCCTTGAGGTTATTTACTTCTCCGCGAGCCTCCTCTATTCTTTTCACTTCAGCGGTAAGGAACTTAATCCACTTATTACATTTCTTTCTTGCGGACCTTGATTTCTTATTCTCTCAATACGTTGCTGATATCTTCCTGGAAGGAGGCTCTAACATCAGCCACAATTTCATTTCTCATTTTCAAGAGGGAGGCTGTAAGATCAGCCTCCACTTTATTTCTAATTTCATCCGCCTCCACCGCCGTTGTCACTGCCGTGGGTGCTACCCACCGAGCCTTATCAATCGTACAAGTCTCATCAGTTACACTCCTGACAACCTCAGACTCTGCTTCTTCGACCGTCGGTCGAAGCTTTGAAGCTAGCATCACCTGCATGGGTAAAATTGATTCATTTATTAACTATAAACACACTGCATAATTAAAATACACTACTATTTAAACAACTCTCACCGGTACAGCTGTGAAGATGGCAGATAAGGGGCCGTATCTGCCTGACTTCTTCAGATTCCAATTTAGCATTCGAGGAATCAATGTAGGTTGTCTTCTATCTGCCCACCCACTGTCTCCAGTGAGTTTTGGAAATCGTTCGTATGCCCAGACTTGCTTAAAATCAATTATCATGGATTACATATTGATTGACATGTATGTAATACACATTCAACCTTAGAATATGAACCAGGACAAGAATAACGTACCTGCAGGGTGAACGCGCATCCGCATATGTTGTATGACTTGGGGTACCGGCCCGTCGCCCGAATAATGCCAGACACAACGTTAACCCCTTTCTTCAGATAATCATACCCCACACTGCCCCAGGGGTAGTTATTAAAATAATCTAAGTCATCGACCATATTGATATACTTATCAACACAATTATTCTTCCCCAGAGATCCAACTAATAGACTCTCAATGCAAATTATTAGAGCCAGCTTCACCGCGTCCATATGCTGGTCTGAATCGGCCAGTGACAAATAGGCTTCTTTCAGTTCTTTTTTACTAACACTACCTGCTCTCAGGTAGGTCTCCCTAATAGATCTTCCTCCCTCTACTCTTCCGGCATCGGCACGACCGTCATCATCTGTCCTAACTGGTCCAAATTTCAGACCTATATTAAATCAAAGTCGAGCTCGGTGAATTTTATCTTGGTGCCCTGAACATCGAATTTCAGATCACCAACATGCCTTTGCATTAGGCAATGGAATATCTGTGAGTGTGCCCTAAATCCAATCTTCGGAAAGCGAAGAAGAAATCCAAAATAGCTGTCTCTAAATATATTCTGTCTATCAGGATGCTTCTCCATGTCTACAATCATATACTCCCAAAAACTGACGGAGCACTTGGCAGAGACCCGTGCCTCTACGAAGTCTAAGAAAGTGGTCATCACTGGCTTCCCTCGACCTGCATACCAATATGGTCATTGACTGCTGATCAATCAATAATAATGTCTTGCAGAAACACAACGATCGTGACTGAACTACATACTTGATCGCTGATGTAACCAACAAAGGGTCGTTGTTATCATGTGTTCTAAAGGATCGGGGTTGTCATGCAGCACGGATCATTGTTGTCATCTACCATGGGTCGAGGTCGACGGTCAATACCACCCACCTATAATGTGATCCACGATCCACCGTCTTGTCAACCACGATCCAATAGGCAAACTAACCACCCACAAACGATCGTGCCAACAAGATCCATTGGGGAAATTAACCACGATCACAAGTCACCACGGTCGTGAATGTCATGAACAATAGGTCGTGGTTCACATCCACTTCCGACATAAACTGTCCATGTCAGCCACGACCTTTACTAGATGGTTCACATATACGACCAACATAACGTGTCAGCCACGATCCATTGGGCACATCAACAGCGATCACAACTACGATCGTGATTGTCATGCTATATGGGTCATTGCTGTCGTTTACAATGAATCGCAACCATTGTCATGGTTGTCAGTCTGTACGGTTCGTTGTCGTCATCTATGTGGCATAACCACTACCCATATAGCATGTCTACCATGACTCACTTCCCCGTCTCAAATAACATGAGAGCAACGATCCACTGTGCTTGTCAACAACAATCCATGTTGCGGTTCACATCTACGACCCACACAACATGTGAGCCACGATGCACTGGGCACAACAACTACGATGAAAATTGTAATTGTGATTGTCATGCCATACAGATCGTTGTTGTAGTTTACAGCGAATCGCATTGAACGGTTCGTTGTTGTCAGCTGGGATGGCATACCCACTACCCATATAGCACGACTACCATGACTCACAGCCCTGACCCAAATAACGTGTGAGAAACGATCCACTGCGCTTGTCAACCATGATCCATTTAGCATATCAACCACAATCACAACCACCATCGTGCTTGTCATACTATACAAAGCGGTCGTGGTTGACAGCGCTGCGCACGTAACATGTGAAAAATGACATTGTCCCTGCGAGCCATTACCTTGCTTTGCCATTGATAAGAAATGAGCTGCACCTTAATTGTATATATGTAGTCGCTGAGTGGCGATGGAGGGCCTAGTGAGAAGGTTCGGAACCAGTAAAAAAAAGGGTAGGGGTAGGAAGTGAAGGGGTCCCAGTGAAGAAGCTCTAACTATATATATTTATAATTATATAAATAATAAATGAAATATATAAAATCGGTGCTCCGTATGGGGAGAAGCGGTTGCTCTACAGTGTATACATCCCAATATCGGTCGTTTCTAAGTCACATCGAACTGCCCTTACTCTTATCCGCACCGACCATTCTATTTGTAACGAGAAGAAACAGAATTACCCAACGAATGATAGGAATATTTCAAATCCAATGGACCACAACAGAAGAAACGCGTTGGTTCCGTCAAAAGTTACAAATTGCATCTTTACGCAGTGTGGGCCATTGATGGCTCGATACGTGTCGCAATTAAACTTATCGAAGGAATCCATCAGCCATGAACTATTCTAACAGATTAGATCTGATTTATGATGGGCCCATGGACTTGACCAGGATGATCGACGATTGATCTTATGCGTTGGGAACCGTAAGCGACCCTGGCGCCCTTTACGCGCCATTTTAATGTAAGGTATGTACGTGCGACATATTTTTTCAGTACAAACTAATATTGTGGGTTGTGGCCCATCCGTGATGTTTGTGAGAAATCAACTCCGTCCATCAGCTTCATGAGCTCAGTTTAGGGCTTGGACCCAAAAGATGAACCGAATTTGAGGCTCAAATGTGCTGAAAACGTGAGGATTGAACTTCCACAGTTGAAATATTTATGGGGTAGACGAAGTGTCGAGTTGGGACAGGAGTTGGGTTTTTAGTTCATCCCATTAGGAAATAAGGTATGAACAGTATGGATGGCATGTAAACATAAATGTCGACCCCAGGGAAGTCTCAACGGTTGGAATTTGCCTGCCCACATTTTCCTTGAATGTTGCCCGCCTGAGTCATGGATCCTGCTCACTTTTTGTCTCGAGCCCTAAATTAACCTTAAGAAACGGATGAACGGGATAAATTCCTCGCAAACATCAGCGTACGGCCTACTTCGGATTCCAATGAAGGAACTTCTTGCTACATTGTAGGAAATCGCACCGGTGCCGACCTTACATTTTCATCATTACATCTTTTGGCGTGTTGACGGCGTATTGGTCCGTAAAATTCCAATACACGATCCTCATCTCATGACTACAGCGAGCCATATACACTAAATACACGATCTAAATCGTCGTGTCAACCACGACCCATCGAACATTAGCACCACGACCATATAACATAGTTACAAAGCGGTGGGCCAAATAATTGGTCTTCAACACGCCAATATAACATGGGGTCGTGGTTGTGACGGAGTATGGTTCGTAGGTTCTGGTAGATATGGGTCGTTCATGTCATGTTACATGAGTCCCCATTTGCATGTTGGAAGGGTCGTGACTGTGACAACCATGTCCCATTGTAAAGACAACCCCGAACCCATTAACATGACAACCACGAAACTATGCAAACAATCACTGTGTACAGTTTTATCGTGCCTTTCATGTAAAATTAATGGTGGTTGTTATGATATATGGACCGTGGGTTACAATGTAGCATGGGTAGTGGAGTCGGTTGTTGAGTGTCGCCCTTTTCGTGTTTTTTGGTTCGTTGTCTTGGTATTGTATGGATCGTTGTTGCACGTTCTACAAAATAACGAGTCCTTTCGTTGAGCCTTCACATCAGTTTGGAACCTAGAAGAAGCTAGGCTACATCAGTCTGAATTCCCGAAGAAGCCATTACACATCGGGTCCCCCAACTGCGAGTAGCTGCTCATCGATAAAGGTTCAACCACAGTTACAGGGCTTTTACATCAGCCAAGAACTAAGAAAAGTGGAGATGGAACGGTTCAGATTGTAAGGTCGGGCTCTGACAGAGACAAGCCCTATGATCGTGCTCGAAACATGATATATGGGTCGTGACCCTCATTGAACATGGGTCGTGACTCTCATTGGTTATGGGTCATGGACATTTAGAATGCTTCGTCGGCGTCCACGTTTAGGTGGTGTTTTTCATAAGATCGTGGTTGTCATAACGTTCCATTCAGTTTGACACCCGCGACCATGTAAATAATCGTCCTTAACATAAAAGATGTCCATTTACATCAAGAACAACAACTAAACAATAAATGAAAACAATCGTCCAAACAAAAAACTGAAAACTTGTTATCCCCGCCGAGCAGAGGGACCAGCTATTGATATGGGAGGCTGAGCATCGACGACAGCCTTAGCGACAGGGGCATATTGGCCAATCTCCGCAGCAGGAAGGGCGCTCTCGAGCACGTCTGCCCTGACAAGCTCAACGTCACCGGCGGTGTCTGCTGTGAGGGCGTCCAAGTTGAGAGTCGGGTAAAGCTTCCTAACTTCGACCAGGTAAGCATCAAAGCCACTGTCATAGCCAAAATAGTATAATTTATCTAGCTCCTTAGCCCTCTCAGCAGAGTCCTTGTATTCTGCCACTATCGCGGCCGCCCATGAGACCGCTTGAGCCTCGAGCTCTACTCGTAAGGAAGCCTTTTCCATGGACGCAGCAGACTCAAGGACATTCCGCTGCTATACTAGTTGAGTCGCTGCCATCAGTCGCTCCGACTGGAGCTCCTCTTTCGCAGCTTCGATCCCCGACTCGGCTTCCAAGGCCCTGAACTCCAGGTCCTTGTTAGCCCGGCGCAACCTCCTGACTTCAGGCTCGACCACGTCCACGCGAGCTTCAAGTTGGTTGACTTCACCTTAGAGCGCAAGCTCTCTCACCCCGCCTTCTGCAACAGCCTCCCTCGGCTCCGATAAATCAGCAGCAGAGGCCTCCAGCCTCTTCTCGAGCTCGACTCGTTGAGTGTCTTGCTCGGCCTTCTCGACCACAAGTTTGGCCCGCTTAGCTTCGAGCTGATCCATCTCCTTTAGCCTCTCCTTCACCTCCAACATCTTCGGCAGCGACGTGTAACATACTGCCACAAAATCATCCATGAAATCGACGTGGGGCTGGAAAGGGTGTCGACGATCAGCGACTCTGGTGCATGCTCAACGGCCCAAGGAATCAGTTGAGCCATGTGAAAACCGGACGGCAGGCCCCTTGGAGAGGGTGCGAACTCTCTCCCATTTGGAGAGGATGCGAAAGCTTCCCCCCTTGTAGAGGGTGCGGAACCTTGTATGATCCCGCTAGCTGCAGAAGCATGGACAACTACCTCAGGTGCATCTGCCTGGCCGACCATGGGCTCAACATCAGCATGGGGAAACGCAGATCGCGATGAGGCTGCTGCGGCGATGGTCTCACCCACTACTTCCCTCCACGACCTATAAGGACCTGCCTTGGGGGCTTGCTCCTCCGCAGAATGCGACGAAATGGTGATGACATCGACTCGGGCAGGAGCTCCAACATCCGAAGCCTCAGGAACGAGGGTCAGAGCAGTAGCACCGATCAGTGCATCTGGAAGGGCTGTAATGGGCACGATCCTAGCCGGGTCTACAACTGGAGCCGCCTCCGCCTCGTCCTCAGGAGCCTTCCTCTTCTTCGACACCACTGTCATCCTTAGTTCAGAGGAGAGGATGACGTCCATAGGAGAGCGAAGAGGCCGCCTCCTCTTTGATCCATCGGCCACCATCCCTGCAAAAATCGGAGGGAGAAAGCGCCACAAGACACGTGGAATGGTGCAATATACCCAAGACCATGATTCAATGTCAGAATCTTCCTAGCATTTAAAGCAATTTAAAAGCGCCGGGATCTCTTCGATCCTCCGCTACACGTGGCGCCATTCCTTCGCCCCGCCATTCCTAGCATTTAATGCCATTTTAAGGAAGCGGAATGCGTATAGAGTAACTCAGTACCCTTTAGCGTACTGAGTAGACTTTGTGGGGTTTACAGTTATTTATTTATTTTATCCACTTCATTTATTCGTGTTAATGGATAATTTTTGGGATTAAGACCACAATGTCAGCATATCTACAGCTCAAGTGGACCACACCACATGACAGTGTGATTGAATCTCTACCATTGAAAAAATCGTAGAGGCGATAGAAGTCTTCGATCAAGTTGATGTTTGCTCTTTCTCTTCATCCATGTCTTTGTGATGTTATGAACAGGTTGGATGACAAATATACATTACTGTGGACCATAGGAAGGTATCGACGATGGAAATCATCATTCCTTACTGTTTCCTGTGTCATGGTCCATTTGACCATTGGATTTACTGGAAATTTGATATCAACCACCAAAACTATCAGGAAAAATGGATGGACGGTGTGGATAAACCATATACACTCACAGTGGGCCAACTGAGTTTACTCAGTACGATAGTTACTGAGTAACTCTCAACCGCAATCCAATTTCGTCCGTATAGCGTAACCGTTGACCCCCGTCCTTTCACGAGAGGACGGTAGTGGAAGATTGTCGTACGCTAGTACGCGGATTTTCCTAAAGCGTAACTGACGGCCCGCGTCTGTAAAGCCTTTCGCATGAGGTTATTGCGCAATATTCTGTGTGGGGCCCACTGTGATGTTTGTTAGAAATCCAACCCGTCCATCCATTTTATGAGCAAATTATATGACAGGAGACCGAAAATGAGGAGGATCCAAGACGCAAGTGGGCCATACTAGATGAAGCAGTGTGGAAAAAAAACTCTGACCGTTGAAACCTCCGTAGGCTCTACCTTGATGGTTATATTCCATCCAAACCGTTTATAAACTCATTTTCACTATGATGAAGTGAATAAACCAAGACATTAAACCGATACACAACTTTTGTGGTCACATAATGCATTGATCGCGGTTATCATGCGATAAGGCTGTCATTCAACGTGGATCGTGGTTGTCATTATACATGTACCATGAACGATATGATATATGGTCGTTGTTGTCGTGTAATATGGGTCGTGATATACGTGACGAATGGATCGTGTTATAATGTTAAATTGGTCGTCGTTCACAGCTGTAACGGATCGTGGTCCTTGTCCATGTTGAATCGTGTTCGACAACAATGACGGTATGAGGAACACGACCCATACAACATGGAAACCACGATCCATCTATACTGAGAACCACAATCCGTTGTTAAGTCCCTGATCCATGGTTAACGACAACCATAACCAATTCAACTTGCAGGATCTTGCGCACTACAACAACGGTCCAGTCATTATGACAACCACGATCCGTATAACATGCGAGTGACAACCCATATAACATTACAATCACGACAATGTAGCATGAAAACATCGACCCTTAAAATATTGCAACGACGACTCATATAACACGATAATTGCCAGAAGAGAGGATCATTATCGTCTATGCTGGGTTGACGTCGATAAATCAAGACCATCCACCATCGGATCCACGTGTTTCCTTGCTGTCAACAACGAGCATAATTGTCATGTTGTAGATATCGTTGTTGTTATCTATGTTGAGTTGTGATTCACATCCACGACCCAACGTTCGTTCTATCCATGAGCCTTCCCTAAGGAATCAGCGCCACATTCAAGTTCAGGAAATCGCATTAATGATGATACCTTCCTGAAATCCTTTGGAATCAAAGCGACCCTTTGGAATCACCAACCCCACATTAACACGAGTTGAACAGCCTATAAAAATGGTACTTGGGTTACACTTTTTTCAGAAGCCAAGTCGAACCACAAGTCCTTCTTGCGCTCTTCCTTCATTGTTGTCCATGTTATGTTTTTCGTAATATTGTTATGTTTTTCATGGTGCTCATCTGGTCGTAGTTATCACGTTATTTCGGTCGTGGTTCACATCGGCTGTGGTTACAATTGTGTTATGGTCGTTCTTATCATATATAGTGGTTGTGTTAGTAATGTAACGTGCATCGCTGTTGTCAATGTAATATGGGTCGTGATTGTAATGTAATATGCCCATTGTCCCCATGGTTATATATTATGGCCCCTGTCACCATCCGTGGGCCCAACCATGATGCATGTGTTAGATCCATACCATTCATCTGCATCTACAGTGAAAGCCATGATCAGACGTCAGCTCTTACAGATCATTTGTGGGCTTGATCCCTAAAATGGGAGGGATAATTTTAATGGTCTACGACGGTTGATCATTACTATTCCATGTAATGTCCACCGCTTAAGATTGGAGTGTCGTTATTTTTTTGGACTCCTACCCTTAAATCATCTGGAGAAACGTATGGACGGCATGGATGAAACACATACGTGGTGATTGGGCACACAGACCGCCGAGAACCAGCAATTTTCCGGTGCCATGGGGAGTAGCCGATCAGTCAGTTTATCGAGAGTTGAAACCGGAGGTAACTTCTGCTTCACTCCATGTCCGTGCGTCTCCTGATGTCATGCCCCAAACTCGGAAAACGGGCTCACAAAATTTTCGATCGCCGAATCCGGCGCCGACAGCCTCCGTAGTGCCCCATTCTCGGATTTCAGCATTTACATGTCAGATTCTGAGAATGGGGCACTACGGAGGCTATTGGCGCCGGATTCGGCGATCGCAAATTTTGTGAGCTCATTTTCTGAGTTTGGGGCGTGACAGAAGTTGGTATCAGAGCATAACTTGGGAATACCTGAGATCACATCACATATCTGCTATGAACTTAGAATGAATAGGTTCCGAGTTCTGATAACTTAGCAATTTTTCGACATAGACCCTTGATGTTTATACCTTCGAGAATTCTCAAGGCTAATAGGCCCTTGTTCCTTCCTGTAGGACGTAATGGCTAGAAGAGCGACCCGAGCGAATCCTGCTCCACCACCTGCGAGTCCCGCTCCACCACCTGTGACTCCCGCTCTACCACCTGCAACTCCCGCTCCACCACCGGATATTCCTGATTTCCAGCCTGTAGATGTCACTCCTTTACCTGAGACTGGTGTGAATCTGACCGTACCCGTGAGTGCCACCCAGGTGTAGTAGATGCTTCAGGCGATGACCGCCATTCTTCAGGGGCAGAGCAGGCGTCTCACTGTTACACCAGCCGAGGCTGAGCAGGAGCGTGCGAGCGCCCTTCTCAAGGACTTCTGACAGCACGATCCTCCGCATTTCCGGGGTGGCCCAAACCCTACTGCTGCAGAGATATGGTGCTCCGAGGTGGAGAAGATATTCGACACTATGAGATATACGACCCAGCAGCGAGTTACCTTAGCCGTGTTTCTTCTCCAGGGTGAGGCTCAGCATTAGTGGGCATCTGTAGCCAGAACGGTAGCGGCCGATTTCGTATGGACCTGGGAGGACTTTGTAGACCGGTTTGACCGAAAGTTCTTTCCTGAGCATGTGCGATAGCAGCGCGCACTAGAGTTTGAGACTCTGGTCCAGGGGGACATGACTGTGTCCCAGTATGAGGCTCGTTTCATCGCACTATCGAGATTTGTGACTTACCTTGTTGATGAGGAGGGGCGGAAGGCCCGTCGTTTTGAGAACGGTTTGCGTCCTGCCCTCCGGAGTCGTGTGATCGGACACATGCTTTCGACATTTGAGCAGATTGTGGAGAGGGCACAGATTTATGAGTCAGATTGGGCCAGTTTGCAGAGAGCCCGTGACCAGAGGGGAGATCATAAGAGGAAGTCACCCTCTGGTAATTCCCATCAGCAGCAGCATCGTTCACAGCAGCGACGCACGACCCACCTAGCATTCCTAACACCGGCAGTACCCCCAGCACCACCTTCGGGACCGTTCATATGTACCTGCTTTAGATGTGGCAGGACGGGACATCGCGTGCACGAGTGTTCCCATCCACAGCGGCAGCAGCCGAGGACACCGCATCAGCCTCCACGACAGCCACCACAGCAGCAACAGCGATCGCAGCACCAGCCTCCTGTACCTCCCTCACAGCAGCAGAGGTAGCAGATTAGGCCCCCACAACGGCCACAATATCAGCAGAGATCTCAGAGGGGACTTGCACCTCCCCAGCAGGCCCAGGGTAGGTTCTATGCTGCACAGCAGGACCCACAGTCATCAGGAGCGGTCGTTGAGGGTACTCTCCTTGTTTCTGCACGCATTGCACGTGTATTGTTTGATTCTGGTGCATCGCATTCCTTTGTGGCCGATCGACCGGTTTGCCGATGGAGTCTGCCCGTGAGGGTTTGTCAGTATCGACGCCCTTAGGGAAGACTACAGTGTTAGGCTGATTTTGCACATCTTGCCCCATTCTGGTTGGGGATATCTTCTTACCTGCCGACTTATTTGTATTGCCGATGTCAGAGTTTGATGTCATCCTGGGCAAAGATTGGCTCGCCAAGTACCACGCCACATTGGACTGTTTCGCGAGAACAGTTACGTTCTGTATACCCGGCGTGCCAGAGTTCCAGTTTGTTGCCGAGCCCAGAGGAGAGCAGCTTTCTTGCCTGTTATCGTGTGTCGTTGAGGAACCAGCTGCCTTGAGTATCGACCAGCTTCCGGTCGTTTATGGTTTTCCCGATGTGTTCTAGGAGATTCCAGGGTTACCACCTCGTCGGCACACTGAGTTCAGATTGATCTTGTGCCTGGTACCGCGCCTATTTCGAAGGCCCCATATCGTATGGCACTGCTGGAGTTACGGGAACTGCAGAAAAAGTTGGACGAGTTGCGCGAGTTAGGCTTTATTTATCCGAGCAGTTCGCCGTGGGGAGCGCCGATACTCTTCGTGAAGAAGAAGGATGGCTCGTTGAGGCTTTGCGTAGATTACCGCGAGCTCAACAAGGTCACGATCAAGAACAAGTACCCACTCCCGAGGATCGATGATTTATTTGATCAGCTGCAGGAGGCGCAGTTCTTTTCGAAGATAGACTTGCGGTCCTGTTATCATCAGGTTCGGGTTCGAGATGAGGATATCCCGAAGACAGCCTTCAAGACGCGCTACGGTCATTTTGAGTTCCAGGTCATGTCCTTCGGACTGACCAATGCGCCTACGGTATTCATGCAGTTGATGAACGAGGTCTTTCGTCCGTATCTCGACCAGTTTGTTGTGGTGTTCATCAACAACATTCTGATATATTCGAGGACCCGTGAGGAGCATGAGCAGCATTTAGAGATTACATTGCAGACCCTTCGTGCACACCAGCTTTACGCAAAGTTGGAGAAGTGCGAGTTCTGGCAGGAGGAGGTGAAGTTCCTCGATCATGTGGTGACGAGGCAGGGTGTCGTAGTGGACCTCTCGAAGATTGATGTCGTGCGTCAATGGAGCCAGCCCACGAACGCATCCGAAATCCGCAGTTTTCTTGGTTTAGCGGGCTACTACCGACGTTTCATTGAGGGATTCTCTTGTATTGCAGCCCCGTTGACCAGGTTGACCCGGAAGGGTGCCGAGTTTGTATGGAGTGACACTTGTAAGCATGCATTTATGGAGCTGAAGGACCGCCTCATGTCCGCTTATGTCCTCACTCTTCCCTCTGAGAGATGGATTTGTTGTATTTACCGATGCTTCACGAGTTGGCTTGAGTGTTGTCCTGATACAGCACGGGAAACCGGTGGCTTATGCGTCTCGCCAGCTCAAGGTGCATGAGCTGAACTACCCCACACATGATTTAGAGCTGGCAGCAGTTGTTTTCACCTTGAAAGTGTGGAGACACTATCTTTATGGGGTGAGGTTTGAGCTCTTCTCCGACCATAAGAGCTTAAAGTATCTGTTCTCTCAGTCCGAGCTGAACATGAGGCAGAGACGTTGGATGGAGCTCCTTAAGGACTATGATTTTGATCTCTAGTACCACCCGGGCAAGGCGAACATGGTGGTGGATGCCCTCAGCCGTCAGCCACGAAGCCTGGTGGCGCACTTGATGATTCGAGAGTGGAGGATGCTCGAGGATGTAGTAGAGTATGACTTCGAGTTTGGTCTGCAGTCTTCTATCGTTCAGCTATCGAACCTGTCGATTCAACCCTCTCTTGTCACAAGGGTGATCGAGGCTCAGCAGACAGATGAGTCGTTACAGGAGTACCGAGCATAGGCAGCATCTGAGAGTCAGACAGATTGGCAGATTGGTTCTAATGGTGGACTTCGCTTCAAGGGCCGATTATATGTCCCGGACATTCCTGAGTTACGCCGAGATCTTATGACCGAGGCACATCGATCGCGGTTCTCTATCCACCCTGGCTCGACGAAGATGTATCGCGATATGAGGCGTCAGTATTTTTGGTCAGGGATGAAGCGTCAGATAGCCAGTTTTGTGGCTAAGTGTGACACGTGCCAGCGTGTCAAGGTCGATCATCAGAGACCCTCTGGTCTGTTGCAGCCGTTGAGCGTCCCGATGTGGAAGTGGGAGCACATATCTACCGATTTTGTCATGGGTTTGCTGAGAACTCAGCACAGTCATGATGCTATCTGGGTTGTCGTGGACCGTCTGACGAAGTCGGCACATTTTCTTACGATTCGTGAGACTAGGCATACGGACCGGCTCGCCAAGATGTTTATTGATGAGATCGTGAGACTGCACGGTGTTCCTGTCTAGATCGTTTCAGACCGAGACTCGAGGTTCACATCTCAGTTTTGGAGGAGCTTCCAGAGAGCGATGGACACTGATTTGCAGCTCTGCAACGCGTATCATCCGCAGACCGATGAGCAGACCGAAAGGGTCAACCAGATCCTTGAGGATATACTTCGGGCTTGTGCGATCGACTTCTCAGGTAGTTGGGACGAGCACCTGCGATTGGCTGA
Source organism: Magnolia officinalis (assembly GCA_021015155.1). Classification (NCBI taxonomy): domain Eukaryota; kingdom Viridiplantae; phylum Streptophyta; class Magnoliopsida; order Magnoliales; family Magnoliaceae; genus Magnolia; species Magnolia officinalis. Next base: position 28,762,397 of record JAJHSJ010000008.1, read on the forward strand.
GTTTGCGTACAACAACAGCTATCAGGCGACCATTGACATGACTCCTTTTGAGGCATTATATGGCAGACCGTGCAGATCTCCGAGTTTTTAGATCGAGGTTGGAGAGCGCCGTCTCCTAGGTCCCGAGCTTGTGCTGTAGACGTCAGAGGCTATAGACATCATCAGGCAGAGGATGCGTATAGCTCAGAGCCGGCAGAAGAGTTTTGTTGATCCTCGGTGTCGTCCCTGAGTTTACCATTGGGGACCATGTGTATCTCAAAGTCTCACCCATGAAGGGTGTGGTTCATTTTGGAGTGAAGGGCAAGCTTGCCCCGAGATTTATAGGACCTTCCGTAGCCTATCGGCTTGCCTTGTCATCTCAGTTGTCTGGCGTTCACAATGTGTTCCACGTCTCTATGTTGAGGAAGTGTGGGTCAGACATCGTTCCCGTTATTGATTGCAGCCGTTGGAGGTTCGTGAGGACGCTTCTTACATTGAGCAGCCAGTTCGTATCCTCGATCGGAAGGAGCAGGTCCTGCGGACCAAGGTTATCCCCTTGGTGAAGGTGCAGTGGGGACATCATAGTGTGGATGAAGCGTCTTGGGAGCGCGAGGCAGAGATTCACGAGTGCTATCCCAATCTTTTCGATGTTTGATTGTATGTTGTACTGTGTTGTGATTATATATGGTGATATGTTTCCTATTCCCTTATGGGTTATGTTGAGTTGCGATGGTAGTGTAAATTTCGAGGACAAAATTTTTATTAGGTGGGGAGAGTTGTAAGACCCGTATCCTAGTTCGTACTGTTCCGTCGACTTCCGCGATCCTTCCCGTCAAATTCCGGCGACCTGCGACTTGTAATTAACGTTGCGCACGACCGTAAGTCATATCTTATACATTTGAGTCGGCTTAATCCGAGATTGTATCATTGCGACCGCACCATCGCCGTGGTTCCAACGCGGCGACTCACGCACCGATCCGATACTCAGACGAGGTGATGTGGACCCACGTTCAGTTTGAGGAAAAACGCCGCGCGTTGCAATCCCAAGAGAATCTCTACAATATGTCTCATCAATCCATCAATCAATCAATCAACCCATCAATCCATCAATCACTTCATGTCAAGTACACATCACCTTTCACCCCATCCCCAAGCAACCACCAAAGTCAACTCTTTCTCACCCTCTCTCTTACACCACCTTACATGTCAAGTACCACATCCATCACCCATCACTCACATCTCTCCTTACAACTCTCTCTCTCCCTCTCATTTCTCAACATTCCCAAGCCAAGCAAGATCACCCCCACGTCCAAGCTTCCAAGTGAGAGAAGAGAGAGTTTATGTGGCCCACTTTCCCTTCCCAAGATCTCCCATCCTAGCCATTCATCTCCCATCTTCCACCAACAAAGTGAAGCACAAGGAGATAGGCTTTCCAACAGATTAAGGAGATCGCTAGGTGGGTATTTTCCCTAGGCCTAGATTTCACTTTTATGATGAAGGGCCAAGTGAGGCCTACCAATTGATGGTATGGATCTCACTTGGGACCCTAGGTGTGGCCGATGGCCCACCTTGATCCTCATGATCATTCCATGATGGGGCCATTATCCATGGGCCCCATCATGATGTTTATATTTCCTTGCATAAAGAGGTCATATAGACCGTTCATTTTGGGTGAAGAGGGATCTCCACCGTTTATCTTTTATTTGGAGGGCTCATATGCAATGGGACCCATTGATGTATGATTGGATGCTTGAAACAGAGGGCCCATAGTGTCGGGGTCCCTCCATCACCCATGTCCCACTCTCTTTTTATTTTATCATTTTGTGTACGATATTATGGCCTTATGGCCCCCTTAGATGGACCCCACAATGGAGAATGTATGAGATCCAAACCATCTAAAGGTGGGGCCCACCTTACATATGTATTGTAACCACACCACCTCACCATGTGGTGGCCCACCTACGAAGGGCCCACCTTAAAGGCATTGTTCACCCAAAAAAAAAAAAAAAAAGAAAAAAAAAGGGAGAGAGTCTGGGGACTCTCTGGACGTGTAAAAGCAAAACACAAATATTAGCCTTTTTCAAGGCATTGGAAGTGAGCCACTTGTATAGGACTCACCTTGATGTATGTAGTCAATCCAAGCCATCCATCCTCTTCCCCAACTCATTTTAGGCGTTGAGCCGAAAAATGAGACTGGTCCGAGAAACGGGTGGGCCCTACCTTAGCAAAGACCAATTTCTACCGTTTAAAAGTACCTTAACTTTTCTAGACGCCAAAACATACCCAATATTGGGCTTGATGGCCTTGTTATGAGCCATGGGGACCAATGACTGAGGCGAATTTCACTAATGGGGGTCCCACACATGAAAAACCTTAGGAGAAGTGGTTATACATATATATATATATAATATATATATATATATATATATAATATATATATATTATAATATACGCAGCAGCGTCAGCTACTGCTGTCAGAGAGGCGCAGGCAGCGCCTGCTGCCGCGAACGAGTGGGTGGACGCCAGGGGGTCCCACGGTTTGCTGTGTGGGCCCCACCATGATGTATATTTTGTATCCACACCATCCATGAGGTGTACCACCCCCTGAAGTGGGTCCCCTCCAAAAATTAGCTTGATTCAGATCTCAGGTGGCCCACACCACAAGAAACAGCGGTGATTGAACTCTACCATTGAAACCCATTTTGGGTCCACAGAAGCTTTGGATCAAAATGAAATTTGTTTTTCCTCTTCATTCCAGGTCTGTGCGACCTTATTAACAGGTTGGATGGAAAGTAAGCGTTATGGTGGGCCCCAGATGGGACCCACAGCGATGTATGTGTTTTATGCCCACCGTCCAGGCGGACGGTGGAGCCCGCGTTAATGTATGTGTTTTGCTACACCGTCCACTGCTGTGGACGGTGGGTCCCACCCGAAATTTTGCATGCGCCTGAAACTTGGGCCGAACTCTCATGCAAGTGGGACACACGTTATGGATGGGCTGGATTAGCAACCACATCTCAGTGGGCCCTACCATGATGCATGTGTTGCATCCAACCCGTCCATCCATTTAAAAAAAAAAAAAAAACTCATTTTTATAGTATGAGCTAAAGAATGAGTCAGATCTATGGTTCAAGTGGGTCCCACCACTGTTATTTGAAGTGAGGATCGATTGATCCTTTGACATGATTCATAGATATGTATGTATGTATTGGTGATCATTTGTTTAAGGCCCACCTTGGCATTCATTAGGCCCGTATGAGGAGGCCCATATTGATGTAATTGTGGCCGTTGTTGAGGCCCACCTTGGTTTATGTACGAGGCCCATTGTGATGTATTCAAAAGCCCATGGGGTATGGCCCATTGCAATGTACATAAGGCCCCTTTGATATGGCTCACTTGACTTATAAAAGGCCCATATGATGCAGCCCATTTGATGTATCTAAGGCCCATGGATTGAGGCCCAACGGGTTGTCCTTAGGGTCCATTGCAATGTGTGATTTCTCCATGGTTATGGCGGGCCATGCCTTAGGAGCAATGTTGGTTTGACGTCCACATTGTAAGAATAATGTTGGTTTAATGTCCGCATTATAAATCTCCCTAGGCCCATTCTTAGGCCCGTGCTTGTTGTGCGTAGGCCATCTAAGTCTACCTTCGTGTGAGGATAGTTCATCATCTCATAGCATACTTAGTGTAACTCCATGACTCATACCCATACGCATCATCTGTATGCTTGATGTGAGGGATGTTTGATCATAGCATAAGCCGGTTAGGCTGAGACATTTACGGGACTCCTAATGAGACGGAGTGCCCCACATGATCACGCGGTACGTGTTGGATTGCTGCATGATTTGACGGTGTGACTCATGCATTTTTCATTGTGTGTCGCGATCACTGCACGCACTAGCGACATCAGGGTCGTGGCCTCCACAGGCACATTGTGGATGGTCGTATCGGATACTGGAAATACTTTGTTCTAACATTGTGGGCACTTAGGATGTCCTTGGGTGAAAGTCCTAGAACCTTTTTGGTACCAGGGGATGCTCCAACGTCTAGATAGAGTGGATACACGAGCGCCCGAATGCCGAATACCAGTAGGCCGCGTCTCCCACTGTATCGTGGTCAGTTGGAAGGGGGTGTGGCCTTATCCGCCTGAGTGAGGGGGTTATAAGCTAGACTGAGTTTGACCAGCTGGCAAATGAGTCCGCTATCGATGAGCCGGGTAGGTATTGGCAGACTACTGGTCAGGCGGATAGTGTGGTCTCTTCCACTTACTTGACTGTGCAGCTAGGGAGGAGGCAGTCAGTGTGAGGTGTATTAGACCCATTACACAAAAATAGCAAAAAAAGGACGGTCCAAAATCGTCTCAAATGACCAAAAAGGACGGTCATGGACCGTCGCATGGGCTGTCAAATTTTGACGTGTCCTATTACTTAAAGGACGGTTGAAAACCGTCATTCTTATTGACGAAAAAGGACGGTCATGGACCGTCCTTAAAAAGGACTATTAAGGACTGTCACTTGTGAACCTTCAAAGGACGGCCATGGACCGTCCTTTAAAAGGACGGTCATGGACCGTCCTTAAAAAGGACTATCATGGACCGTCTCTTATGAGCCTTCAAAGGACAGCCATAGACCGTCCTTTAAAAGGACGGTCATGGACCGTCCTTAAAAAGGACTGTCATTATGAGCCTTCAAAGGACGGCTATGAACCGTTTCTTATAAGCCTTTAAAGGACGGTTATGGACCGTCCTTTAAAAGGACTGCTATAGGCCGTCTTATGACCCTTAAAGGCCATTTTCAAATTTGACCTGTTACAATATATTTCATCGTATTCTTCCTAATATACACCTGTTATACAATATATTTCATCATATTCACATTCACATCCATCTAAACCCAAACTACGTAAATCCATCCAAACATAAACTACATCCATCCAAACACAATCAATCTTATCCACATTACATATAAGTTTAACATCATAAGTAAAAAAAAAAAAAAAAGGAAAAAATCAGCAAAAATTTTCTTTTTGTGTCTTTCATCTAATAAAAAAATATTCAACCAACAAAATATTATAATTCAGAATCATGAAGAATTGCAGAAACTTCTTCCAAAAAAGTAGGCACTTTTTTAAAATAAAACTGATTATTAAAATAAAACTAATACGAGCAAATAATGCCAAAAAGTGTTTCAATTAATAAAAACAACAACAAAAATTAAAGCTTTGTAAAAAGGGGCATGTGTTAAAAGGGATACATTCTTGTTTGTTACCATGTGATTGGGCTACATTATTACAGCAATCGGGTTCGGGTTCGGGATCGGGTTTAGGTTAGGGAATTGAGATTAGGATTAGGTATAGGTCTATGTTTAGGGATTTGAGAATACATTTAGGTTTTAGGTTTAGGTTAAGGTTAGGTAATAGGTTATAAGTTTAAGTTATAGGTTATAAGTTATAAGTTAAGGTTTAGGTTATAGGTTTTGCTTTAGGTTATAGGTTTAGGTTAAGGTTTAGGTTAAGTTATAGTATATAGGTTATAGCTTTAGGGATTTGAGAATAGGTTAAGGTTTAGGTTTAGGAAATCAGGTTCAGGTTCAGGTTCAGGATCGAGTTTAGGTTTGGGATTTCAAGTTTAGGTTTAAGTTTAGGTTAGGGAGTTAAGATTAGGATTAGGTTTAGGTTTAGGTTTAGGGATTTGAAAATACATTTAAGTTTTAAGTTTAGGTTTTAGGTTATTAGTTAAAGTTTAGGTTTTATATTTAGGTTAAGGTTAGGTTATAGGTTATAGGTTAAGGTTTTACGTCATAGGTTTTGATTTTAAGGTTATAGGTTTAGGTTATAAGCTATAGGTTTAGGGAATTGAGAATATGTTAAGGTTTAGGTTTAGGAAATCGGGTTCGAGTTCGGGATCGGGTTTAGGTTTGGGTTTTCAAGTTTAAGTTTAGGTTTAGGTTAGGGAGTTGAGATTAGGATTAGGTGTAGGTTTAGATTTATGGATTTGAGAATAGGTTAAGGTTTAGGTTTAGGAATTCGGGTTCGGGTTCAGGTTTGGGTTTTTAAGTTTAGGTTTAGGTTTAGGTTAGGGAGTTGAGATTAGGATTAGGTGTAGGTTTAGGTTTAGAGATTTGAAAATACATTTAGGTTTTAGGTCATAGGTTTTGGTTTTGGTTAAGGTTATAAGTTTAGGTTTAGGTTATAAGCTATAGGTTTAGGGAATTAAGAATAGATTAAGGTTTAGGTTTAGGAAATCAGGTTCGGGTTCGGGATCGGGTTTAGTTTTGGGTTTTCAGGTTTAGGTTAGGAGTTTAAGATTAAGATTAGTGTGGGTTTTGTTTAGGGATTTGAGAATCCATTTAGGTTTTAGGTTTAGGTTATAGTTTTATAGTTTTAGGTTAGGTTTAGGTTAAGGTAAGGTTAAGGTTTAGATTTAGGTTTAAGTTATAAGCTATAGGTTTATGGAATTAAGAATAGGTTAAGGTTTAGGTTTTGGAAATCGGGTTCGGGTTCGGGATCGGGATCGGGATCGGGTTTAGGTTTGGATTTTCAAGTTTAGGTTTAGGTTTAGGTTAGGGAGTTGAGATTGGGATTAGGTGTGGGTTTAGGTTTAGGGATTTGAGAATACATTTAGGTTTTAGGTTTAGGTTATAGGTTTAGGTTAAGGTTTAGGTTTAAGTTTAGGTTATAAGCTATAGGTTTAGGGAATTGAGAATAAGTTAAGCTTTAGGTTTTGGAAATCGGGTTCGGGTTCGGGATTGGGTTTAGGTTTGGGTTTTCAAGTTTAGGTTTAGGTTTAGGTTAGGGAGTTGAGATTAGAATTAGGTTTAGGTTTAGGTTTAGGGATTTGAGAATACATTTAGGTTTTAGTTTTTGGTTTAGGTTATAGGTTATAGGTTTAGGTTTAGGTTTAGGTTAAGGTTATAAGCTATAGGTTTAGGGAATTGAGAATAGGTTAAGGTTTATGTTTAAGTTTAGGAAATCGAGTTCCGGTTCGGGATCGGGTTTAGGTTTGGGTTTTCAAGTTTAGGTTTAGGTTTAGGTTAGGGAGTTGGGGAATTGAGTTAAGGTTAAGGTTTAGGTTTAGGAAATCGGGTTTGGGTTCGGGATCGGGTTTAGGTTTGGGTTTTCAAGTTTAGGTTTAGGTTTAGGTTAGGAAGTTAAGATTAGGATTAGGTGTGGGTTTAGGTTTAGGGATTTGAGAATACATTTAGGTTTTAGGTTTAGGTTATAGGTTATAGGTTTAGGTTTAGGTTTAGGTTAAGGTTAAGGTTTAGGTTAGGTTTAAGTTATAAGCTATAGATTTAGGGAATTAAGAATAGGTTAAGGTTTAGGTTTTGGAAATCGGGTTCGGGTTCGGGTTTAGGTTTGGGTTTTCAGGTTTAGGTTAGGGAGTTGGGATTAGGATTAGGTGTGGGTTTAAGTTTAGGAATTTGAGAATACATTTAGGTTTTAGGTTTAGGTTATAGGTTTAGGTTTAAGTTTAGGTTAAGGTTTAGGTTTAGGTTATAAGCTATAGGTTTAGGGAATTGAGAATAGGTTAAGCTTTAGGTTTTGGAAATCGGGTTCGGGATTGGGTTTAGGTTTGGGTTTTCAAGTTTAGATTTAGGTTTAGGTTTAGGTTAGGGAGTTGAGATTAAGATTAGGTGTAGGTTTAGGTTTAGGGATTTGAGAATACATTTAGGTTTTA
>JAJHSJ010000008.1:28770156-28914743 GCA_021015155.1 Magnolia officinalis
CCAGATTACAACTAAAAGACGGCCAGGGACCGTCTCTAATGCAGACTGCTAATGACCGTCTCAGATGACAGCATATAATACGGTCGATGACCGTCTCTATTGGAGACGCCCTTTGACTGTCTTAGATGGCCGCATATAGATGGTCAACGACCGTCTTAAATGATTTGTGGACGTTCAAATTTTTAAGACACTACTAGGGATGGTCAGTGGCCGTCTAAAATTTTAGAGTTGGTTTACGGCCATCTCTAAAGCGTCTTTAAACAAGCAATTTTAGAGATGGTCCAGAACCGTCTCGAAATCCGTTCTTTTTTTTTTTTTTTTTCCATTTTTCACGTAGTGACCCCGGTGATATCCAAAGAACTGTACTATATGTGTACATGATGAGGACTGACATGTTTATATTGCATCTCGCATATGACATTCGGCTACGTAGGCCTTGCATTGCATCATTATGACTGATAGCATTCATGCCTTGTATCACATAGCCTTGGTATGGCTGGTTTTATTCATGACATACATACATGATGGGGCAGTGAATGAGCACCAGAAATGCGGCAGATCCAACGCTCATTTGGACCACACCAATTAATACGCTTGGTTGCTTTAAAATGTACAAACATTAAATGTCGTTGTATGTGTGACAATGCCCTTGTGAAAGTAGTGGTCTATGTATAAAGTAGTGTTTGTTGAAATGTTTGAATGAGATTTTGTTGACAGGTTGTACGTATTGTGGTGTGATCCAGTTGACCGTTGGATCTACCCCATCTTAGTTTCGATATCTTAAAATAACCTGAGATAAGGGATAGACGGCTTGGATGTACAGATACATCACGGTGGGCCTGCCCATAGAACTGCCCATTGGGAGCTAAGGCCATGCGGGGTAGTATGTAATCCTCGCCCATACATGAAGCCCTTCTGACACCTTTCTGTTTCTGACGAAATTGCCCCTAATCTTGGTTCAAGAGACGGACGGACCTGGATGCAGCAAATGTCACCTGCTGTTACAGCCATTGAGCCACAGACGGATCGGGTACTATCCGGGACACCAACCAATGACTGGTGCTCGACGGTCTGTGTGCCCCACCACCAAGTATGTGTTTCATCCATGCCGTCTATACATTTCTCCAAATGATTTAAGGGTAGGAGTCCAAAAAATGAATGACACTCTAATCACATGCGGTGGACATTACATGGAACAGTGATGATTCACCATTGTAGACCATTAAAATTATCCCTCCCATTTTTTGGATCAAGCCCACAAATGATCTGTAAGAGTTGACGTCCGATCGTGGCTTTCACTGTAGATGCAGATGAACGGCATGGATCTAACACATAAGTCATGGTTGGGCCCATGAATGGTGACAGCCTGGCAGGGGATAACCAGTCCATTATCCCGCGGACTAAACGGAAGAATATATGAGCGTTGGAAGGGCCGAATGTAGCATTTCACATGTAACTTTTACAGACTTTCTTCTTACATCCTTTTAAATTTAAAAAAGGAGAAAAGAGAAGATCTAGGGTCCCAATTGCCAGAGAGGCACGTCATTTGTCCTTGGCTGTAATCCTCTTCCACTAGGAGGTCAGTTTGCTAAGGTCAAGGTAGAGTCGAGAAGGTTCACATGTTGTGGATCGTGGTGCCGTATTCCCATGCACATTTGATATTGGTTGTCATCTTACAATGATCTTGGTTGTCACGCTGTAAGGATCGAATTCCCGTGCACATTAGATCATGATGCATGGGTTGTGGTTGGCAGATGTTATGGGTCATGGTAGACATTCCAGGTTGGTGTATATGGGTCATGCTTTTCACTGCCCTGGGAGCCACGACCCATATTGGATGAAAACCACGACCCTTCGCGTGATTCCTAAGTGTAAATCACGACACCTATATAACTGTGAACCACGACCCATATAACCTGTCGACCCCGAACCCTATAAAACTGTGAAAACTATGACCTACGTAACGTGAGAACCATGACCTATGTAAGCTGATAATCACGACCCGTCGAACGTTTGGTCGTGGTTCACATGCACAATTGGTCGTTGAGCGTGGTTGTCAATCCATGTTAGCTGACAACCACGACCCGTCGAACGTTTGGTCGTGATTCACATGCACAATTGGTTGTTGAGCGTGGTTGCCATCAAATGAGGATCGTGATTACGATAAACAATGGATCAAAGTTGTATATCGGTCGTTGAGCGTGGTTACCATGTTAGGAATAATGCGGGGAGGGCTCGAACCCTGCATCGAATATCTTCTCCATTATGATGATTATAATAGCAACGAAATCCATGAATGAATAAGATGTAGCAATGGGACCTTGAACGTGCCTGACAACCACGATCCATGTACCGTGACAACCACGATTAAGATGTTACTAGACTGTGCGACGCTCGTCATCTGACAACGATGGCCCCTCTTAAAAACCTTGAGCCATATAACATGACGACCACGCCCCAACAAATTGGGCGTCGCACAGTCCAGTGAACGGGACGATCCTTATAAGAACACAGCTGCGACCCATTGTGGGTCAAAACTACGACCCCTCGAGTGGTTCGGTTTTGTCATTGGGTCAAAACCACGACCCTTCGCGTGGTACTTTGTTGTCATTCACAGTGGGCCGTTGTCGTCAACCACGACACAATGTGGATTACAATCCCGAACCAATGTGGATGATAACCACGACCCATTTAATGGACAACCAGTATCCTGCATTACTCACAAGTTGGACCCATTCATTTTTGTTTTTACAGAATAACCAGTATTTGAATGAATATGGGTCGCAGGGCTATATTATGCTATTATGATGGAGAGAGTGTGTACGACAAGGCATTGTTTACCTACCAGGGTGGAGACTCAAAGGGATTTGTTGTGAGTGATGATATCACTTATCGACAGTTGCTCGATAAAATGCACCAGATTACAAAGACTACATCGGATGAATTCAATTTGATGATTACAGTTGTGTACGGTGATGCAATTCATGGATTCCTACGCCCACATACAATTAAAGACGATGAAGATCTAGAAGCATACATATTATTCTGTGGACAAACACCTTCAACACAAATACCACTATATGTGGAGAAAGTGAGGCGTTGTCCTGTCGTTGAGGATTACAACATAAATTACGCCTTACATTCGAACCCATCGTCTCTTCATTCGCAACCTTCAGGCAACGTTTAGATAGCCAATGATTCCGATATACCTGACACTTCTGTTAGATATCAAGACCGAGGAGTTAATGACTGCGATGTAAGTGGCCCTTCGCATAACGATACACATCATGATTTGGGGAATGATGACATATGCGATATACCTGGCCCATCAAGGAGTGATGGATATCACGATTGGGAGCTCGACGATTGTGATCTAGCCGGCCCTTCAGCCTACGACACACAACATGGTTTAGGGAATGATGACTACCACATATATGGCCCATCCAGTAGCGATAGATGTCACGAACGGGTCATCGACGACTGCGGTATAGGAGGCCCTTCAGCCAACGATACACAACATGATTTAGGGAATGATGACCGCGACATACCTGGCCCATCAAGTAGTGATGGATATGATGACCGAGGAACAGCTGACCAGTGCGATCTCCAAACCCCACCCATCAATGATCCGTTTGTTGATCCATCTGATGATGCATTTGTCAATTCAGATCCACAAGGATACCCAGATTTTGTGGATGATCCGAACGAAATATCAAGCGAGCAAGTGTACAAGGACAAAGGTCGACTATAATATTCTCTATGTAAATATGCGATGCGCCGCAAGTTCCAGTATAAGGTCTTGAAGTCTAACAAGACGATATATACGATTGGTTGCATTGTAACAAATTGTAGCTGGAGGATGCATGCTTCAAAACTTAACGGCGTAAGGATGTTTAAGATCAGGACTTACAACTCGAAGCATACCTGTACCATGTCGTTTGAGGCGATACGCCAATCTGAGGCCACGAACGCAGATGACCGTACTGATACAGTGACATCGAAGAGGAAGGGGAGAGATCATCGCCAAGCGACCAGTTTGATGAGTAGCGAGTTTGACGTCGGTCGTATGAGCGAGGGGCTGACCTACACGGCGAAGGAAATTCAATATCGTATGAGTGAGATGTACGGTGTTGAGATCAGTTACAAGAAAGCATGGAAGGGTAAAGAGATGGCAACCAAACAAGTCTTGGGATCCAACGAGGGTTCTTATAACGAGCTCCTGGCGTACCTTCACGAGTTGAAAAAGGCCAATTTAGGGACTGTCACGGATTTGTAGGTGAACGAGGAGACGAATAGTTTCGAACGATGCTTTATTGAGCTTGGGCAATGTATCAGAAGCGTAATGTTACATGTTCAGAGGGTGTTGTGCGTTGATGCCGCACATTTGACAGGAAGGTATAAGGGCGTTCTCTTCATGGCTACTGCATTGGATGGAAACAATCACATCCTACCTGTGGCGTATGGGATCGGAGAATCTGAGAACAGTAGTAGCTAGAGGTGGTTCCTTGGGATTTTATCCAGGTCAATCGGGATCCTTCCAGGACTAGTGATAGTGTCAGATCGTCACAAAGGGTTGCTTAGTGAAGTCCCTGACATGTTCCCGCATGCGATCCATGGATATTGTGCTTATCATATACTTGGAAACATGAAGAAGGCATGTTCGGATGATTCTATGAGGGAATACTTTGGGGTGTTGTGACGACATACCGCACTTCCACGTTTTGGGAGATGATGCGATGCATTCAAACGGTGAATCCCACGGCATATCAGTTCCTCAATGGTATAGAAAAAGAAAGATGGGCAAACGCTTTCTTTCCTGGCATGCGGTATAACATCGTCACCACCAACATCGTGGAAAGCATGAATACATTGTTCGTAAATGCAAGAGAGTACCCTATCACTAAACTTCTCGAGTCAATAAGGAGTAAAATCCAACACTTCTTCCTCCGCCGATGGGACGAGGCCTTGGCCCATAAAGAAGATTTGACTCCTTGGGCATAAAAAAGAATGTCCGAAATATATCAGTCGGAGGTGCAATGGACACAATGCATTGCGATTTCAGCGGATGAGTACCAAGTGACCGCACAGGGAGTGACGGATGTAGTGAATCTAATAGAAATAAGGTGTACGTGCAATGAATTTGGAAAAATGCTGCTGCCTTATGTTCATGTGATAGCGGCATGTGATAAGTTTTAGCTTGATATTTACAAATATTGCTCTCCATTCTACTTCAATGAAATATATCGTAAAACATATCAAGAGTCAGTTTACCTAGTGCTAGACAGAACACAATGGAAGTGAAGGTTTTATGCGAGAAAATGAAGCTTTAAGAAACGAGAAGATCCGCTGGAAGACCGAAAAAGGTTCGCATTACATCCCAAGGAGAAGATAGGACAAGACCCAAATGCTCTAGATGCAATCGAACTGGTCACAATCGGTGTCGATGCACTTTCATCCCCGCTGGCTGAAGCGATGGCCTCATATGTTGGTCTATTTTTATTTTTTTATGTTTTTTGCCTAAGATAATGTAGTTTGAACTGTATTATTGATTCATGAAAACCACGATGCATGTTAACCACGATCCAATGTGGAGAATAACCACGAATTATTGTGCTTTTAAACCACGATCCATGGTGTGTACGGTGAACGATACCTACCGTGGCATTCTAATATATATACCTATTGATTCATGAACCGTGGTGCATGTTAACGACGATCCATAAATTCGTGACCATTTGAACCACGACCCATAGAGGTCTTAGTGAGCTTAAGAACGGGTCGTGGCACTCCTGACAGGTGGACAGTGGTTGTCATGTTATATGGGTCATGTTTCTCACTATATCATGCTTGTTCGCGACGATCCAACCTGGACGGCAAACACGAACCATAACAACTGTGAACCATAGAGCCTTTATGCATCTGGGCCACTAACTGAAAAATCCGTGAAAGAAAATAAGGTCTAACCAAATGACAACCACGATCAATGCTTCGCATCAACTACGAACCACATAACACGACAACCACGATCGGTATAACAAGACAACCACGCCCCTTTATTACCTACATGCAGGATCCAAATATCATAATAGCCAAGAAATATACAAAATTACAACAACGGCCCATATCAACCGATACCGTGACCAATGAAACTTTGATCAATTGTGGGTCGTAATTGTCCACTGAGTTGTGTCGTGGTTATGATGAATGGTGTATCGTGGTTGTCAAATGAGAACAACGACCCATATGCCATAATAGTCACGACCCACTATTCATGTGAAAAACGACCCATGTCATCAGTACGACCAATCTTCCATGCAAACAACGAGCAACCCTCGCTGCATGCCTGTTGAAGAGAATTGTTCATAGGAAGACAGCCACGACCAAACCTCGCATCGGAAATCTAGTGCCGGTCCTCGGTTTGCAGATGTTGCTTTCTTGATTGCTCTGATTCGCCTTGCTAGTGGTCTTGACACATAACAAATTACATAATTACTTTTTTGTCATCTCTCAAACTAAATTTATGTCACCAATAATATATATATATATATATATATATATATATATATATTGGTGGGGCATTGGTGGGTTAGCGTACAACGAGAGCCTGAAACATCTTCGTCATCCGTCGCTCATGCTCCACTCGTAACTCCTCCATCATCCTCTCCCGCTCCTTCATCTGCTTCGCCTGATCCTCCATCCACCTCCTCTCCTGCCCCCCCTCTGCCTCGTCCATGTTGGATTGTATTCGACAACCACGAGCGTATGAGGAACACGACCCATTCAACTTGCAGAGCCTTGCACACCACAACAGCGATCCAGGCAACATGGAAACCACGATTCGTATAGCATGGAAATCACAACCCATATAACATCACAATCACGACAACGTAACATGAAAACAACGACCCGTATAACATGAGAACAACGACCCATAAGATAGTTACTGCCAGGAGAGAAGCTTAGTGACGCGAAGACTCTGCTAGTATCTTCCACTCAAGTATACAACATAACAAGAAAACGCGTCGGGGTTGCAATGACAAGTGGATCGTAGTTGCCATCACGTATAGATCGTGGCTTCCATGACGTATGGATCGCGTTTCTCTTATTGTCGTGGTTGTCAACGACGATCCAACATGGATGACAACCACGAACTATACCATATATGAACCATGAAACTATTAACATGACAACGACCAAATTAACACGACCAGCGATCTGGTTGTTCTGTCTACAAACGTCTCAAAGATCCACACACACACATGGGATTTTCGATATCAGCCCATGTCCTAACCTTTTTTCGATGGCTGGGTGACCGTTGAAATTGCCAAGTTGGCGGAGATCCGAAGTTGTCTTCAGAACTTCCAGTCGAGGCCGTTGAGCATCGCAAAGATCGTGAACGTCCATAGGGGGCTCTATTATTTCTTTGGATATCTGATCCATGATCTCGAATGAAAGCGCAAATAAATGCATAAAGTAGCTTGTGAAAGTATCACCAAGGTACCACTCTTATAGGATGGTCATTCAATGGTCAAGGCGTCGATTCCGAAGGGTCGCGCTGATTCGGCAGGGTCGCGCTCATTGCCCAATGGATTACGGGGAAGTATCGACTTTAGTGTATTGTGTGAGGGAGTAGAATGTGGCGTTGTTTCCGGAGGGGCTTGGACGAGGTGAGAAAAGGCCGTGTCACGGATAACGAAGGGTCGCGCTCGTTGCCCAGTGGATTACAGAAAAGTAGCGACTTTAGTGTGATTGCGTGAATAAGAAGAATGTGGCGCTGTTTCCAGGGAGGGCGTGGATGGGATAAAAAAAGGTCGTGGTTGCCTTCCAAAATGGATCGAGATTGGCAATCACAACCCAATGTGTATGGAAACCACGATCGTTCCGTGTGGTCGAGGTTCTCTTGCACAGTGGGTTGTGGTTGTGTTGGATGGATCGTGATTGTAAGTATAAAGCCTGGAATTAAGCGGAAGATAATGAGGGAACGTGTTTATATAGGATGACCATATAACATGGCAAGTATGACCCATATAACAGTCACAGCCAGATGAGAAGCTAACGTTGCCCCATCACTTCATTCACTACCAGAATAAAGGCTAAAACCGCTAATAAACACGACCATATAACATAGCAACCACGACCCATGTAACATGAACACTACGACCCAAGCAAACCACGACCCATCCAACTCCCTTGCTACCAGAAGAGAAGCTAAAGGTCGTGGATATGAGGACCCATATAACACGTCCCAGTCTGTATGACAACCACGACCCTGTTGTGTGATCGTGTTTAACATGAGAAGTGGATCGTAGGTTTTATCAACGTTGGATCGTTAATTAAACCATGAGGAAAATGACCCATTTGACACTAACACCACGACCCATACAACATGAGAACCACGATCCATATGAGACCAGAACCATGCGATCCATATACCTATGATAACACCATGAATAACAATCTCCTTGTTAAATTTGTTGTAGCTCTCAGTTGTCCTGGATCGTGGTTCTCGTACATGTTGGATCGTATTCGACAACCACGACCATATGAGGAACACGACACATACATCATGGAAACCACTCCAGGTGTCATGGGAACCACGACCCATACAACTTGTAGGGTCTTGCGCACCGTAAACACGATGAAGGCAATATGACAACCACGATCCATACAACATGGCGGCTACAACTCATATAACATTACAATCACCACAAACACGATGAAGGCAACACTATAACCACGACCCATATAACAAAATAACTACGAGAAGAGAAGCTCAGTGATGCGCAAGACTCTACTAGTGTCTTCCACTTAAATTTACAATATAACAGAAAACGCCGCACTTACATCAAATTTAACTAGTCGTGATTGTAATGACATGGGGGTCGTAGTTGCCATGAATTATAGATCGTGGTTTCCATGACGTAAGGATCGTGTTTCTCTCATTACCATGGTTGTCAACGATGATCCAACATGGATGACAACCACGAACTATTACATATATGAACCACAAAGATATTGACACGACAACAACGACCAATATTAACACAACCAACAATCCATCAATCCAGATGTTCTTTTTTCTAATCTCTCAAATGACCAATACACACACACACATGGGATTTTCGGTATATATGTATTCCATGTCCTAACTTTGATGGGGAGATTTCCGTACACTTCAACGGGAACAGATCAAAATATGTGGATGGGCAGATTTCCATACACTTATAACTCATAATATAATTTCTCAACCACACCTCTCTATAAATGCGATGGCGGATAGAAAACTCTCCACAGGCAACTAGGACCCATCTCACTCTCCAACCCATTATAGATGACGATAAGAAGAAGAAACATCAAATACGCCTATCCATTCATCATTCAACATCAAATCAGTGTTTGGCTTTCTTCGCTGGTCTACCTAATGCCTCTTCTCCTTGTTTTTGTGGGAACGCAGCATCTTCTGCTCTTGACTGCTTCAGACAGTCATATGCAATCGTCTTTCTAAATTTTTGAATTTCCTCCTATAGAATCAGAACGAACTAATACTAAAACAAAGTACAAAACAATCAAGATTGAATGTAGGCAAATAAATATATCTTACATGCGTAAAGTCAATTGCACTCATACTTCAAAGGAAGTCTATGTATTTCAGCATGTATACGCCACAATCGTCCGAGTTTGGTTGCGTAGGCCTATCAGTGGATGGCTTCACAATCCATGGCTTCTCCCACCTAACTGATCCATTATCAAGAACATGGAATAACCACCTCAATCTGTCTGTTACCTACGCGACGACTAGCTCATTTTTCTCTTCCAATTCGGTACTTAAGTTGTCGTACAAAGTGACCTCTCTCTTCCTCGGATAAATAGCAGCCATCAGCCAGTGCTGATTTCTTGCATTAAGAGGGATGTACACCTATGACGCACAACAAATACGATAACAGTTACAACATTTCCCTTCCAAAAATGCATCTAATCATTGAACTCCATGTACGTGTGCAAGAAACTAAGATCTCACCACATTATACTTCCATAGAGGTTTCGGTTTACATTCGACTATTTCTATAAGCACTTCAGACAAAGTTTCAGTCTTCATGCTCCCACGATCCTTATGGTTCCCAGCGCCATAAGTTTGCAGTAGGTCAAGTTGTTGTCCCATGCATTGTTATTGATATATTGAATAATGTTAGAAACAGAAGTGATTAACGACATTTTGAAGATAACTATGCTCCTCAAATTCACCTTACCGTAAATAGTGACGAAACAAATGCGCAGTCCTGTCTACCTCTCCCTCGTTCGTCCTGGTGCGCTGATAGGTATCTTAGGTATCGGTCTATGGCCTACGTAACGAGGAAAATATGTGATATAACTATAATATTCATACATTGATACGAAGCAATGAAGGAGAAAGGGTAGAAACTTACTTAAGAGTCGACCCATGAATTTAGGTCATAGATACTTTTCAACCAGACGACTGAACCTAACTCTCTGACCACTCTCAACTCGTCCTCTTCGGCATCGGTAAGAGCTCGATGGAGTTCATTGAGCCCCTGACGAGGCTCACTCACAGTTAGACCTCTCCCTTTATCACTGAGTTGCGGGGTAACGATGTTGATATGTAATAAGATGACTCATTATCTATGGAGTTCATAATATAATGTCCGATTTAAACGATGATCCAAATGTAATTTCACATACAATTGTCTTATTTACTTCATCCTTTAGCAGGTTCATATCCTGTTTCATTTGCACCTGTAGCGCAGCATTCTCATCTTTAAGATGGGTCAACCTAGCTTCAAAACTAGAGACCTGGCTGATCCCAGCCTTGAAATTGGAGACCTGTGATAAAATCGTATTTTAGAGGACATCACATATAAAATGACTCGTTAGCTATTAAACCAGAGACAAATCACGTACATGTTTTGTATGTATATCCTATCTCGTCCACTTTGGGTCGTGGGTCAACTAGACCCATGGTGGATGATAACCACGACCAATCACACATGATAACAACGATCTATCATTGACATTAACTATGGTCCAAGGTGGAATACAACAATGACCAAATTTCCATCCCATACACATTTATTGCTTTTGCCTCCTCTGTAAGATGCGTCATCTCCTCATTCAAGTAGGAACTCTCATGACGGAGGACTCGTTGAATGGGCAAGGGCATATAACATCAACCCTCATTGGATCATAAGCACGACCAAAAAAGGAACACAACAGCGGCCAAATATGACAAGGGAAAAATTCTATTTTATGTACCTTTATTCCTTGAATTTCCTCCCTAAGCTGCCTCATCTACTCCAGTAGTGAAGCATTCTCTATGATCAGAGGGCTGGTCGAAGGAACACTGTCCTGTAATGAAATCGTATATCAGAAATGGGTAAAACAAGGCCACTGGAGCCTGGTTGTCCTCCATAGTGGGTCGTCGTTAACATCCATGGAGGTTCGTTGATGTCAACAAAGATCCACTATGTATAATAATCACAATCGACTTTGGATGGAAATAACGATCGTGACAGATGATGATGCAATCCACACTGAACGATAATCACGATCCACATTTCGTATAAACCACGTCCATTGTCTACATAGAAGACTATCATTTTATATCGATCGCAACTCATCCAAGATCCACTGTGCATGTCACCACAACCCTCGGTGTATGATAACAATGATTCAAGATAGATTCAACTTCATATAGCTTCATTGGCTGGATCTCTTCTCACAGTTGCTTCATCTGCGCCTGCAGTGAAGAATTGATCTCCTCTCTGATTTGCTTCACATGCTCCTGGAGTGAATCATTGATATCCTCTCTGATTTGCTTCACCTGCTCCCACAGTGAAGCACTGATCTCCTCCATGAGTTGCTCCAACTGATCCCGCAGTGAAGCATTGATCTCCTCTCCATGCTGCCTCACCATCTCATGCAGTAAAGCATTAATCTCCTCTCCATGTTGTGTCACCTTCTCACGCAGTGAAGAATTTTCTGCACTGAGAGGGCTGATCGAAGAGACAATGTCCCGTAATAAATAAAATAACTATTATTATGTATTTCAATATGTCTTTCTACAAGGGACCCAACCATGATATCATGTGTGTGAACCACGACACACTGTGGATGACAACAACGATGAACTAAGTGTCGTAGTTATTACAGAGAGTGGATCGTGTTTCTAGACCGTATCAAGTCGTGGTTGACAGATATGTCTGTGAGAGCTCCGATCAAGGATAGGGTCGTGGTTATTACGACCAATGGGGCGTGGTTGACGTCCATGTTAGGTCATGGTTCAACCACACGAACCATCGTGGATGAACACCGCGATCCATTGTGTATGATAAGAACGATCCATATTTCATCTAAACCACGAACCACGTTACACGACCCTAGGCCATCAATGTTGTGTCGTGGACCCTAGGCACATGAAAACCACGACCTGTCCTGTATGATATCAACGAACCTCAAGCTTATGACAAGCACGATCCATTTTTCATTTTCCTTTACATGAGCTATTAGCAAATAGGTTAGATAAAGCAAGGCGATTTCACGTACGTGTTTTGTATTAATATCATCTCTCTTCAACGTCACTTCTCGTAAAGATGCATAATCCTCCATGAGGTGCTTTATTTCTACTCGAGACTTGTTAATCTGCTTCAATTCACCCTTTATTCCTTGCACTTCAGTGACGAGGAAATCAATCTGCTTATTCAATTTCCTTATTGCGGATCTTGTATTCTTATTATCTTTCAGTTCATTCCAAAATGGGAAGATTTCCCATCAAGTTGAGTTGTAGTTTTCAGTTCCAAGAGGGAGGTTGTAAGATCAACTTCATCTTTATTTCTTACGTCATCCTCCGTTGTCTCTGCCGTGGGTGCTGACCATAGAGCCTTGTCCTTCATTTGAATGTCCTCGTCGGTTATACTCCTGACAACCTTGCCTTTCGCTTCTTCAATCGTTGGTTGAAAATCTAGAGCTAGCACCACCTGCAGGAGCAAAATTGATTAATTAATTAATTACAAACATACTGCATGATTCAAGTTACAATACTAATTGAATAAATCTTACCGGCACAGTTGTGAAGATGACGAATATTGCGTCATATCTACCTGACTTCCTGTGACACCAGTTTAGTATTCGTGGAATCCTTGTAGGCAGTCTTCTAACGACCTACCTACGATCACCAGTGAGTTGAGAGAATCGTTCGTAGGCCCAAATCTGTATAAGAACAATTATCATGCATTACATCTTGGTTGACATGTATGGAGGAAAAAGGGAAAAATATGAACTCAAAGTATGAATCAGGACAAGAATGACGTACTTGTAGGGCAAATACGCATCTGCATATGTTGTATGATTTGGGGTACTAGCCAGTTGCCCTTTCTCCCAGAATAGTGCCAGACGCAGCGTTAACCCCATTCTTCAAATAATCATACCCCACACTACCCCAGGGGTAGTTATTAAAGTAATCTAGGTCATCAACTATGTCGATAAAGGTATCAATACATTATTCTTTTGCGGAGATCCAACCAATAGACTCTCAACGCAAATTATTAGTGCCAACTTCACCCCGTCCATATGTTCGTCTTTATCGGCGAGTGACAAATAGGCTTCTATCAGTTCTTGTTTACTAACACCCCCTGCTCTCAAGTAGGTCTCCCTAATGCGCCTTCTTGCCTCTGCTCATCCAGCCTTGGCACGACCGCCACCATCTATCCTAAGTGGACCAAACTTCAAACCCATTATTACAGCAAAATCGAGCTCTGTAAATCTTATCTTGGTGCCCTGAACATCGAATTTCAGATCAACAACATGCCTTTGCATCAGGCAATGGATGATCTGAGACTGTGCCGTCCACTCGGCCACTGGAAAGTCCAGCAGAAATCTAAAATAGGTGCCTCTAAATAGTTTCTTTCTATCGGTTTTCTTCTCCATATCTTCAACCAGGACTTTCAGAAAAGCGACGGAGCACTTGGGAGAGACCTGTGCCTTTTCAAAGTCTAGGTATGTGGTCATGGTTGGCTTCTTTCGACCTGCATTCCAATATGGTCGTGGATTGTTAATTAATAATTATAGGATGGTCTTGCAAAATCTAACGTCGGTCGTAATTGTACTACACAGTGGATCGGGATTGAAATCTACAAAGGGTAGTGTTTATAACGAGTTATAACATGGTTCATTGTTGTCATATATGTTGGATCGTTGTTGTCATCTGTGTTGGGTCGTGGTTGATAGTCGTGCTACAGGGTTCATTAATGTCATCCATGTGCCCATCGCTAACGATCCATTAGGCATTATGGCATACAGGTCGTTGTTGTTGTCTACAATGAATCGTGGTTCACAGGCACGACCATGACAAGATGTGATCCACGATCCACTTCAACTATCAACTACGACCAATTATGCAACAAACCATGATCACGACATTGATCGTGGTTGTCATGCCATACATATCGTTGATGTCATATGCGTTGAGTCGTGGTTCACAGCAACGAGCACATAACATAAAACCCACCATACAGTATACACCGTCCCTGCCACGATACACTGACCCTGTGAACCACGATCCATTTTGCATATCAACGCCGATCACAACAACGATCGTGATTGTCATACTATACATCTCGTTATAGTCATATACATTGAGTCGTGGTTCACAACCCAGACCCACATAACACAATGGTCAACATACACTATCCATGTCAACCATTACCTTGCTTCGCCATTTATATTGACTGAGCTGCACTGAGCTTGTAGATGTACACGCTGAGTGGCGATGGAGGGGCCCAGTGAAAGAGATTCAAAACCAGTAAAAATGGGTTAGGGATAGAGAAAGTGAAGAGGTCCTAGAGAAGAAGCAGCAATATCTAGTCAGTGTTCCATATGGGGACTAGCAATAGAAGTTTCACATTTCGAAATAAGCATCCATACAAGCGTCCGTTGATCTTCTGCGTTTGTCATGGAATCGTAAGCGTCCGTTGATGTTCTGCATTTATTATGGAATCGTAAGCGGCCGTAAGAGCGTCCGTTGATGTTCTGCGTTTGGGATGGAATTGTAACCGTCCGTAACAGCATCCGTTGATGTTCTGCGTTTGGGATGTAATCGTATGCATCCGAAAAAGCATCCGTAAGCATCCAAGTTATAGTCGGTGTTCTGAAAGTCACATCGAAGTGACTTTTCTCTGATCTGCACTGTCCATTTTATTTGTAACATCAAGAAACCTAAAGAATGGTCAAGATATTGAAATCCAATAGACCACAATAGTTCAACCAATAGATTCCCACCATTAGAACGCCATCTTTCGTGTATGTACATGCGACATAAGACTTCCGTACAAACAAAGATATATGGTGTCCACATAGTTATCGACACCTTCTAGCCGTTAATTTCGGTATGATCAACTCCGCATATATGTATACAAGTGAAATGCCCTATTCTCGTTTCCAGGCAAACAAAGTCGATAGTTTGAAACATGACAATAGTGATCCATATAACAGGAAACAATGATCCATAAAACATGAAAACCATGATTCATATAACATGACAACAACGATCCATGGTTGTCGTGTTGCATGGATCGTGATTTACAATTCGCATGCGTCGTGGTTGTCATATTTGTCATGGATTGTGGTTGTCATCTGTACCGGATCGTTGTTGACAACCACGTCACTGAGTACAGCACGACCGATTATCAGGACAACCACGATCCGGAAAAGACGAATACCACGACCTATGTTATGTACACTATTCCGATCTTTGAGTACGTAGTTCATATGCATTAAAGCTCTTGATTATCGTCCACATCGGGTACTGTTTGTTATGATACATGGGTCCCCACTGTCATTGTATATGGGTAAGGGTTGTGAGGTTGTATATGTTGTGGTTGTCACAATACATGGACCCTGACTGGAATGATACGTGGGTCGTTGTTGTTGTTTTACATGGGCATGGTATATGTGAACCATTGGTCGTAGTTAATATGGGACGTGGCTGTAATGTTAAATGGGTCATGGTCCCAGTTGTAACGGATCATGGTTTGTCGCGCTTGTTGATCCGACGCTGACAATCACGACCTAATGAGAAAGACGACACATATAACATTTCAATCACGATGGTATCATCATGACAGCCACGACCTGTTGTTGAGTTCACGTTTTCCTATATTGGTCGTGGTTCAACGGCACAAAGGATCTTGGTTAGCATACACATTGGAAAGTAAATAACATGTAACAAAGTTGATGAATCAATAAATCAATAAAATAAGTACATATATTACAGTTCACATTACATTATCACAAGCAACAAAAAATAAAAAAAATGTCATCACCAGCCTCGGCCTCATCCTCAGCCAGTAGGGACGAAGGTGGATCGACGACGATTGTGACCTATTCGTTTGCATCTCGAGCATCTGGGTGTTGGCCCATCTTCTCGCTGGGATGTAATTCGAACCTTCACCTCATCTGAAATGTCCCGTGTAAACTGGCTGCCCGTACACTTCATTTCCCTTAGATTCACTACATCGGTCATTACCCGTGCGGTGATGCACTTCCGAGCTGCATCATCGTACACAACTTTAATTATCAAATCGAATTCAACCGACGCAGTCTTCGTAATCTTAAGGTAATGAAGTACACTAGGTCGTAATCTTATGGTAATGAAGCACGGTAGATCGAGGTTGTCCTACAAGTTGGGTCGTGGTAATTAATCACACTAGGTTGTAGTTGTA
Source organism: Magnolia officinalis (assembly GCA_021015155.1). Lineage (NCBI taxonomy): Eukaryota > Viridiplantae > Streptophyta > Magnoliopsida > Magnoliales > Magnoliaceae > Magnolia > Magnolia officinalis. Next base: position 28,786,887 of record JAJHSJ010000008.1, read on the forward strand.
TCCAGTGTCATATCCCTGACGAGCACGACCCATAATAGCTGACAACAACGTTCGTGACAGGTGGCAGCTACGATCCAAATACCGTTACAAACATGATACCATGGTTGTCTACCATACAATTGTGGAGGTTTGATCAAGGTGTGCCCTACGTTACACTCCCTTTCGCGTGACCACCAAAGTACCTCGGCTTTCCGATTCTGTCCTTCCTGTGCCTTGGCAGGTGCCTACCTATAGTTGAAATGGAATAGAATACTAATCTCGTAGTGGAAGAGGCTTTAAGACGAGAGAAGCGAAGAGGAGAAACAGCATCGCTCTCCTGCTGCTTGTCCCTGGATCTTGGCTTCTCTAAATAAACAAAAGAAGAGGAAGGAGAGGGTCTTTCAAATGTACATTAGTGCGACATCTGCCCCATCCGAGGCTCGTGGTGCAGGTGATGGGTGGTCTGTGGGGCCCAGCAAGATATATGTGCTTTGTCCAGGCCGTTCGTCCGGTTTAAAATATCATTTTACAGCTTGAAGCGAAAAGCGAGAGTGATAAAACTCTCGGGTGGACCACACTGCAGGAAAATTATCGTTATTGGATATCCACCACTATCATCCCCCTAGGGCCCACCGTGATTGGATCATGCTTGTTTTGGTCTCCTGCCATACAGAAATCCGTATAAATTTATGGACGGCATGGATGAAACATGTACTTGGTGGTGGGGCCCACAGAGCGTCGAGCGCCAGCCATTGGACGGTGTCCCGGGGAGTAGCCGACCCGTCCATTTCTTCGGGGTTAAGGCAGCGGGTGACTTCTGCTTCATGCAAGGGCCGTACAATTCTTAAACCAGGGTCAGGGGCATTTTCGTCCAAAAAAAAGTCCAAAAGCTGGTTTTGGACTTTTGAATTCCGTTTTCCTCTGAATCCCTAGTTTCCCACCTTTGAATTCTACAAGTTTTAGATTACTATTTCACCATTATTCACTCATATTCAGTTAATTTAGGTTTCATCTTTATCTAGTTCTAGTTCTGGTTACTTTCAAATTACGTACAGGTTTCAGTCCCTGTGGATTCGACCTCGGTCTCACCGAGTTTATTACTACATCACAACCCTATACTTGGGGAGTGAACAATCACGTGACTCTTCTAATTCCAAGGAGGCATCGATGAGATTGATTCTTGGTCGATTTAATCGATAGTCTACACGATTTATCGACAATCATATCGAAGATGTATATTTTTCATTTTTTTTCCAGCATTTCGACAATCTTCCATGTATAATATAGTATATCTTTATATCGAACAGTATGCACAACAAAATTTGTATAAGCATTGTACAATTCCAAATTATAAACATCAGGATGTTTATATACAAAAAGATTGAGGTGAGGAACCTCAGATATATCGTTAAAAGTTCATCAAAATCGCATTTTTTTAACAACTATCCAGATCTAGATGCATGACCTAGACATACTTTCCCATGCTCAAATATTTCTAGGCATATGGATCAGCCCTTCCTTTGCCTTTAATGACATAACAATGGTTATTTGTGCGAGAACCCTTCATTACTGGTTTACCTGATAGGTCTAGGATCTCGCATTCTTCTTTGTTGAATGTAACCACATGCTCTTTATCACATTTTTGAGAAATGCTCAAAAGATTATGCATCAATCCTTTTGTGCAAAAGGCATTCTCATTTTTGAGCATATTTATACCTTTGATAATTCCCTGTCCTATTACTTTAGCAGTGCTTCCGTCTCCATAGGTGACTATCCCATCATTAAGAGCTAAATAGTTTAAGAGAAGGGATTTGTCACCCGTGACATGTCTTGAGCAACTGCTATCTAGGTACCACTTAGCATCATTGCCTGTTATATGACTTGAGTGAGTAACAAGGCAATTTTTCTTTTCTTTTACTACCCATTTTGTGACAAGGATAGTGGTTGTTTTAGTTTCTTTAATCAAGTTGGGCAACTGAATCGTGTTTCCTTTTCTCATAAATTCATTAGTTTTCTTGTTTAATTCAGCCACTTGATCCAATAATTCCTTCATCCTATTAGTCATTATGGGTGGTGATGGATGTGTATTTCTTCTATCCATATTCCTAGGTGGACACCTGACATCTTGTTTTCTGGTTGGTCTGAATTTACCTTCATATTTTTAACCAGAGTTGGGTTGTCTTCCCAGGAAATACGCATTCAACCTTATAATGACCAGAATCACCACACGAATGACAAACATGAGTAAGCTTAGTTTTACTTTCTGAAGCAGCCAATTTTTCAGCTATTGATGCTGCATTTGTAGATTTTGTTTTAAACTTATCATATCCTAAGACACTCTTGTCTATTACTTGTCTTCCCATCCCAAAGAGTTTTTCTAATTTTTCACTACTTTGGGAAAACTTATAGTTTATCTCAGCAGATTTTCTGTATTTTTCTAAATCAAACAGGAGTGTGATTTTCATTTTGAAGGAGCATGTTCTTATCTTTTAAGAGCTCAACCTGTTTGTTTAGTTTTTCAGACTCGGATTTAAGGAAGATATTGACTCTTTCTAGTCTGTCATTATCTGAGTGGTATTACTATAAATCATTAATTAGGTGTGTATTGATTTCCAATGTTTTATCCAAATCTTTTTACAGCAATTTATTTTTATTTTCAGTTATTCCAAGTCTTTTAAGGATATTGATGCTATGAATGTAGAGTTGATTGTAAGCATCCTGCACTTTATCCTTTTCTTCTTCTTCTTTCTCAGTTTCCTCATTATCTGATGGAAATGATTCAGTGGCCTGAGATTCTTCAACGTTCTCAGTTTCAACGGGAATGTTTGAGACAGTAGAGACCATAAGTATTTTCAGAGATTTCTGGTCTCCATCACTCTCTGAGTCACTACATTCTGAGTTTGACTCTTCCGTATCATCCCATGTGGCTACCACTGCCTTTCCTTTAGTTTTTCTATTTGGGCATTCAGTGGACAGATGTCCAAACTTTCGACAAGTATAACATTGTGGTTCCTTAGTCTTTCTACCAGATTTACCTGTAGAATGTTTGTTGTCCACCTGTCTTCCTTTAAATGGCCGACCACGATTTTTCTAAAAGAACTTTTTGAACCGTTTTGCCAACAAGGCCACTTCCTCATCTTCATTCTCTCTTTCACTTTTAATGTCCTCATTTGTTGTATTCTTTGAAGTTTTGAGGACAGTTGTTTTGGATTTAGGAGTTTGTTTGAAGTGTAGTTCAAATGTAGGGAACCTACTAGTTCTTCTACTTTCATTTCATCTATGTTTCTACATTCTTCAATGGTTGTTACTCTAGGATTAAATCGTTCCGGTAATGATCTTAGTATTTTCCTATTGATTTTTTGGACCGGAACTTTTTCACCTAATCCTCCCGTGGAGTTACAAATGATGTTCAATTTTATGAAAAACCCCATGAAGGTCTCATGCTCTTCTATTTTGACACTTTCAAATTGTGATGTTAGGAGTTGTAGTTTGGATCTATTCACAGTGCTTGTTCCTTCATGGGTTGTTTCCAACAAGTCCCATGTAACGCCTCGACTTTTTAAGACCCGAGTACACGACCCGTTTCTCAAAAACCCGAGTGTTAACCTTAAAGGATGGTCAAATTCAAGTGTATATATATATATATATATATATATATATATATATATATATATATATATATATATATTTCAATTATCAGAGTAAGCAAATGAGCATAGTATGGACAAATCAAACATAAAAGGAAAGTTTCCATTATCATTTAAATATACAAGAGTTGCCCATAATGACTTATACAAACCAATGTCCTCATTCTTACAAATACAAAATGAAATAACATTACATGTGAAACAAGGTAAATTGCAACAATCTTGAACTGTGAAATCCTGTAGCAACCCTTAGCAAATAGAATCATTCACCCTTGTCAACTATAGCCTGCTCCTTACCAACATGAATGTGAATATCATCTGAGCCACCTGTACTACCTGTACGGTTATATATTTGATGGATGAGTGGACAACTCAGTGTGAATTCCCTTCAAGATTACACACCGCCGTATTAGGTAAGTATAGTTATGAAAACATACGAGGCATACAAAACAGTACATGATGCAGTCTTATTAAATGCATGGATGTATGAGTGCACATCAACTGGGGATGCTCATCCAGTTGACTTTTGGGCAAAACCCATGCAATGTGGCCGGTCACCAGCGAAAGTACATAGTACATGCGTAGTGCCAAGCTCACCAAAAGTGGGTCGATAGTCGATGGTCTGGGAGCTAGCGAAACGATACCCCCACTAAATCATATTAGGCACATGCTACAGCATCCAGAATTATCCACCCGTTATCGTCTGAATGCTATGAATGCATGATTAGCCCAACCATTATTAATTCATTTACAACCAGCAGGTTTAGTAAGCTCCAAGGTCACTATGGGGAGCTCAGGGCCCAGCGTAAGCTGATAGCTTGGGCATAGGTCCCATACCATTATCCCCGACTCATGAGATTACCACCTTAGGATGTTTAATGGAAACCTGTCAACTAGTGAACAATCGTATTACAGTATATGGGGCTTACCATCGCACGGTTGCACAAAATAAAATGTCGACCCCATATAGGGCAAATACAAAAACAAGCCACATAGGGCGAATATCAAAACTAAGCCACATAGGGCGAATATAAAAAATATGCAATGGAAAACCATCCTTAAAAACCACTTACACCGGACAACCCCTGGATGGTAGGCCCACATCAATATTCAATTCAAGCCACCATTCAATAACCACATAAGTCACAGGTCCATTACAATCACACTTAATCGAGTTACATTTCAAGTATGAGTGTACATCTATAAGTGGAGGTTTCCCACTGATGTACCGGTTTAAATTCCAGAAGCAATCCACAAGTAATCCTTAAGCACAAGAAGATATGCAAAATAAGTATTAAATATGTGATCTATCAGTTTAATTTCCAACAATTAACACTTGTGATTCATAAGATGGAGATATCTATTATAAATTAAAGTAAGAACTATAACTTAAGCTAATGGGAAAAATGGAAAGTTCAAGGGGAAGAATCATCACCTTATACTTTGAATCACCTTCTAGTGTCGCTAAGTAATTGCACCTTTAGAATCGAATCCTACCACAAACATGAGCTTGTACAGTTAGATTCAAGTTCTATGCACCACCTAGGTTAAGGTCATAGCCTAGGGCTTTAATTATTTATCTTTAGGGGTTTTAGTGTAGAATTAGGGTTTTATCCACTAATTTAGTTCTTGGCTAGTTATAGGGTTTGAAATCTAATTGATTTATAATAATGTTAGATGTGATGTAGTAACAAGTAATAACCGTCAGTTATTCTTTAAAAATACCGATCTTATAATCAATAATCTATAAATGATAAAATAAGAATAACGTTGATAATGATAGGTGTTAATATCTAATACCAACAATTAAGTAGTTCAATTATTGGTATCTAATAATAATTCCTAACAATAGTAAAAACAACAATATTTAATGATGTTACAAATAATGATAACCTATTAATGGCTAACTAGCAACAACACCAACCGTTACATTAAAATGTTAATTATAATTTCTAGTTAATAACCTTAAAATAGTGTTAATTGCTATAACAGATAGAAAATTACAACAGTATTATTGATAACAAAAACAACTAATGATGAATTTGATCGATGAAGAGGAACGAAAATTCTCACCTTATTGACTCAGTTCGAGCCGAGTTGACTCGGCAACCACCAAACCCATCTTCTCCTCTTTCTCTCTTGTTTTCCTTCTTCCCTCCATCCTATCTTCCCCTTCTTTCTTTTTTCTTTTCTGTTTTTGGGAAGTCCAGAGGTGGCTGGACTCAAATCAGGGATGACCCAACTCAGTGGACTCGACTGAGTCAGCGGGTTGACTCGACAGGAGTTCCATGGAGAGGACAACGTCCCTCACCTTCTCTAGTTTCTCTTCTCTCTTCCTCCTTTCTCCCTTCTACTTCCTTCTCTTTCTTCCTTCCCTGCTGGTCACCCAACAACATTTGGGCTAGGACAGGGCTCACCCAACTCGATGCCAGCAAGTTGATGACTTGGCTCAAGTTGAGCTAGTGCGGCAAGACAGCCACCACACGGAGCCCCCTTCTTTCTTCCATGCCCTTTTTCTTTTCCTACCCACGACCAGACAGTGTCTAGATCTGACCAGACCTGGCCCTAGCTCAGACCGAACTCAGTCAGGTTGGTGTGGTGCAACATCGCCACCTCTTCTTTCTTCCTTCTTCTCCCTTCTCCCTTTCTTTCTCTCTTTGCCCTTTCACTTATCCTTCCTCTTCATTCTTTTCCCTGATCTTCTTCCACTCTCAGTTCAGCAGGATTGCAAAACCCACCTTGACCTGACTTAGACTCAACGGTCGAGTCCAGTCAGCTCAGCAGCGGGTCAGGTCGAAATGGTGCGGTGCAATAGCCGTACCTTTCCACTCCGTTTTCCCCTCTTCTTCTATCTCTCCATCTTCACAGAACTTCATGGAGTTCTGGACTCAGTTTAGCAGCAGACAACGTGCTGCAATGACTCACCACGGGTCATCATAGTGGTGAAGAAATGGCGGTTGTTAATGGCATTTTCACAATCGCTACATTTCCCTCCAATCCGACTCTTGCAGGAGGTCTGTGAGGACCCTAGACGGCTTATGGGAGGGATCTTTCGAAGCTCTAAGAAGGTTTGGGAGGAGTTAGCTCTGTGGGTTCATATGAAGGAAGAAACGACTGCTCTCTCTTTCTCTCATTCTATTTCTTATACAACAACCTAGCTTGAAAGGCTAGGATTTGCTCTAGAATAAACGGCTGGGATTGGAGAGGGGAGAGAGCACATGGATTGCCCTTGTGGCAAGGAGGGCAATTGCCATTTTTGAAAATATGGTTTTGTAGGGCCTGTTTTCAGCAAGGGTTGTGTGTACGTACATGTGTGGAACAACGCGAACTTATGGGGTTTTGGTTACACGTGTGTAATCTGTTAAATGAACGGTTTGGATTATGAAAATGGGTAGTGGAGGTGGGCCACTGATAAAAAACACGGACGCCGTTCGTTTCACTGGTGAGAAAACGGAAATGAAGAAGAGAATTTCTTCTTCGGGTTTGTCAGGTCAGTAAGAGTTGACTGATGTAGTGGGTATGGTGCACAGTGAGTGCACACTTACAGGTGCATCTGCAACCTCAAAATGGGGTCCCCCATGATGTGATTTATGAATCCACTCCATCCACCTCACTTGTTGGGTCCAATTAGAGCCCTTGACCGGACATCAGGCGGGTCCAAGGTTCAGGTGGCCCATACAACTTAAATTTGGAGTCCTACTTGTGGATTCTCGTTGATCCGAGCGTTGGACCATCTCTAAATCAAACATCAACGATTAAAAGGCTTAAATGGGCCATTTGTAAGGATCTCATCATGTATTACTAACCAATACTAATATTAATATAAATTTCAGTACTATTGTACATTAGTTGTAGTTATGATGATTAAAATTGCATACACACATATAATTATAATTTCAATATTAATTTACCACTATATACATATTATTGCTCACGTATTTAATAATACATAATTCGTACTATTACATTATAAATAAACATGTGTGTAAATGAATTGAAAATATCATGTTTAATTAAAATCATACTTGTATTCGGTAATATTGTTAAATAATATGCAAATTTGTTAAATTATCTACTAATCTTTTGTACACCTATTTACAACAGATATTTAATACTACATTAATATTTATAGTTAAATTGTATATTGAAAAATTATCACCCGTTATGTCTATTTAATATAATATTATTTTCATAATATTTTATATACTTTAGTTATATACATATCACTCTACTACAACACATTTTCATACATTATTTATATGATAAATAAATTATCAAATACATCCATAATTCTTTTGATCTGTGTTTGTGTAAAACTTATAATATAACAAATAAAAATATATACATACTTATGAAATATTATTGGATGATTTGATTCTTCTATTGAAGTGATTGAGATCCTAAAATAGACGTCTCCGGACTATTTTGAAAATTACTCGAACGGATGGCTTGACGTACGAATGAATGTTATACAAGACGGTTGAGATGAATAGATCGAGGATTTCTGGGTGTCAGTGTGCAATGGATGACCACGTGTGTTTCTACACACGTGCAAACAGATTTCTACTTCCCTGGTGACACCCGTGTACTGAAAAGTACGGGGTGTTACATCCCATGCTTCTTTGGTTGTCCCACACATACTGATTTAATTGAAAACTTCTTAGGACACGGCACAATAGATAGCATTGATAGCTTTAGCTTTAGAAGTTTATTTTTCTTTATCGAATGTTGTGCACATTTCTTTGGATTTTGGTTTGGTCATAGTTGTGCCATTTTCAAGTATTATTTATTCGGTTGGTGCCACATATCCTTTTTCAACAATGTCCCAAACATCATGATCCAAATATCTCAGAAAGTAATGCATCCTAGCCTTCCATTATCCATAATTTGATCCATCTAATACTGGAGGTCTAGTTATTGATGAGCCTTCTCCTTTGGCCATATTACCAACTTTAGTCAAGATCACTCTCTAGGTGGTGAAGCCCTTAAGAGAGACCCGCTCTGATACCAATTGAAATTGCGATAATGACCACTTTAGTTGAAGTGGGAATACACCAATATGTCCTGGAGGGGGGTGAATAGGACTTTTTAGTATTTTATGATATTTTAAAATCCTATCAATTGTATCCTGAGAGAATATGCATGTATCAGGATTACTTCAAAATAACTCTAATGGCTTCCAAGCCAAGTAGAGGATCTAGTCATAACACTATTTGAAAGATAAATAAGATGCAGAGCATAGTTTATGATGGGCATGACTGTGTGTGAGGTGTGATCTCAGATAATCAAATATAAAAGTATTTAGGGAAATCACACAAGCAAAGGAAGAAAATAACAATCTCAAACACAATTATTTTTATAGTGGTTCGACTACTTATCTACTCCACTTCCGGCGGACGCACTCAACCCTTGAGTGTACCGGATCTCACTAATGGAGGTTTCACAACAGGTTCACCTCAAACCGGACGCACTCAACCCTTGAGGCAGATGCTTGATCAATCTTCTTATGGGGCTCCTTTGTCTTGCAGACTCAATACTCACGCTAATTGACAAACCAGAGCACTTTCATAAACTGGTAAGGTTCCTTGTGTGGATTCTTGGCCTGTGTGGCCTAAAATTTGGGTGTTGTGTGTTGACCCTTGCTCCTGTGTGGGGCATAAACTTGTGTCGTGTAGACACGTTAGAGTCAGCCTAGTGTAGGTTGTACTGGTTTGAGGTGAACCTAATTTGAAACCTCCAATTTGAGGTGAACCTGTTGCGAAACCTCCGTTAGTGAGATCCAGTACACTCAAGGGTTGAGTGCGTCCTCCAAAAGTGGAGTAGACAAGTAGTCAAACCACTATAAAAATAACTGTGTTTGAGATTGTTATTCTCTTCTATCGCTTGTGGGATTTCCCTAAATGCTTTCATATTTGACTATCTGAGATCACACCTCACACACAGTCACATCCATCATAAAATATGATTTGCATCGTGTTTATCTTTCAAATAGTTCTATGACTGGATCCTCTATTTGGCTTGGAAGCCATTAGAGTTACTTTGAAGAAATCCTAATGTATGCATATTTTCTCAGGACAAGATTGATAGGATTTTAAACTACCATAAAATACTAAAAAGTCCTATTCACCCCCCTCTAGGACATATTGACATATTCCCACTTCAACTAAAGCGGTCATTACCGCAATTTCATGAACTAGAGGAAGGAGCATGTATGAAAGGATCTATTTGATGTAGTCCCTTGTTAATGTTCCTAAGATATTTGTGCATGTATTTAAATTGAGTTTCTTGGGACACATGCATACCCTTTACCTTTTCCTTAAGGGAATGCAAACGTTCATCAAAATCAGACAACTGAAAGTCATGATCAGCTGCGGAGTCTGATTCAATCTCATCAAATATGTCATCCATATTGACATCATCTAGAGGCAAAGCATCCTCCCCTTCAGTTGCTTCAGCTACTCCTCCAGCACCCACATCAACTTGGCTTGGAGCCAACCTCAAATTCATCTTATTTATGTTCGAGTTGTTGAAGGGAAGATCGTTAATGGGAGCTTCTTCAATATGCATAGCCACTAGACTATGGGTGACTAAGACAGTCATATGATAGGCAAATGGAATGTCCCTATGACCTGGATGGAGACGAAACTGAATCATGATGTAACAGATAAGTGATGGAAGACATACAGAGACACCAGTAACAATATAGTGAAGAATGTGAACCATGAAAGTAGTGAGCTCAGTCTTGTTACCAGACTCAGGATAGACATTAGAAATGAATATACGATGGAGAATCCTATATCTGGGTAACATAAATGTAGAACTGAGCGCATTCTCAGAACTCCATTTCACATTCATGTTGCATAACACTCTAGTGAGCAATCTTTTCTCAGACTCAGAAGGTTTTGCTACAAAAGTAGAAATGGGAATATCGTTATCATTAACTAGAAGATCCATCAATCCAGATATTAAGTGATGGTCCACATCAATAGGATCTTCTCTAGTAGTAATTGTAAACGTTAGATTCTCATAAGAGAAGTCAGTTATGCAAGCATACATGGCCTGCGTAATGGAACGGTATGTCGGACTGCCCCAATTTAAAATGTTATCCCATCCTACATATTGAAGGAGAGGAACAATGCCAAAAGGTGCTAAATGATCAGAGTTGACCGTCCGTTCAACAATCACGTTGCATAATCGAATATCCCGTACATACTCAAGATCTTCTTTGGGTGACCGAAGATGGTGCACCGTGATTGGAGCAGAACGAGAAGAAGAAAGACCACGAGAACCTTTTTTCTTATTTCTACTTTCCATTGTAACAAGAAAGACAAGGAATACAAGCAATGTAAGAAAGGAAAGAAGGGTTTTAAGAAAATCAGATTTTTAGATAGAAAACCCAACAAACCACCATAAACCTTGAAATAAACAACAAAAACAAAGAAATGGAAGTGCAAAGAACTCAAATCTACAAGGAAATCAAAAAAGATGCATTAACCATATAGGAATCGAAGGTGGGTTCAACCGATCATGGTAGGGTTGGTTGGGGAAGATGAAGCAAATGAAAAAAGTATGCTTTTTAGGCAATAAAAACCCCCAAACCTGAGCGGGTCGACTAGTCGAGTACATACTCGACCGGTCGTGCCACAACTGGTCGAGTGTGTACTCGACTGGTCGTGCACCACAAAAATTCAGCAATTTTCACTATTTTTTAAATTTAAAAATTTACAAAAATAAATAAAATAAAAAATGCAATATATTACAAATAAACATAAACATTTTAGCTCATATTGCACATTCCCATATCCAATTTCAACTTAGCAAACCTGTTTCTGTCAAGCGGTTTTGTAAATATGTCAGCAAGTTGATTTTCAGTCTGTATATAACACTGAAATAATCTTATCTTCTACCAATTCATGAATATAATGATATATAATGTCAATATACTTAGTTCGTGCATGTTGAATTGGATTTTTAGAAATGTTAATTGCGCTAGAATTGTCACAATATAAAACCATAGTATCTTGCGCAAATCCGTAATCACTTAACATTCTCTTCATCCACACAAGTTAGGTACAAGCATTATCGGCTGCAATATACTCAGACTCAGCTGTGGAAAGAGATACAGAACTCTATTTCCTACTATGCTAAGAAACTAGGCAATAAAAATATCCACCACTGGTAGACTTGCGGTCATCAATATTAGTAGCCCAATTAGCATTCGAATAACCAGCTAATTGAACATTAGTATCATGAGGATACCAAAGGCCAAGTGTGGCCGAACTTGCGACATATCTTAAAATGCGCTTTACAGCAATCAGGTGGGACTCTTTAGGGTCCGATTGATATCTAGCACAGATTCCTATGCTGAATGCAATATCAGGTTGGCTTGCAGTTAAATATAATAAACTACCTATCATGTTACGATACAACTTAGGATCTACACTCTTACCTGTTGAATCCTTAGAGAGTTTAAGTGTCGTACTCATAGGAGTATCAAAGTTTTTACCGCTCTTAAATCCAAAATTTTTCACCAAGTTTAGAGCATACTTGGTTTGAGAGATACCCATCAGCAAGTTGTTTCACTTATAGACCTAAAAAATAGTTCAATTCTCCTACCATGCTCATTTCAAACTTGGATTTCATTAAATCTGCAAACTCAACAGACATGTTAGCACAAGTTGATCCATAGATAATGTCATCAACATATATCTACACTATTAGAATGTGATCATTGTATTTCTTTACAAACAATGTCTTATTAACACTCCCCATTACAAAGTTATGACTTAGTAGAAACTTAGCCAACTTTTCATACCATGCCCTAGGAACTTGTTTTAAACCATAGAGTGCCTTTTTTAGGTGATAAACATGGTTAGTATGTTTAGGGTCTTCAAAACCCTTAGGCTGTTCTACATATATTTCCTCATGCAGATCACTGTTCAAGAAAGCACTCTTGACATCCATTTGATAGATTTTAAATTTTTTGTAACAAGCAATGGATATGAACAGTCTGATAGATTCAAGACGAGCTATTGGGGCAAAGGTCTCATCATAATCGATGCCTTCTATTTGAGTGTACCCTTGTACAACCAGTCTCACCTTATTTCTTATAATGTTACCTAATTCATCAGACTTATTTTTAAAGATCCACTTGATTCCAATTATATGTTTATCATCAGGTCTAGGAATCAAATGCCATACATCATTTCGTACAAATTAATTAAGTTCATCTTGCATAGTTGTAATCCAGTTTTCATCAGCAAGTGCTTTTACATTGGCCGGCTCGATCTGGAAAGTGAGTACACATAGTTACATATGTTTTCAAGTTGTTTACGAGTGTGCACACCAGTGAGAGGATTCTCAAGTATTTGATCAGTTGGATGGTCTTTAACTGATCGCAGTTCAGTGTCATTATTTTGACTATATGAAGAGTTTAGTTTATCAAATAATGAGACCTCATCATCTTCTAAACTAGAGGTAGATGTATTCAGATGATCATTTATGACAACATTAATGGATTCCTGAATTACACTGGTCCTCTTATTGAGAACATGATACGCTCGACTATTTAGAGCATATCCTAGGAAAATACCTTCGTCACTTTTAGTGTCGAATTTTCCCAAATTTTCCTGGTCACGTAGAATATATACCATTTGCTACAAAAAAAACTCAGAAATATTTGACTGTTGGCTTCTTATTGAACCACAGTTCATATGCAGTCTTATTATTCAATTTTCTAGTATATATACGATTAATAATATAGCAAGCAGTGTTCACAGCTTCAGCCCAAAGATTTTTAGGAAGTTTCATGCTATTTAACATAACATTAGCCATCTCTTAAAGTACATAATTTTTTCTTTCAACAACCCCATTCTGTTAAGGTATCTTAGGAGTAGAAAATTCATGCGATATCCCGTGATCGCTACAGAACTTCTCAAAGCTGCTATTATCAAATTCGGAACCATGATCACTTTGTATTTTAATAACTGATGATTCCTTCTCAGTTTGGATACGATTGAGTACCCTTTTCACTTCATCGAGAGTTTGAAATTTCTCTCTCATAAAAACTACCCATGTAAACCTGGTAAAATCATCTACTATTACCAGAATATATTTTTTACCACATCGACTCTCTGTTCTAGTAGGTCCAACTAGATCCATGTGGAGGAGCTCAAGAGTTTTGGATGTGGCACTAGAGTTCACTTTCTTGTGAGTACTTCTAGTTTCTTTTCCAATCAGACAATTGCCACAGATTTTATCCATTTTCTTTAACTTGGGTAGACCATGTATTACTTCACCTTTGCTTAGTCTATAGAGATTACAATAGTGTACATGTCCTAGGCGTTTATGCCATAGATCGGATTCATTGGTTTGGACCATGTAGCAAGATAACTTAGACAAGCTTGAGTTACTGACTATATATAACAATTCTCAGAAGTTCTGCGACCAATCAATATCACAGAACCATTCTCATTAGAAAGTTCACACCCTTGATTGTTGAATTCGACATTATGTTTATTATCACAGATTTGTGATATACTTAAGAGATTATGCTTAAGACCTTCTACAAACAAGACATTCTCAAATGTTGGAAGATTAAAGAGTTGAACCGTACCTTGGACAACAATTCTGCAATTGCTACCATCACCGAAAGTAACTGAACCATCAGCCATATTTTTGAGATTGGTGAACAAGTCTTTGTCACCTGTCATATGTCTAGAGCATCTACTGTCTAGGTACCACTTTGATTGACTTGAAGCCTTGAAAGCAGTGTGAGCAACCAAACAAGTAACCTTAAGGACCCATTTCATTACAATTTTGGGTTTTGGAACATTGTTGGTTTTTCAATTCTTGTACTTGTTATATATTCTACCATTCGAGTTGGATTTTAGAAGCTCCTTCAGTAAATCGACAATTTTCTCAGCTAAGGGATTAAGATTCTAATTTCTATATATGATATGGTTGCTTTTAGGTTTCATAGCCTGAAATGTTTTAGGATTTTTAAAACTATTTTGATTTAGACTTTTCCCTTTTGAGTTAGAGGATTCCCCTTTAATAAACTTAGGAAGAGTAGGCTTACTTTTAGGAGTTGTATTCTTATCATAGCCCAGACTAGATCTATCGCCACATTTCTTTGATCCGGTTAGTAGTCTTTCTAGTTTAGAATCACCCTGGGCATACCTCCAAGTATCCTTCAAACTCAAGAGAGAAGAGACTTCTAATTTTAGATTATCATTATCTGATTTTATATTTTCAATTTGAGATATTTTGAAATCTAAATTGCACTTAGTTTTTTGAAAACAATCAGATAGATGCGATTTTTCTAAAACTAGAGTATCAAAATTTTCTTTTAGCTTTAAAAACTTTTCTTTTTAAAGTTTTAATTTTACAACTATCTTGCAACTCTCTCTGTATAGGGTATTGTAGGCATCTTGTAAATCTTCATCATTTTTAGGATCACTTCTCAGATTTTCATCGTAAGTTGAATCACAACTTTCTGAGGAAGTGACTCTGGCTAGAGTCATTAAGGCCTTAACCTCATTAGTAGACTCAGATTCAGAATCATCTGACTTAGAAGAAGCTTTAGAGCAGGATGATTTATCCCATGTACCCAACATACCTTTCCTTTTAGGTTTGTCTTTCTTTGGACATTTATTTGTCAAATGCTCATATTCATGGCAGTTGAAACATTGGCTGTCTTTAAGTGATTTCCAAGTTTTAGATCTACCCTTTTTCTTCTTAGAGGGTTTTTGAAAATCAACTCTCTTTTTGCTTTTGAAATTTTTATAAAACTTCTTGGCTAAAAGTGTCATATCATCTTCTGAATTTTCGCAATCAGAATTATTAGAATTATGAGAAATACCTTTAGGAGCCTTAAAATTTAACTCATAGGTTTGTAAAGAACCAACAAGTTCTTCAAACTGCATGTTATCCGAATCACAAAATTCCTGAATGGCAGTGACTTTTGAATTGAACCTTTCAGGCAATGAGCGCAGTATCTTTGCACAAACTTTACTTGCTGGGAAGCTATCTCCAAGACCCCACATTGAGTTGACTATGTCATTTAATTTAGTATAGAAGTCCATGAATGTTTCACTTTCTTCCATACGTATTTCCTCAAACCTAGTGGTGAGGATTTGAAGTTTAGATTTCTTGACGGTAGTCGTACCCTCGTGTGTCATTTCTAAGACATCCCAGACTTGTTTTACAGTATTACAAGATATAATCCTTTTGAATTCATCTGGTGATAGTGCGCAAGTAATTGCATTTAAAGCCTTAGCATTGGCACTGCCCTCATTTTTCTGAAGAGTGGTCCAAGTATTATAAGGTACAACCTTAAGAGGTTTAATACCATCAATTCTTAGAACTTCAATGGTAAGTGGGTTCTACCTAGTCACTGTGGATTGCCACACATTTTCATCGATAGACCTCAAAAAAATTCTCATCTTGGCTTTCCAATAGGCATAATTGGAGTCATCAAATGGTGGTGGCCTACTAATTGAAAGGCTATCAAAATTTGACATGATAAAAGCTCAGATCAGTTAGCTCAGGAAATAAATCCAAATATATAAGCTATTAGGCTTTGATACTACTTGAAAAGGCCGAGCTAAGAGTCCTAGGGAGAGAGAGAGAGAGAGGGGGGGGGGGGGGGGGGTGAATAGGACTATGCCAAATTAAACTTTAAATACGAAATTAAGAAAGAAATAGAAAAAGATAACATTTATCAATTCCAAATAGCAGAAATAAATAACAACCTCAAATGCACAAGTATGGAGAGGTTGATACAGATGTTGTTCTAAGGACAACCTTACACCAAAAACTAAAGGCTTATGGTAGGACAACCTGATTTCTAGAACGGTCTGTGTATCAAAGTCCCAAACCAATATAGAAGAATAAAGAATAAAACAGAAATAAATATCTACTGCTATTACAACATTCACCACATGTACAGAAAATAAATTACAATCATTCACCACAAATGCACAATAATAAACATTCACCACAACTCCAGCAATTATAGTGGTACGCTTGTGTGTACACCAACTGTTAGAAAACAACCACACAACTACTCCACTCCCAATATCCTCACCCATGGGATATTGGCTTTCACTATGAAATAGGTTTTCCAAGGTTCACCCAAAACCTTCACAATTGTGTTTTCAAAGGGATACCACAATTAAAAACCCCACTCACTGAGATTTTCTGACTATCTCAGTTAAAATAAAAAATGAAAGATTTTCTGCCAATCTTACAAACCAAATACAGAAAATTGAAATTATACTTATCTGAAGAAAGTATTCGTTGTAGCCCGATAGAACCGCTTCTTTGGAGACGTAGAATGTTCAATGTTCAATGTTCAATATCTCAAATGATAGGGTTCTAGGTCTAAATGAATTTTATATTAAATCCAACCTTAGGCTACTTTGGATTCAACTTCTTGGATCTCACAAAGGGTTAAATTCAAAAATCCCCGTTTAATATCAAATAAAATGGAATCAAGAGATCAAATAATTGAATAACCAAAAATTTATTAAAATAATTTATAAATACCTCACAATAGCTTCACAATAATGGGGACGGAGTTCTCAGAGTTGTGACTTTAATATCTTTTGGAAATGAGTTGTAAACTCTGAAAATCATCTTCAATTTATAGGCAAAAATAATGTTCGCTTGACTGGCCTAGTGGTTGGTTCGACTGGTCGAAGGACCAACAATATTTCAAAATTTCTAGCGTGATAAGATAAGATCGTTACTCGACTGGTCGAAGGGGACCACAAATGTTTGCTGGACTTTGAGTCGAGCCTGAACGACCGGTCGAGCAGTCTCCAGGACTGGTTGAGGATCCAACAAAAAATTCTGAAAATTCACAACAAACCTTAGATTGGTCGAAAAAATTCTTGGACTAGTCGAGCTAGTGTCCGGACTAGTCGAACCATGACTAGGACTAGTCGAAAAATGACCCATAAAATTATCAAAAGACCTATGATATAAAAAAAATTGTATGACCTATCCTAAGGTCAATCTACGATCAAACAAACCTTATTTGTGAGAATGAATCATCACATATCATTCTCTTGAAGTAGTTGACGCATGAAGACTTGATCTAGTACTTGAACTTCTTAATGTTGTTCTTGAACCTCTTGATCTTGTACTTGAACTTCTTGGTGTTGTACTTTAACTTTCTAATCTTGTACTTGAATGTAGACAAGATTTGCTAGGATGTCATGAAGTTGATCTTACAATAATAGCTAAACAAGATATAGATTCTAAGAGGTTTTGACACTACAAAATTTGACAAACCTAGGAGCTAGATAAGATAACATTTACAGGTTTCGAATGCCAACCTGAACAAATCAATAATACAAGTCATATCAGGATGAAACATTATCACTATTAAGTTTTATTGTCAATACAAAGAATCTGACTTGTATAGCTTTCCTTCCTAAAAACCAGTCCAAACTTGCTGTAAGTATTGACTAACTTAATTTGAATTGACTTGATCAAGTGAATTTGTTCATTACCAGTCAATCAAACTTACACCCTTTTTATTTGCAGGAATATTACCCTGTACAATTTTGATACCTGGTCTATTTTTCATCCTCGAATCCCCCTAGTGGCTGGTGAGTCATATTAGTAAACACCTTCTTAACAAGTTCTGAGATTCTTATTCTTGATTCAGGGGTCTCTTTTCTTGGTGTCTAGGCCAAAATGGGTATGATAGATGATTTGAAGCTTCTTTACAAGTACTATGGGGATTTGATACTGACATTTCTTTTGAAGTGAATGAAATCAAGGTGTGGATTTGAACTGCCTTCAGTTCTTTTTTTTTTTTTTCCTTTTTTGCCTTCATTTTTTTCAGGTCCATCAAGTCATTCTTCTATTTTTGCACTGTACTTTTAGAGCTGCTCATTTATTCATGACAAATATGTGCGCCAAATGAAAAGATTGTGGGTGATGTGTAATTCATTTGTTGGCAACGTTAAAACTATGATCATTTTTAAAAAATTTGTTTCATGCAGAGATCTGTAACTTTCATAAGCAAGAGAACAACCATCTGATTTTCTGATCTCAAGCAAAGAAGATATTAGTTTCCTCTAATGGTATTGTAGCTTGCCCAGTTTTTTCAGTCACCCGTATCTAAAGGACCTATTTTTTATTTTTTGTATCCAACTTTTAGATTGAAATCTTGTATTAATTTTATGATACATTACCAGCATTCTCTACTCTCTCTCTCTCTCTCTCTCTCTCTCTCTCTCTCTCTCTCTCTCTCTCCCCCTAATGTAGTTGTTGTTTTAATGGCTATAAAGAACGAACTGAATAACCCGCACAATGTATTGGAGAACTGGGATATCAATTCAGTTGATCCTTGTGGTTGGAGGATGGTTACCTGTTCTTCCGATGGCTATGTCTTAGTTATGTAAGATACTACTGCTTAAATTGGACAAAAACCCATGATCATCTGTCTTTTTTTCTCACTCGAACATGCTCATTTTATGATTTTCTCTTTTGGGTTTTAATGCTATCAGCGAGCTACCTAGTCAAAGCTTGTCTGGGAAATTATCGTCAGGGATCGAAAACCTTACTAATCTGCAATCTGTGTAAGTGGAAACTCTTTATTTTGAGCCATAATGGTTTTAATCTATTGAGTTTTAGCTTCTATAAAATGTAGAATATATGAGGGGAATAATCAATCAAGCATGCATGTCAATGGGAAGAACCCTCAATATTCCATCTTGATTAGGCATTTAATTGGCCCAGTCAACATGTCTGGCCTAACCCAAGTTGCTCTTATGGCGGGCCCATGGTGATGTTAGGTTCCCTAGAAATTGAAGTGTGGATCATTGGTTTTTGTTTTTCATATTCATTAGATTGGTAACAACATATGGTAAGCGAGGTACTTGGCATTCACATCCTATAATGGAGCTTTCCAGATCAACTACTAGGATCATCTCATCAGATTTGTGAATTTTATAATGCTTCGGTTCGGAGAACCTGAACTACCTATAAGATTTGTGAATTTTACAATGATTTGTTTCCAATAACCTTACAATGCTTTAATGACATTGGATTCGCCCTTGGTGAAAAGTGGTGGAAATAACTCGAATCTTATCAGGCACAGCAGCTCGCTGGCAGGGCTTTTCTTGCATCTATCTATAGAAAATGGTATGGATTCTCTCTCTCCGGATTTGGATTTTCTTTTTTTCTTTTTTTCTTTTTTCTTTTTTGAATTATGTTAATAGAAGTAGAAAACAGATTGCTGAAGCTTTTGGTCTTGGAGGGTGTAGAAGAAATCTCTTCTTTCCATGCAATCTGAATGACTTACTAAAATTCGAAGCAGTAGAGCATCTTAATAAATAGAAAATATGTTGAATCTGTATTGAAGAACAAAGTAGAGAAACAGAGTCAAGGTTTGATGTATCATTCAAGACCGATGCGCATCACCTCATATGTATCCAGTTTTTCAGTACCCAATCACACTGACAAGTCACACCAATAACCTTCCGATTCTCTTGTTAAAATCCCGTGTTTTGAGAGAGGTGGTAAGTATTCAGAAATGTTCATTAGCATATTTTAATGAATGCATTTTGTGGGTCTCTGAGACTGTTTTGGATCGAAACACTGGTGCATTCATCCGATACGTATCAGGTAGCATTGATTGACCACACGATACCAGATGCATGGATTTTAATCCTTGACATCAACGGATAGCGGTAGAAATTCCACCTTGGCAAATGGTTACACTCACACTATCAATTTAGATTTTGTTATAACATCATAGTTCATTTTTAAGACTGTTGAACAGTCATTTTTTGTCATATCCTTTATTTATGGAAGAGATCTTAATGTCAACAGGGATCTTTCAAGTCAAGGCTTGAAAGGTTATATAAGCGATCAGATAAGTCTTCTAACGAACTTGGTAAGCCTGCAAGTATCTACTTACTTTATGTCATACACCTTTTTGTGGTTGCCATTTATTTTCTCTACTTTAGGATCAGAATCATGTAGATATAGACACATTATTCAGTAGTTATTGCAAAGAAATCAAACATTCAAACATAATGCAGGTTTCTTTTATTAAAACTATATTTTAATTTTCTTGAAAAGAAGGTTGAAAATGCTGAAAATGTATGATTTTTCTTTATTTTCTTTTGCAGAATTTGAGGATTTACTTCACAACAAGTCTGTGCTTGACTGTGGATGTGCGTTGTGTACATTTGTGGAGGCATTCGATGAATGTGCAGAGATCAGTCAGCAATTTGAGATAGGTAAGGAGCTTATTTTCAACCTTGTTCCCGTCCTAGGTAATTTATCTAAGGGATTCGGTGTTTTCTTTTCTTTCAGTTTGTACAAGTGAGCTAAGTTCCTGTTCACAAGTTAGTTTGGTTGGAATAATTCTAACCTGATTGGGACACTTGTTTGTCAAGTAAGACCATTGGACATATTTCAGTTTTGATTGCCTAATAAATGTCCCCCAATCTGATAGTCATCTAATCTAAATATTGTTTTGTGATACATATAAATTATATATAAATTATTACATTATCTTCCACATCAGACTCAATATCTCATATAGCTTAAGACCATCTCCTAAAGAAAGAAATTCCAGCTTGTAAAAAAATCTTCATATAAGAAAAGCATATGAAGTTAGAGATAATATATAGTCACAACTTGCCAAAAATCTAGCAAGATCATCTCTTCTTGATTGTGTAAACTGATACAGTCTTAACTTTATAAATTGTAATGTAACTCTCTTAATGAAACGCAATTCAAAATCATTTATCTAATTTAGTTGTTTGGACATCTACAAGTCAGTCAGTTTGATATTTGGAATAATTCCTTGTTGTCCATCATTTTCTTCGATGATTTAGTTGCAAAATTTGGTAGATTGCTCTCATTGTATGATGTAGTTAGTGAACTGGATTGATTTTGCTATTAACTCTCAGTGCTAGTTTCAATCCACTCGGTCGAAAGTTCCCTTTGATTTCCTAGTTTTGCATTGTTGTTTATTGTCATCATGAGTACTTTTCAAGGACTTGGACAACGGTTCTATTTATGATCTTTCTATGCCGAGGTGACTCTCCTGTCATCAGCAGACATTATGTCATCAATGCATACTAACTTCAATTTCCATGAACATACCTGAGATTGTAGAAGTTTGCTAAACTTGCACTATCCTCCTTTGGTCCACATGCACCTCTACTTGGGGCTCAACATGCCAACTAGGAAAATGTTATTCGTGTATCAAGTGTGAACAACATTGTAGATCATCTAGCCAGAAACTAAAAGATAGCACTTTTGTCAATTGCATATCTTCTTTGCTTTAGAAAAATAAAAGTTAACACTTTTTTTCTTACATTCTATTTTATATTTCCTCTTTTTCTTCTAAAATTTGTAGCTGAAAGATCCATTCTCAGTTGCATTTTCTCAATTGTTTTGCAATGCATGTTTGATCATTGCATCATATCATATTGTCATGAGTTTCTAAACACTTGGATCTGTTCTTCTCTTTAGATGGTCTTCCATGAATACATGACAGATGAGCATTCTTATCTATATCATATAGTTACCGGCATCAACCTGTACCCTCAAACCTTTTTTTGATATCTTATCTGAAATGATTTGAGGAAACAGGATGGGTGCCTCGGCATCTTATTGCCCGGGATGAATATATACGAAAATATTGTAGGTGTTGTTCCACTTTATCTTAAAAGGTTTAGATAGATAGACAAATATCCAGATTTATCTTAAAAGGATTATCTAATCTGACTTGATATGACTGCTAGCAAATAGTGAGGTGGTTTGAGAATTTTTCTGCTAGGCCATTGGCCTTTTCAAAGTCATGCTTTCTTTATACATGCTTGTCGAACTAAATATGTGTGTGGTTCATGACCTAATATATGATTGGTAAATCTGATTCTTTTGTTCTTGATTTGGGTTTTATTTCTAATCTTGAACTAATGTGACCTTTCCTTCCTTTTTTGCATGACCAAATGATGATATTTCACATCTTTTTCTGTTTTCCACCTCTATTTACCATTCTATGCAGATGGATCAATCTAATTTTCTTGTTTTTTTTTAATATATATTTGGGTTTCTCCTCCTTTCTTGAAATTGATGAGATTTTTGTTCATTAGAAGAATAGAATGTTTCTCTTCCAATAGAACAAAAACAAATTCTCATCATGTACAACTCAACTGCCAAAACATTTGCCAATATGTTTGTTGATATATGGCTGGGAATTATAATTTTGAAGTTTCCTGCGTGGTTGATTAGGTAGAAAGAGTGCTTTTGACTTTTAATTTTCTTTTTGGTTTTGTTTTGCTTTGCTTTTTGGTTGTTTGAATTCTCTTTCACAGGCACAGATTCATCAACTCAATATTTGCCAATGCATTCATTTTTTCTTTTGATTGTCGTATGACCAATTAATTAGCATGCTCATTTTCTTTCTCAATTTGATGAAATGATGAAAGTGTATTAGTCTTTATCATGGGAAACCTTGCATCCTAGAAATGGGAGCAGACTTCACGCTAAATTCATGTTGGAAACTTGGAATGGAAATCCCTTTAGCTGAAGGATGTAAAATATTTGTGTTTTAGATTTACTTGCAAACTTTTGGTTGCTCTCATGTATTCTTCCATGCCTAAAAAAGCCGGCATATGGATCACACTTTTACTACTACTTTGGAGGTTAAACTTCATTTTCACAAATTTGTTGAAAATTGTAAGCATGTTCCAAGAGAATCTAAAATTTGAATAGTCCTGGTCTGATAGGCCCAACTCAACCAGTTCAAAATGAGATCATGACTGATTTTGATCATGTGATATTGGGAGCTGGAAGTAGTTTGATGGTTGAAAGTGACCATTGCCTGTTTGTGTATCTAAATTTCTAAATACTTCCATGCTGAATTGTCTGGTGAAATATTTCCAAATTGACCACTGTCTATTTTCTCTCTTTTTGTTGGTCTTTTTTTCCTCCTTGAAGATATTGATCATGGCCTTTGTGTTTGGCTGTGCTTAGGTTAGCTCACCCCTAAACTGGAATGGATCTGTTGCCTAGTTCTGAAGAATCAAGTTTAAGGTAAGTATACAAGGTTTGGCATCTTGTATTAAAAATAAAAATAATGTAGTCTATGGTTTGCACTACTTTGAGTAAAGCCAGCACCTGTAACAACATTGTGAAAGCGTTGGAACCATGCCCGAGGGGCCTTGTCATGTCCCAAACTCGGAAATCAGGCTCCCAAAATTTTCGATCGCCAAATTTGGTGCTGACAACCTCCGTAGTATCCCATTCTTAGCTCCCAGTGTCCATATGCCAGATTCCGATCCTGGGATCCTACAAAGAGGATTTTCCAGTGTACATTTATCTCGTAAGAAGCATAACCATAAGTATACCCAAATCACAAAGGCAACATCATTATCACATATCCACTAATATAAACATTTGAATATAATACAGAAAGAGAAATACATATGTCAAAATCAAAGCTTCAGGAGACCGCTACCCGCTCCATGCTCAACACTGCTGCAACCTAACGCCACTGGCACTCATCTATCGTGCATAAGCTTATAGAAAGCTTAGAGGGTGGTGAAAGTGTGTGCACAAGGTAAGTGTCAAGTATTCAATACAATGCTTGTAACATCCCGGATTTTTGCCAACCTGGAATTAGACGTCCTTAGGCAATGGGTCGATCTTAACACCTTATTAACTTGTCAGAACTCAATCACAAAGTCTAAGACCGCTTTTGAACCCATTTCCTTCACAAATCCCACCCTTCACCACCTTGTTCTTTCAATTTTTCTAAGTTTAGGTGATGAAGAACAATACTTAAACTAAACATTACTACAAAGGACTAAGTACCACCTCAGACAGAAATCACTCAGGACTAAATCCTTTAGAAATTAGGCGAGAATTAGCTAGTGTGAAACTAGAGTACCTGTGAAATTAGCACCAGTCACTTTAAATACGATCTGCAAGACCAAAACTTGTAGAATCATTGATGCTAGGGTACCCTAAAATCTAGGATCAATCTCATTATCCGGTTGCTCTTGGGAGCATCTCGAAACTCCGTATCAGATCTAGACCGCACGTCGGAAGTCTGATTAACACGAAGTTAAGGAATTAGGATCGCCTTGCTGGGCTTGACAACCATCTTGGAAATCAAATCCAAATAGTGTCCCAGCGCTATTTGCTTGAGCTCGGAGCGGGGAGTGTGAGAAATGTGAAATTAATTCAAAATAAAATAGAAATTTATGAAATCTGACACCTCTCGCTTGCGGATCAGTATTAAGCAACCAGACCGTCAGAATCACACCAAATTACACCCTCGGATCAGGGAAAATTTCATACACATGTCCATGTACTCGGAATCTCCGATTGAGATCCGCAGATCGTTGAACTGAAACTGGTCCGTCATTTGCGATCTGGAATCTCCACTGAAACGAAAACTTAACTAAACGTAAATTCAGTGTTAGTGAGCTTAAGTCCGACCTTTGGCTCAATGGGGCCCGCCAGAAGTCCTCCGTTGAGCTGAAACAGGGTCGCTTTGGTTATAACCTAAGTATACCTTGCCCATAAGTCTATTTTGGAGTGTTTTTAGGCTATATAAGGACCTTAGAACCCTCTCTCTCACAGCCATACGAATTTGAGAGAAACCCTAGAGAGAGAAGGGAGAAAAGAGGGAGAAAGTGAGAGAGAAGTGGGAGCATCTCCCTGCCCTTCTTCCCTGCTACTATCCATGCTTAACTGCTCCATTCTCATCGCTTTCCCAGCGATTCCGGCTCCGTTTCTAGGTAAGGAACCCTAACCATAATCTGTTTTGGGGTTTTGATAGTTGTAGGTTATGAAATAGCTAACCTATTTCGTTCTATAGGTTGCCAAACTGCCATATACAGAAGCTTAGCAATTCTATCGACTCCGTTACGATTCTACGACAAAAGGTGCGGACTTTAGATGTATAGGTTATGGTTTTCAATGCTTTCAATGTCAGATAATGATAAATTCATGATCTGCATTCAATTGCACATGTACAAAGTGCTGTCTGTTTTCCGTTTCGATTAAACATGAAGAATATGGAATTTTACATACTCTAGGTATTTGTAGAAAGTACCGTATATGTATAAATTTTGAAAATGTGTTTGCCATGATTATTTGCTGTATTGATATATTATATATGGATAAAATACTTATTTGGCGAAAGGGTTCGCCCTAATACATGTTTTTGCTAATATACACTATGTATGTTAAAATAGTGTATTCTAAGTGTTTGTGAAAATGACTGAATGAGTATAAAATTCTCATTCATGCTCGCCATGACTAATTGTCATGGATAGATGATTATTGTATTGGCGATACCCTTTTGGTTAAAGGATTTACCCTAAATCACGCCACGGCCAATATACACTACTTATATTAAAATGTGTGGCCCAAGTGTTTGTGGAAATGACTGAATGAATATGGAACTTGGATTCCTGCTTGCCATGACTATCCGTCGTGGGTGTATGCGTGTTATGATTGGGGTAACTCCCTAGTGAAAGGATTTGGCCTAATACCTATGTGATCAACATATGTCATGTATGTTGATGTATGTAGTCTAAGTGTTTGTTGAAACGTTTGAATGAGTAGTAGTTAGTAAATTGTAATGTATAAGGGTGTTGAGATATGATTCTCAACTCCTTTAACTATGTGTATGATTTCCTTGGATAGCTGTGTGATTAGGAATTTAATATGTATAAACTCATGCTTGTGTTGTGCTTCATAACATGCTCAACTGATTGTATGATTTTATCTATGTAATGCATATGTTTAAATTCATGTTTACGTTGTATGATCTGTCATGGGTGATGGGGAGTGGAGCAACGAGTGCGTGCAACAGCCCTGACAGCCCTAAACGGATAATATCAGAATTTGATTATATGATTTGAAATCTTGATCCATTACTGCTTTAACTATTCTGTAATTGATTGTGTTTGGGGCTATGATTATAGTCCAGGCAATCGGTAATGGGATTGAATTCGTGGCTGAGATTCATTTGCCACGTGTGATGTGTTCGACGAACCTAAGTCGTACTTTGGTTAGCGATAGTGGTTGGCCACGCGAAGTGCTTATGCGCTTTATATCGTTCAACTTGTTGTACGCTCGAGCTAGTCGAGCTCATCAAGCAACCCGATCTGTCTAATGTATGTTCACCATGTTTGGACGCCTCTGCTGGAACCTAGGGCACCAAACTTACCAGTGAGATCCCGTTAACCATGGTACCTCGATCCGCTAAGAATCATGAGCCGGGCATGGTGGTATGGGACACCGTGGTTGAGCTGTCGGCCTACGCTGGGGCCACGTGCCTCCCCGTAGTGACAAGTGAGCAACCAGACTCGTGAGCCGATTATGGTGGTATGGGACACTATATTCGTGCTGTCGGCCTACATTGATAAGGTGATGGGGGAGTGGTGCAACGATTGTGAGCAACAGCCCTGAAAGCCCTTTGTAGTGACCTCGAGCATACTCTGAATTTGCAGTGAGGCGACGAGTTTTGCCGCAGTGTATAGAGTATGAACTAGGCCTGTATCAGCTTAGTGATGAACCGTTAAAAAGGTGATGGGGGAGTGGTGTAACCATTGTGTGTAACAGCCCTGACAGCCTTTGCAGCGACCTAGAAACACACCATCATATGAGATTAACTAGGACTGACGACCCTAGAATGGATCATGTTTTGGGAATGATACAAGGGAGGTACCTTAGTTTCCCAATACTGCTGTTTGAAATGGACTAATAATAACTCGGTAATCATACTCATCATCGCCTGGCATGTGCCTGAAAGATATGGAGCACTGAGGGATGAAAGTATGCGGCGAACGTAAGATGGTGTCGCACGAGGGTGTGTGTGGTGAGGGCATACGTCATGACTGCATTCATACTTGCATTAATAAGAGTATTTAGAATTATTTAATTGTACTGCTTTATCATTACCGATTGACTGAGTTGATAACATGTTAACCTATGCTTTATTGTTCCACTGAGTTGATCACTCACTCCCACGTTACGGGACAGTGTTCCGAACACCCACCAGACTTTGTCTGATTGTAAATGGTGATGCTACTCCTGAGGCGGAGCCGGACCTTTATGATGACAATGATGCTTGTTCGTATATGCTGTATGCTGATGGCTTCAAGTGAGCCGTGTCTTGATCGACGGGGTTACAGGGACGTTGATTAGAGGACCTTATACATTTGGTATATTTTAGCATTGTACTTGTAAATAGTTAACCTAGTAATATTATCACACTCTGGAGACTCATCACAGTTTATATATTTTATCTATCTATCACAGTCTTCCGCTTGCAATTTAACTGTCTCTGGAGTATGATATGTTGTTTTGGCTTAATCTCACTCATGTTCAATGCACTAATACAGACAACATTCAATCATCATTCATTTTGTTGCATAAGTGATGCGTTGGAACTCGGGAGTTGAGTTCATGCTCGACCCCCGATTTTCAAGGCGTTACAATGCTGTAATCATACAATGTCGAAAATACTGGCAAGATCATGAATCATATGATATCAGAATAAGCGAAAATACCGACCAGTCCATGAGTCATACAATATCATAGTACGCAATACAGATCAGCTATGCAAATGAGGAGTCATAAAGAGCCAAATATCAGATGCCAAGGATGCAATGTAATATACAATTCTTGATGAGTTCACGAATACCGTCAGCCGTATCTAGACCGTATAAATGCAGAAACACAGTAACCCAAAATGTCATATGCCGTGGATCTAATGCAATATGCGATGCGAATGGAATGACCATGCTGGAGTGTGAAGTCAAGATGATAGTACGTAGTATCGCAGGCTATGGGGTCCATCACAAGGGACTTCTATCCAAACCAGTCCCATACCTAATTTGGATAGTCAGACTTGATGTGGTAAACTCCTGTTCTCAAGTTAGTCGCACACCCCAACCGAAATCCTGACCATTGCGAAGGTACACGTAACAAATAGTTGCGCACCACCAGCTCGAGTGGATAGTGAATGAATGAATGAATGAGTATGCAACTCCTACTCAATAAGTCCACATATAAGTACTGTTCATCTCTGGGATCATTATCGGGGTCTAGTACACTCTACATGCAAATCGCCGCCCACTGACACGCGACCATGAAAGTGGAAGAGACCTCACTATCCACCTGGCTAGTAGTCAACCAATATCTACCCGACACATCGATAGCAGACCCATTCACGAGCTGGTCAAACTCAGCCTAGCTATGCCCCCTTCTCTCGGGTGGGTAAGGCCACACCCCTCCCAACTGATCACGACATAGTGGGAGATGCGGCCTCCTGGTATTTGACACTCGGCCGCTCATGTATCCACTCGGTCTCGACATTGGGGCGTCTCCTGGCCTCGGAAGTTTAGGGATTTTCACCCAGGGCCATTTATGGCAGCCCAATGCTAATAACAGATTTTCAGTGTCCCATCTGGCCATCCATGATATGCCCGTGGAGGCTACGGCCTTGATGTCGCTAGGGCGTACAGTAATCACAACACACAATACAAGATGCATGAGTCATACAATCTAGTCATGCATCAATCCTGTGCATATCGTGCGCTCATGTGAGATAACCTTCGCCTATTAGGGAGTCTCATAACAACTTGCCCAATGACATATGAAATGATCAACCACATCTCATAACAAACATGCAGATGATGCGTATGGGCATGTATCATGATGCTATGCAGTCACATACTCATAATCGGTATCAATAATCGGCATCGACAATTGACCTCGACAATGTGGACATTTAACCAACATTGCCCCCAAGGAATGACCCACATAGAGCCTAACATATAGTGGACCCATGGCCTCACACAAGGGCCAAATATATAACACCATAGGCCTCACTCAAGAGCTTAATACACATCACAATGAGCCTTTCACATGGGCTTAACATACATCACAATGGGCTCCATCGCCTGACCCTCAAATGCATTACAATGGGCCTCATCATGTAGGCCTCATATATATCACATTGGGCCTTAAACACGGGCTAAATACACATCACAAAGAGCCTCAAATACCTAAAGATAACATTACATATCAGGCCTTGGTATCCGGCATCGACAATCGGCCTCGAAAATCAGAATCAGCCTCGATAATTGACGTTGATAATCAGAATTGGCCTCGATAATCAGAATCGAAATTGGCCTCAACAATCGGCCTCAACAATCGGAATCGGCCTTGACAATCGGAATCGGCCTCGACAATTAGAATCGGAATCGACCTCAACAATCAGCCTCGATAATCGAAATCGGCCTCGACAATCAAAATTAGAATTGGAATCGTCCTCGACAATCGGAATTGGCCTCGACAATCGAAATCAGAATCTGCCTCAATAATTGGAATCGGTATCGACAATCGGAATCGGAATCGACAATCGGAATCGGAATCAGCCTCAACAATCGGCCTCGACAATTGGAATCAGCCTCAACAATCAGAATCGATATCGACAATCGACCTTGACAATCGGAATCAGAATTGGCCTCAACAATCGGAATCGGCCTCGACAATCAGAATCGGCCTCAACAATTAGCCTCGACAATCGGAATCGGCCTTGATGCCAGTCGATCAAGGCCTAAGGGAAGGTCACAATGTGAACATTAAACCATCATTGCCCATCAATGTGGACATTTAACCAACATTGCTCCCAAGGAGTGACTCACATAGGGCCAAACAAATAGTGGGCCCCTGGCCTCTCACAAGGGCCTCATACACAACATCATGGGCCTCATCGTATGGGCCGAAAATATATCACAATGAGCCATGAATACATCAAGTCGGGCTTCATTCAAGGGTCAGAATATATGGTCTTCAAATACACAACAGGTGAGCCCTGCACATGGGCCATAAGTACATCACATCGGGCCTTACCCATGAGCCGGAAATACATCACAATGGGCCACAACCCATGGGCCTTAATACACAACGGGTGGGCCCTACACATGGGCCTAATATACATCACAGGTGGGCCCTGCACACAGGCCTCATATACACAACAGGTGGGCCCTGCACAGACGTTATAGATCAAACATATATCGTGGTGGTCCCACACGATCTGGACGGTGCAACACATACATCATGGTGGGGTCCACATCCAGTGGACTTGGACGACATAGATGAATGACTTACGTCAGCTGGTTCCACTGTCCATGACTGGATGGTGGACGGTGTGGATATTCACATACATTTCATGCTCCATCGTCCCTTGCGGGACGGTGGGTGACATGAACAAAATGCATACAATAGGTGGGGTCTACGTGACATGTGGCCCACTTGATATGAATCAAGCTGATATTTGTATTTCCTTCATCAGTCTCTGTCCAAAACAGACGGCCAAGGTGGGCCGTTCGCTGGACGTCAGGAAGGTGGGCCTAACATTGGATGGCATGGATATAATGCACACTCATGGTGGGGTGTATCAGGGTGGGCCGCACACATCAAGAGAGAGAGAACGAGTAGTGATGGAGGGACCCCGCCACTATGGGTCCCTCTTTGATACAAAGCATACATCAAGATGGGTCCCACCTCATGTGGGCCCTCAAATAGAAAATAGAGGAAAAATATACTCTAACCTACAAATCACCCACCCGGTAGATCTTCTTGGACTTCTTCTTCCATCAAGGCATGCTAGAGCTCCAAGTGGATAATTTTAACGGTTGAGATGGGTCATGGAGGGTGGGATTAGGTGGTAGGAAGGTGGACCACACTAGCTTCTCCATGGAAGCTTGAAAAGCTTGGATGTGGGGCTTGGATTGCTTGGGAGAATGAGAGAGAGAGGTGATGGGAGAGAAGTGATGGGAGAGAGGGATGGTGAGTGATGGAAGGGTATACTTTGTTGTAAGAGAAGTTGACTTTTGGGGAGGGTGGTTGTACTTGGGGATGGGTGTGATGTGTATTTGATTAATGTGATGTGTCATAGAGATTCCCTCGGTATTTACAACGCGGGCCCACATCTCCTGGCCCGGGTATCGCCTCAGCGCGCGAGACGAGATGTTGGAACCGCGGCAATGGTGCGATCGTAAGGGTACAAGTCTTCGGTCGAGCTGACTCTGATATATGGGACACGACTCAGGATTGCGCGCGAATGTCGATAACAGATCGCGAGTCGCCGAAATTCGACCAGGAGGACCGCGGAGGCATAGGGAACGGTACGAGGTAGGATACGGGTCTCACAGGCCTGTTTAAGGCCGTATAGAGCTTTCTTTAGGCACAAGACCTTATTGACAGAGATTAAAGAGCTAGGAGGAGGTTTCAAATATACTGTTTCTTGGAGGTCTTCATGAAGAAAAGTATTTTTCACATCCATCTGAGTGAGTGGCCAAGAACGAACAGATGATATTACCAGAAGAGTGCGAACAGTTTTCATCTTGGCCAAAGGAGTGAACGTCTCATCATAATAAATTTCGTGTTCCTGTTTGTATCCCTAAGCGACAAGCCGAGCCTTGTATCGATCCAATGATACATCAGACTTAAGCTTTACAGAATAAATCCATTTACTACCAATTAATTGTTGGTCAGTGGGTCGAGTGACAATGTCCCACGAATGATTATGATCTAATGCTTTAAGTTCTTCTGTCATAGCCTTCTTCCAACAATCATGAGTGGCTGCCTGATGGTAAGAAGTAAGAATAGATACAGTATCCAAAGTAGCATTCATGGTAAACAGTATATCAAGCGATCAGGTTGTCAATGTACACGAGCGAAACGACGTATCAAGATGGGTTCTGGATCGGCAACAGGTATAGTAGGGATAGAAATAGTTGGTGGATTTGTACGTGGTCGTCGTGAGTAAACTGCAACGGACGAGGGAGTTTACTCGAGGCAAAAGGAATGTCAGGAAAAAAGGTAAGACCAGGAGAGTTTGGTGTGGGCGGAGGAGGAACAGATGAGTAAAAGGCAATATACTAAAAAAAATAACATGTTGTGACACCCGAACAAGACGAGAGACCGGATCATAGCATCAAAAACCCTTCTGAGTTTCTCCAAATCTCAAGTACATACATTTGACTGATTTTGGGAAGAGTTTATTACGTTCACGTGATGCCAGGTGAACATAACATACATAATAAAAAACACGAAATGTGGAATATATATAAACTAAACCGGTGAGAATAAAGTAGGGAGATTTATTGTTCAGAACTTTGGTTGACATCCGGTTAATCAAGTAGACTGAATGCAACATAGCTTCCGCCCAGAAAGAACGAGGAACATTCATAGCTGTCATCAGGGTGTTGGCAGTTTCAACAATATGATGATTTTTTTCGTTTAGCCACCTCATTCTGTTGTGGAGTATCAGAACAGGTAGTCTGATGAATAATCCCATGACCCTGAAGATATGTACGAAAATTTGTGGAGAGATACTCTTCCCCTGAGTCAGAGCGGAGAGTTTGAATTTTAACCCAAAATTGAGTGTCAACCATAGAGCGAAATATTTTGAATTTTTCAAAAACCTGTGACTTAGAGTGCAGAAAGTAAATCCGGATGTAATGTGTGAAATCATCAATGAATATAACATAGTATCGTAATCTAGAAAGTGACATAATTGGTGAAGGACCCTGAAATGGCAGTGAAGACCGCACTAGTTGAAGTCAGAATATGCCAATATGTCCTAGAGGGGGGTGAATAGGACTTTTAAAAGTTTTTATGATTTATTTAAAATCCTATCACACTAATCCTAACAACAGACACATATTATGATTACTCAAAAAATAACTCTACTGGCTTCCAAGCCTGGTAGAGGATCCAATCACAAACTATAAAAGAAGTAAACAGTATACAAATTAGTTTATGATGGATATGACTGTGTAAGTGTGTGAGGTGTGATCTCAAATATATGGATATGAAAGCATTGACATAAAACACACACATAGAAGAATAACAATCACAAATACAATCATTTTTATAGTGGTTCGACTACTTGTCTACTCCACTCCCGGTAACCGCACTCAACCCTTGAGTGTACCAGATTTCACTAAGGAGGTTTCACATGGTTCACCTCTAACCTAAGGTTTTAAATCAGGTTCACCTTCAACCTTTACAACCTACACTGAGGCTGACTGTTTATGCTCTCACGAGTAAGGGTCAACACAACGCACCCACTTTTAGGCACACTGGCCAAGGATCTTCCATAAGACCCTACTGGAGGTTTCTACACAGTTGACCTCAAACCCTAAGGTTTTACCCGGTTCAACTAAAACCCAGAGTTTTACTGGTTCACTCCAAATCAGATGTTTATGCTCTCCACAGAGCAAGGGTCCACACAACGCACCCACCACGTACACTCCCGCCGGAGGCCTCCTTGAGGACTTCAAAGGGTGAGAACCACTTAAGACCCAATCCTAGAAAGGAATGATCACAAGTGTCCTCTTGGACTCTGGATACTTACAAATAAGTTGATGAGTTTCATTTAGCACAGTGCCAAAGATCTCCTCCTCCTTATTGACAAAGAGTCTTCTGCTCCCCTGATTCGCAACACAAGATAGTATACCAATACTCGGCTTTGGGTTGGGTCAAGGTTATGATGGAATCCTACTCTCTAAAGATTTTCCTATAGGGAAGATAGAGTAGTTCCAATCATCTAGGCATTCAAGGCATCCCAGCTTAATGATTTTCCATTAAGGTAGTAGCTGGAGGATCCTTGAATGCGGAAGTTCATTCCCCAATCCACTCTATTAGATATCAATGATGAGGGTGGATTGGAGGATGAAATCCCTTGAGAGAAAGGGCTTTGGATATAAGATGTAAGTTGAAACACACAAAAGCTCTCTCTATTTTCTCTCACAGCAACAAAAGACAAGTCCTCTATATATAGGCAAAAAGTTCCAACGGATATAAAACGGTCATATTTATGACAGAGTTCGATATCATCGAGCAGGTTCGATATCATTGAGCGTATACTCTCGATAGCATCGATGGTCTGATCGATGACTCAGACTCAATGTCATATGCTTTTGAAATTCTTTGCCAATTGGTCTATGAATCGAAACTATTGTCGATGTCATCGGATTTCAAACTCCGATTCCATCGATGACAGGTTTGATCCATCGACACTTGAAAAATGAGAGAGACTTGACTTTGAAATATTTCAGGTTTTCATGAATGATTGGGGAACCATCAAGATCATCGAAATTTGAATGTCGATGATATCGAGATCAGAGTCGAGGCATCGATAAATCCAACTAATTTATCTTTAAGCTTGCTGGACAGTTTATGACCTTGTTCGATGCAATCGACCTGGTGTCGATATCATCGATATTTGAATATCGATTCTATCGAAGGGCCTCCGATCATAGTTAAAAACGCTCTGAAATATCTACTGTGAGAAATACATGCCCACCATCGATATCATCGATGGACCTCCGATCTTATCGATATTTGAATTCAGATCATATCAGACGGTCATCGATATATCGAAGAAATTTGAGATTTTTATTAAAAAATAGGGACACCGATAATCTGCCTGTCGATCTTATCGAGCCACTCTCGATGGACTCGAGATTTGAATATCAATGATATCGATATGTGTATCGATACATCGATAATTCGTCTAGATATGTTGTGAAGTTGTTGGACATATTTAGTGCTTATATTGATGATATCGATAGGTGTATCGATACATCGATAAATCCGTCTAGATGAATATTTAGTTGTTGGACATATTTGGTCCTCACATCGATAATATCGTTAAGGTATCGAGGACATCGACAGTGTAGGTCGATCATATCGAGGGTGCTTCGATGAATCGACAAGGCGAGAAAAACTTAGAGATTTTCCTATTTTGAAAAATGTTTTCTCACCTTAAAACTCTATGATTTCTAACTTGTTTTAAGGGTTTTTCTTTATCTAGTGTTTTGGGTCATGGGATGCGAGGCTTTAGATTCACCTGTGACGAGATTGTACACATCCGGTTGAGGCAGACGGTTGAATTGATCTTCCAATCGAGTTCTGTAGACAGTCTGACCTACCACTCACGTAACTTGACAAACCAGGGCACTTTCAGACCCCAGACATTCGTATGCACGAGCTCAAACATAGATGATGCTTTTGTAGTACTTAGAGGAAGGGGAATACACTTACTTTTGGAAAGACAACAAGAAGAACAAGAATAATCCAAATTACTTTTATTATGAGAAATATTCCCTAACATATCAGAAGAAAATAACTGAATCAACCGATCGGAATGTGGATGACCCAGGCGAAAGTGCCAGAGTTTCCACATTTTATTTACCGAACAAATATCTGAGGAAGATGGAGAAAAGAAACAACGAGCCGGAGTGACAGATGAGTCAAAGTCCAGCTCGTACAGACGAACATGCCGCCTACCCCTCCCAAGTACCTTCCCCATTGCCAGTTCCTGCACAAAACAACAGTTTGGAAGAAATATGACTAAGCAGTTATTGGATGTAAGCTGACCAATCGAAATTAAATTTGAGGAGAGTTTAGGGACATGAAACACATCACGAAGAGTGAACTAGCAACGGGCAGAAGGAGATAAAGTCAATGAACCAACGGACTAAATGGGTAGTCTAGTGTCATCTGCAGTAGAAATAGCCTGATTACCAGTGTAGGGACGAATGTCGCGAAGATGTGATACGTCACCAGTCATATGATTGGAAGCACCCAAATCGAAGAACCATATAAAAGATGAGGATATTCCTGACATACTGGCAGCAGAAAGAGCCTGCACGATCTACTGGAGCACGCATGAGTCAAAGGTGAGGAAAAACCTTCAGCAGAAACATTAAATGCAGTATCACTAACAGAAGGCTCGGAAGAAGTAGTGGCAGAAGTAGCAGAATGAGCATGACCACGGGCATTACCTCGACCACCACGTCTATAAGACTAGTAGCCTTAGTAGCCATTTTGTTTTGTTGGGCCCTGCGGTCCTACCCGTCGAATTCTGACAACCCGCGACCTACGGTTTGCATTTGTGATGATACTTAAGTTCCATCATATAAACCCGACCCCGATCGACCCAAGACTAGCACCATAGTGTCCGCATCGATGCCATGGTTCCAACGCCTCGTCTTGTGCCGCAATCCGAGCAGTACATCAAAAGTTATAGGCTGCACATCTTTTAGATTGTTGATCATGATTATGGACCCACCTTGTGCTAGAGCACAAATCCCTAGGTGATGACATCACCCTATCCATCATAGCTAGAGCCTAGCCTACCCTAACCTCTAGCTAGCCTAGCCTAGCTAACATAGGTTTTCTTTTCTAGAGAGGCATGCTCGCTCTCTCTCCCATGCCATCATTTCTTTTTCTTCCCTAAGCACATCATTACCCCACAAACCATCATTGTTTTACTAGAAACTTCCCCTCCCTCTCTCTTTCTCCCTCATTCTTCCTTCCCTCCATAGTAAGCACCCCTTGGACGTCCCACCTCTCCTCCATTCTCCAGCCCTCTTTCTCTCTAATCCCTCTCAATCCACCCATTACAACCCCATCTCCACCATTGAAAACCTTTCCTTGGAGCTGGAAGGTCATTGTGTTGAAGAAAAGAAGGAAGATCTTGAGGTGGGTGCTCTTGAGGTTAGGATTTTCTGATTTTCTTTGATTCCATAGATGCTCTTTCCCTCTTCTTCCATCTTAGAAGCATGTGGGGCCCATTAAATGATGGTAGAGGCCCCCATGTCTTTTTG
Source organism: Magnolia officinalis (assembly GCA_021015155.1). Lineage (NCBI taxonomy): Eukaryota > Viridiplantae > Streptophyta > Magnoliopsida > Magnoliales > Magnoliaceae > Magnolia > Magnolia officinalis. Next base: position 28,824,211 of record JAJHSJ010000008.1, read on the forward strand.
GGTGTGGCCAATGGCCCACACCTTTGTGCACGCATGATCCATGTTTGGGGCCATCCTCCATGGACCCCATCATGGTTTTCTCTCTTATGTTTAAGGATCCTTAGGTCATTTAAACCCTTGATCCTTGGTGGAGATGGCATCTCCACCATAGATCTTGAGTAGAAAGAATTATACTCATGTAGATCCATGTAAATCATGAAATAGTGAATGTGTGTGGTTGTGTGATAAGGGGAAGGGCCTCAATGTGGCGGAGCCCCTTCCCTTGTAGCCGGATCCTTTTTATTCCTTTATTTATGCCTTTGTTTCTGATGTGTGTGGGCAACCTTATGACCCAGAAACATCCAGACCGTCCAAGGAGAGTGGACGCCCATGATAGTCCACTCTATGGATGCTAGTGCCCAAATCGCCCCAAAATGGGCACATGTAAAGAGTTTTTAGTGGTGGGAAGGATCTGGATGTTCATGGGGCCCACTGAGGTGGTCCATATCATAATTTTTATGGGGTGTTTCCCTTTTTAGTAGTGTTTATATTTAATTTATTTCAGTTATATGTTGCTGTCCAAAATTTCTGGACAGATTTTTAGGTTGTCTTGAGCTTAGATTTTGGAATGTTTTGAGGGTTATTTGATCCCCATTAATAGGATATTATTGGAGGTGTGGACCCCACCTAGATACATTCCAAGTTTCACCTCCATCTGACCTCATTTGGGCATCCAAAAGAGTGGGCCAAGAGGGTTGGACAGTCTAGATTTTTTCTGGACAATCCAGCAATACTGTCTGATAAAAACTTAAATTCATAAATTTTTCTGGAAGGGTTGGGCCACTTTTCTGGACCCCACCTTGATGTACACATGTCAGGGGATCTTGGCCCCCTATTTTCCAAATTTTTGGAGGTCCTGGACCCACTCTAAAGGAGTGCACAAGATGAGGACAACAATACGTAGTAGTAGAATTTTTTTTAGAAAACCTTGCTGTCCATTATGTCATTGTAAAAGTTTCTGGGTTCCAACCCATTGTTCATTATGGCCATCTTATTGGGGCCCACCTCTGATGTTTTAGGGCCCACCGGGCCATAATTTTTGGGGGCCACCAAGCTGGGCCAACAGCCCTGCTGGACATCCTAGCTGGGTTGACGTCCAGCATGGGCTGGCCATCCCCAGCTCTTAGGCCCACCATGATGATGTGTTTCATCCAGCCGTCCCCCCCCCCCCCCCCCCCCCAATTGGTGTGGCCCACGTGGGAGTGTCCACCCCTGGTGGACGTCCACTGTGGAACCCACTGTAACATCCCGAATTTTTGCCAAACTGGAATTAAACGTCCTTAGGCAATGGGTCGCTCCTAACACCTTATTAACTTGTCAGAACCTAATCTCATAATCTAAAATCGCTTTTTAACCCTTTTCCTGCACAAATCTCACCTTTCACCACCTCGTTCTTTAAATCTTTCTAAGTACTTTTACATTAGACACTAATCTTAAAGTTTAGGTGATGAAGAACAATACTTAAACTAAACATTACTGTAAATAGTAAATACGTAAATAAAATGGGCTTTTAAACCATTACCCTTATGGAACCCCACCAAACGAATAAGCTATTTGGAACATTAGCCTCTCTTGCCCTAGGACCTTCTCCTGTTGTAATTAGGGCGCGATTCAGTTGAGTATTAATAACTTGAATCACCTTCTATACAAATTACCAAAGGCCCGAGTATCACCTCAGGCAGAAATCACTCAAGACTAAATCCTTTAGAAATTAGACAAAGTTAACTAAGTGCTAAACTAGATTAGCCATGAAATCTGCTTGAATCACTTTAAATACGATATGCAAGACCCAAAACTTGTGGAATCATTGGTGCTAGGTTACCCTATAATCTAGGACCAATCTCATTGCCCAGTTGCTCTCGGGAGCACATTGAAACTCCATATCGGATCTGGACTGCACGTCGGAAGTCCGATTAACACGAAGTTAAACGGTTAGACCGCCTTGCTGGACTTGACAACCATCTCGGAAATCAAATCCAGATAGTGTCCAAGTGCTATTCGCTTGAGCCCGGAGTGAAGAGTGTGAGAAACGTGAAATTAATTAGAAATAAAGTTCAATTTTAAGTAATCTGAGACTTGTCGCTTGCGGGCCAAATATAAGCAATCAGACCATCGGAATCTGACCCAAATACACCCTTGGATCATGAAAAATTTCATACACATGGCAGTGTACTTGTGGCCCTGATAGAGTCTCATTGACCGTTGAACTGAAACTAGTCCGCCACGGGCGATCTGTAAATCTGATCGGACCGAAAACGTAACTCGACCTAGATCCAATGTCTGTGAGCTTAAGTCCGACCTTTGGTTTAAGGGGGGCTTCCAGAAGTGCTTCGTTGAGATGGAACAGTCTGTATTTGGACATAACCTAAGTATACCTTGGCCCTGGGTCTAATTTGGTGAGTTTTGGGCCTATATAAGGACCTTAAGCCCTCACTCTCTCATTCCATACGAATTTGAGAAAACCTTGGAGAGAGAAGAGAGAAAAGAGAGAGAAAGTGTGGGAGAAGTAGGTGAAAGATCCTGGTGCTCTATCCTACCATCATACGTGCTTAACCGCCGCATCCGTATCGCTTTTCTGGCGATTCCGACTTCATTCGTAGGTAAGAAAACTTAACCCTAAGTTGTTTTAGGGTTTCCAAGAGTATAGGTGATGTAATAGCTGACCTGTTTCATGATTCAGGTTGCCTAATCACCGTAGACGAAGGCTTAGAGATTCTAGTGTATTCGTTACGATTCTACGGCATAAGATGCGGACTTTAGATGTATAGGTTATGGTTTTCAACGCTTTCAATGTCAGATAATGATAGATTCATGATCTGGATGCTATTGCACAAGTACAAAGTGTTGTCCGTTTCATTTTTCAGATATACGTTAACTATGTTGAATATACTGTATCTTCGTATTTGTAGAAAATACCGTATATGTATGAAATACGGATTTGTGCTTGTCATGATTAATTGTTGTCTATGTATGCTAGATACATGTATATCAACTTCTGGGTGAACGGATTAGCCTAACACATGTTATATTAACATACGTCGTGTAGGTACTAGTTGTAGCCTAAGTGCTTGCAAACATGTTCGAATGAATATGGAACTATGATTTATGCTTGCCATGACTATTGGTCGTGAATGCATGATCATGGTTCATGTGGCAATCCTTTGTGAAAGGATTCGCTATGACTTGTGTTTTAACTAGCATATTATAGGTACGTTGGAGTGTGTAGTCTAAGTGTTTGTGAAAATGCTTGTATAGATATGTACTTAATCTAGTAGTGCCTTGAGTAGGTGTTGAGATAGGATTTTCAACTACCTTAGTGATGTGTATGAGTTCCTTCATGTAAGTTGTTTAGTTTAATCACTTACTGGTTTATGAAACGTATGTGTTTGGATTTTCTGTTTGCGTTGTGTTTTATAACATGCTTGTTAATATGTTTGAATTACTTGTTTATTTAATTCTACTCTGACTACTTCACATGTTTAAGTTGTATTCCATAAAATCCGTGAAGGGTAATGGGGGAGTGGTGTAACGATTCCGTGCAACAGCCCTGGCTGCCCTAGGTGGACATTATCAAGCTTTGATTGTGTGATTAGAAATCTTGATCCATTACTGCTTTAACTATCTGTAATTGAATGTGATTGGGGCTATTGTATAGTCCAGACAATCAGTAACAGGAGTGAATTCGTTGCTGAGATTCCTTCGCCACATAAGACTTGTTTGACGAACCCAAGCCGTACTTTGATTGGCGATAGTGATTAGGCCACGCAAAGGGCTTATGCACTTCATGTCATTCAATTTGTCGTGCGCTCGTGCTAGTTGAGCTCGTCAAGTAACCCGATCTGTCTAATGTATGTTCACCATGTTTGGACGCTACTGCTTGAACCTAAGGTACCAAACTTACCAGTGTAACCCCGTTAACCTTGGTACCTCTATCCGCTAAGACTCATGAGTCGGAAATGGTGGTATGGGACACCGTGGTCGAGTTGTCGGCCTACGCTGGGGCGATGTGCCTCCCCGTAGTGACCAGTGAGCAACCCAGACTCGTGAGCCGAATATGGTGGTATGGGACACTGTATTTGAGTTGTCGGCCTACACTGTTTTAATGGGTGATGGGGGAGTGGCGTAACGATTCCGTGTAACAGCCCTGACAGCCCTGACCGTACCTGGTGTAATGACCTCGAGCATACTCTGAATCTACTGCGAGGCGACGAGCCCTCCCGTAGTAAATAAAATATAAACTAGGCCTGTATTGATAAGGTGATGGGGGAGCGGTGCAACAAGTGCGTGTAACAGCCCTGACAGCCCTTTACAGCGACCTAGAACCGCATCATCGTATGAGAGTATCTAGGACTGACGACCCTAGAATGGATCATTGTTTGGGAATGATATAAAGGGAGGTACCTTAGTTTCCCAATACTGCTGTATGAAAAGGACTAATAACAACTCGAAAATCATGTTCATATCACACTGCATGTGCCTGGAAGATGTGGAGCACTGAGGGATGAAAGCATGCCGCGGACGTAAGATGGTGTCGCACGAGGGAGTATGTAAGCAAGGGCATGCATCATGACTGCATTCCATATTTACATTAATAAGAGTATTTAGGATTGTTTGACTTTACTGCTTTATCATTACTGCTTGACTGAATTGATAACATGTTAACCTATGCTTTATTGTTCCACTGAGTTGATCACTCACTCCCACGTTACTGGACGGTGTTCCGGACACCCACCAGACTTTGTCTGATTGCAGATGGCGACGCTACTCCTGAGGCGGAGCCAGACTTTTGTGACGACGAGGATGCTTTCTCGTATATGTTGTTTTCTGGCGGCTTCATGTGAGCCGTGTCTTGATCGACGAGGTTACAGGGATGTTGACTAGAGGAACTTACACTTTTGTTATATTTTGGAATTGTACTTATAATGAATTAACCTGGTAACATTATCACACTCTACAGACTCATCACAATTTATATATTTTATATATCTATCACAGTCTTCCGCTTGCAAATTTAACTATCTCTGGAGTATGATATGCTGTTTTGGTATAATCTCATTCATGTTTCCATGCTCTCATCATAATCATCATTATCTGTTTTGCATAAGTGATGCGTTGGAACTCGGGAGCTGAGCTTTGCTCGACCCCCGATTTTCAGGGCGTTACACCCACCTTAATGTATGTGGAGCCCACCTAATGTATGTATGGTCCAGGTCGTCCAGGCCTTGGCCCGCCCAACCATGGGGATGCCCACTGTCTTGGGCTGCTGCTGGACTTGCATTCCAGCAGCGGGCCCACTTGATTTTTTATGTTGTATACACACTCTCTATCTGGTGGGGCCCCCTGTGAGTATCGTTAGCCTTCATGAGATTATTTTCCACATAGTTTGACCAATTTTTGGACTTCAGCAGGTCCAGGAAGTTGGGTGGGCTGAAAGTCCAGCAAGGGGCCTTAAGTATACATTGTTGTGGTTGAAATTTTATTGGATGTGGGGGCCACCATATTGAGAAACTTGTGTATATGTTGCATGCTTATATTTTTAGAATTTTTGGGCTTAATTAGTACATTTTTTGGTCACCTTTAGTGATCATATGAGGACCCGAACTTAGATCATATTTTTGGGACATCCAGTGGACCCAGATTGGGCTGGGACGTCCCAGCTTAGCCCAGCCATGTGTATGGGCTGCTTTCCACCATTTTGTTGGACTTGTGGGCTAAGATAAGGGTGAGATTGGGCCCTTGATTGGCCACTTATATTGCCAATTCTTGGGCTGATGTTTTGAGGACCGTTTTACCCAACTTAGACTTGACTTTAGGCCATGTACTTGTGTTCATGGGCTACCCACCAAGTCCAGCTTAATGCATGGATTCGGTGGCCATTGAGACTTGGGCCTTGATTCTCTTCTTTTGGCCCATATTGTTGTAGGAAGATTGGACCATTTTTCTTATGGCCCATTATGTGGGATATATGTATGTGGCCACCTATTTTTATCTTGAATGTGGGCCTTGGGCCTTATATCTATACAGTTTATTGTTGGAATGCCTTTTGGGAAATGGTGGTTAAATGTCCCCATTATGAACCCCTCTAGGCCCATTTCCATCTAAGAGTGGTTGAATGCCCACCTTAGACTCTTGTTAGGCCCATCTATATCAGTTAGGCCTATAGCTTTGTCTACTTAGTCTTGTGGGCAACCCCAAACTATTGGGCTCCCACTAGTAGTATGTATCTTTCACATTTTGAGGAATTGTCTAAGTATCTAACTTAATCCTGATAGAAGGAGAGTACAACATTGTCACATGTCATACTTAGTTACCTTCATGATTCATCCATATGCATCATATGTATCCTTGGAGCATGGTATGATTGATCATGACTTATGCCGTTGGGCAGATTATTTTATGGGACTCCATGGGTAATGGAGTTGCCCCTCTTGAGTGCGATAGATGTGCAGGGTTAATGCATGTTTGACTGGTGTGGTTCATGCATCTGACATGATCATAGCATGTTGTTATCTGCCCTAGCTTCATCAGGGCCATAGCCTTCTCAGACATATCGTGGATGGCCGAGTTTTGAACACCAAAAATGTTGTTTGAGCACTTAGGGCATGTAGGATGTCCTTGGGTGAAAGTCCTAGAACCTTCATGGTACCAAGAGACACTCCAGCACCAAGACCGAGTAGAAAACATGAGCGCCAATGTCTACTACCATGAGGCTGCGTCTCCCACTGTGTCGTGGTCGGTTGGAAAGGGGTGTGGCCTTACTCACCTGAGTGAGGGGGCAATAGGTGGCTGAGTCTGACTAGCTCGTAAATGGGTCTGCTACCGTTGATCCTTGTTGATGATTGGCTGTCCACAGGCGGGTAGTAAGGTCCCTTACGCTCGTTGGGCTATGTGGCTAGGAGGGCGGCAGTCCATCTGTAGTGCATTTGACTGTGGTGGATTCCCCAGAGTAGAACTATACTGATACGTTGGATTGATATGAGGATGAGTTTGATCATATTGCATATTGCATGTGGCATTGGCTCTATAAGCCCTGCTTGCATTGTTAGCCTTGGGAAGGCCGTTAGTATCCCTGCATTACATTTCATAGCCTTATTATGGCTGGCGGTGTTTATGGTTCTTATCGCATATCCTTCACACTCTGTCATTGCATTCATGACGTTTGTCCTACACACACTTACACCACCCTCTAAGCTTTTTATAAGCTTATGCACGATTGATGCGTACATGTGATCGCAGGCCAGCAAATGGAGCTGGAGCAGGGGCCGATCATTGATCTTTTTGGAGCTTTCATCTTGTTATCATTGTATTTCCCCTTTTGGAACTTTGTATTGTAAAATTTTAAATTTCTAGTGGATTTTATGATGATGTTCCTGTGGTTATTTATCTATGGTTATAATGTTATGATCTTCGGAATGCTCATTTTGAATCAGACTTGCATTATTAGAATCCTCCTTGTAGGATCCCAGGATCGGAATCTGGTGTATGGGCACTAGGAGCCGAGAATGGGGTACTACGGAGGCTGGTGTCGCCGGATTCAACGATCGGAAGTTTGTGAGCCCAGTTCCCGGGTCTGGGGCGCGATAACATCCATGACTGAAAGATGATGCATAGGCACCTGAGTGGCAGTCCCGAATACCATGACTAGTCCATCGACAATAAGCATACCAATCTTTACACTGAGCGACGACATGTGCTACTTTGTTGCAGCCATGACAAGTTAAAGGAGTGGAACCACGTTTGGTACAGAGGTGGATACAGCGAGTACCAAATCAGATGGTCCCTGAGTTGGGGACTTGGGAGAGAGAACTTTCAAGCGTTATTCCTCCACTAATAAATCATTAATAACCGAATTCAATGAAGGAGTTGGGCTACGGTTCAGGAGAGCAGCCCTATAATGTTCAAATTCTGGACGCAGCTTCATAAGAAACTGTCGAACTTGCACACTATCGCGCATTGTTTGGAATATCTTAAAGTCATGAGGAAATTCTGGATCCATCATAGCCATCTCTGTCCAAATTGCAATAATGGTAGAGTAAAAGGTTTGAATACTTTTGTCACCTTGAGTAAGGTGAACCAGATCTTGTTCCAGGCGGTATAACCAAGCCGCATTACTCTGTTGATAAATTGTCTAGAGATGCTCCCATATTGCCTTAGCAGGGCGATGTGGCATGAGGCCAATAACAATTGACCGATCGACTGATTCGAGAATCCAGGTAATAATCTGTCAATTTTTTATTTCCCACTTAGCTATTTTTTCAACATCTGTAGAAGTGGGGACGGTAACAGATCCATTAATTAGTCCCCACAAACCACGACCCTTGAGGAAGCTCTGAAAGTGGATGGTTCATAGATTGTAGTTGGTACCATTGAAACTACATCGTGGGGCCTCTGTATGGGAGGAGTCCTTATCCATAGATCTGAATTAATGTAAACTATGCCAAGGAAGATCTGGATGTACCTTGCAGCAGAAGAATCGCAACAGAAGGATGTACCCAAGGGCTGGATCTGGTCGAATAGATGGATCTGGATCTGGTCGAATAGCTAGATCTGGATCTGGTCGCAGCAACAGCAATAGGAAAGGCGTGCGAATGGGTTGGGGGTGTCGGAGGTGGCGTGCGGATGGGAGGGAGGCAGTCGAACGGGTGTGCGGATGGGCTAGGGGTGGTCGCAGGAGTGGTCAGACGAGCTGAGGGTGGTTGGACGCAGCAGGGGTGGTCGGACACAGCAATAGGGTCGGACGCAGCAACAGGGGTAGTCAGACGGGGCTATGTGACTCAGCAGAGGTGGTCGGATCTGTCAGGAGGTGGTGCTGCAAGGGTTTGTTGACGCAGGAAAGGCCAAATCTGTTAGGAGGTGGTGTCGGTGACGAAGGAGGTGCCGCATTGGATCGGTATGACTCTGATACCATGAAAACAAAGAGAAGACAATTGGTTTTCTTTTATTTGAGACAACCCTAAAGAGTTGAATATATAGAGATCTACAGTCATCTATACAAGGTAAGTGATAAAAATAGAATCATCTATCTATGGAAATTAGCTATACATCATCTATCTATGGAAAGTAGCTATACAAGGCATGCGACTGTCTAACATGCATAAAGTGAATCTCATCATTGTGGAGTTTCTTTTGGTAGTGTATATTTACTGTGTGAAATCAGTTCCAGGACTTATCTAGGTGCAAGGAAACATTGTCAACCCTTAAAGCCATGCGGGGGCAAGGAGCCTATCCACAACTAGAGCTGGACATAGTTCACCTTGAAAAGGTACATTTGGTTGCATTAAATGGCCAAAGGTACATTTGGTTGTATCAAAATTACTGAAATTGGATGATATTTTGGGCCAAATTGACTGAATGACCATGAAATACCATTGCATTTTGTGATATTTGGTGGAACCAAATGCACCCTAAAATAAATTTGGTTGATTGAATGAATGATTATGCATAGGTTTATGAAAAGATTATAATGGATGATTTAGCCTCAGTTGTTGTGAATTGAGGTTAAAAATTGAATTTAGTCTTAGTTGATGCCAACAGAGGCTAAATCCATCTTTTGCCTCAGTTGTTGTGAATTGAGGTTAAAAATTGAATTTAGCCTTAGTTGATGCCAACAGAGGCTAAATCCATCTTTTGCCTCAATTACCCAAACCGAGACTACAACTCCTGTGGCTAAAGGCTTTAGCCTCGGTTCTTGAGAATTAAGGTTAAAAATATATTTAGCTTCTATTGTAGGCAACTGAGGCTAAAATTTGGATTTAGTCTCGGTTGGAAACAACCGAAGCTAAAATATTCTTTTAGCTTCACTTGAAGAACTAAGGCTATAGAAGTCTTTTTAACCTCGCTTACTAAAATTGAGGCCAATACCTTTATCTACGATGTTTCCAACCTCGGTTTGGATAACTGAAACAAACTGAGGCTAGAGGCTTTAGCCTCAGTTTTTAACCCTTTTAGCCACGGTTTTGAACTGAGGCAAAAGCCTTTTTTTTTTTCTTGTAGTGGCCCCTCCTTTCATTGACTTGTATGAGAAGGAACGTATTCTTACCGGGCCATTGAAAGTCATAGGATATGCTATCAATGGTAATCCCATCACATATTCTAACTCAGATATATCCTCCAACCACATCACATTCTTAAGTGTAACTAACTCACACACACCTTCATTTTCATTACACTCTTAAATGTAAATGCATCACATTTACATAAATGCATATATATGATCAAGTGCAACCTAATCACACTATCATTAAAACCCTATCATCTTTGTCTTTAAACCTCTTCGCATTCTCATGTACAATGTAAATATATACATCTCCTATTGTATAACACAAATATACAAAATTTGGATTAAATGTGTAATTATATGTTGCTTTCATTCATTTTTTCGGGTATTGCTTTGAATTAGGAATGGTGTGTTGTTATGAAGGGGGTCTTCATGAGGGTGAACTTCATTTTAAATTATATGCTACAAGAGGGCAATTCAGTTATGGATGGGCTTGTGCAGATTAGAAGTTCAAGCAACAACAACTCCTTTGTTATATGTCGTAGGAGGGTAATTTAGTTATACCAAGGATAATTGTTTAAGTCAAAGAATGGTCAGATTTTGGCATGTTTGAAGAACTCAGAATGGCTATATATATATATATATATATATATATATATATATATATATATATATATATATATGTTTATAACAAATGTACGTTTTGTATTATATACGTGCCTTATACGATAGGTGGGGTCTTTTTTTGTGGGACCTGTCCTAGTCCATGTACATTTTGTGCTTTTTAGGTGCATTATACAATATGCGAGAAAGTTGAACCCCATTACTTTTTTTTTTTTTTGTGGGGCTCACTTGAATTGATGTACATTTTGTGTTGTTTAAGTGCATTAGCAGATAGGTGAGGCATAGTTTTTTATTTATTTATTTATTTATTTTATTTTATTTTATTTTATGGGTCTTCAAGAATTCATGTACAGTAATTTTGAAAATTGATGAAATTACATATTGAAATTTCACTTATGAATGTAATGGAATGCTGTCTATATATTGAAATTTTACTTTTAAGATGTGATAACGATAAAGAAAGTTGAAGTCATGCAAGTAACAAGTTTGGAGATTGTTGAAGGCTCTTAAGGCTCTTCAATTGAATCGGTACTTACTTTTGATGATTTACAAATACAACATACTTGTATAATAAATATCATATCTCCAAGCTTAGGTGTTGAATTGCAATTGATGCAGGTTGAGGCTAATGTTTGTTAAGATGCTAATATGGAATGGTTTTCAGCAAAATAAACTATAATCTTCGCCAAAATAATATTGAATGGTTCTCAGCAAAATGGTAAGCTAAATAGTCTGGTCCATCCTGGTAGTTAAATATGCTAAGCTAAATATCTGGTCCATCCTGGTAGTTGAAGATGCAAGTAACCATAGTAAGGTACAAGTTCTTAAGAAATTATGAAATGAACTTTATTGTTTAGTAACCACAGTAGCCTCGACCGTGAATAGAATGAAACCCACTTTCGTTATTTATTTTATTGCATTGTATTGTCGTAATTCAAATCAACATCCAAACATGACCTTTTATTCACCAACTGACATGACCTCTTATTTAACTAAATTTTGTGACTTGAATCTATCTAGGTAACTATTACTTTTGCTTTATCACCTAAGATTTTTTTTTAAAAAAAAACTTTTTGCTAATTTCTTTTGTTCTTTCTTTTGAGGGTTTTAAATGAATGAAGAATGAAAACTAGAAATAGAAAAACAAACTATAATTTTCGCCAAAATAAACAACCATATCACATTTTTAAGTGAAATCACTTCACACTCACACAACTATATCATATCCTCAAGTGCAACCTCATCATATAGTCTATCAAGCGTATCACATTCTCAAGTGGATCCACCACATAATACTGTCACACAACTATATCATATCCTCAAGTGCAACCTTATCACACAGTCCATAAAGTGTTTCACATTCTCAAGTGGAACTACATCACACTATCACACAACAATATCATATGCATCCTCAAGTGCAACCTCATCATATAGTTCATCAATTGTATTACATTCTCAAGTAGAATCACATCACATTATCATTTCAACCATGTCATGCACTTAACTGCAACCTAATCACATAGTCCATTAAATATATCATATCCTCAAGTGTAACCACATCACATTATCATACAACCATATCATATCCTCAGGTACAAACTCATCACGTTGTCCATCAATCGTATTACATTCTCAAGTGGATATATACCTCATCACACTACCATACCACATCCTCAAGTGCAGCTCTATCACATTGTCCATCAACCGTATCACATTCCTAAGTGGACTCACATCACACTCACACAACCACATATCATATTCTTAAGTGTAACTCAGTCCTTCAATTTCTTGCATTCTCAAGTGTAACCTCATCACACTATCATACTACAATATCATATCCTCAAGTGTAACATCATCAGATAGTCCATCAATTGTATCATATTTTCAAGTGTAACATGAACACATTGTCACACAACCTTGGATTATCCAACGTCATGACATAGTTCATCAACCGTATCACATTCCCAAGTGGAGATCATTTATCACACTCTCACACAATCATATCATATTCTCAAGCACAAATAGTCCATCAGCTGTATCACATTCTTCAATTTGGAACCACTTCACACTGTCACACAATCATATCATATCTGAATGTGCAACCTAATTACATGGTTTATCAACTATATCATATTCTCGAATGTAACCACATTATACTATCACATAACCATATCATATCCTCCAGTGTAACGTCATCACATAGTATGACAACCATATCACATTCTCAAGTGGAACCATATCACACTATCACACAACCATATCATATCCTCAAAAACAACATCATCATATAGTCTATCAACCATATCATATTCTCAAGTGGAACCACTTCACACTATCACACAACCACATCATATCCTCAAGGGTAACCTCATCACTTAGTCCATCAACTGTATCACATTCTCAAGTGTAACCCCATCATACTATGACAATATTATATTAATGCCTCAAGTATAATCTCAATACATAGTCCATCAACTGTATCACTTCCACAAATGCATGTACCTATTCTGATATAGATTCTACTCTCTTATATGGTGTCTGCCATTTCTTTCATTTATATTTGGAAATTTTCCAACCCTATAAAAAACACTAAAAATTATTTATCTTACTTGCATTGGGATGCCTTCTAATAATCCAATTCATCAATCTCAACTACTTATTAGTTCCAGTACACATTCCATGGGTTGTCATGCAAACATCATACAACTTGCTCCTACAAATACAAGAACAGGCCTTGCAGAAGTGAATTTCCTTTTCTTTCTATGGAGCATTCCCTTGAAATTGTAATAGTAGTGCATGGGTAAGGGAGAGTGAGTTAAAAGTAGATAAATTTGAATAGCCAAGAATCTTGATAAATATGATAATAACTACTCACCCCACAATACCCTCTACAAGTTAACTTAAAAAATAAAAGTTTCAATGCACATTTGAAACCCATTTAACAGATTCAAAATTTCAATTCCAGGCCAATTCAGAAATCATTCACCAATTACTATGGCATTCGGTAAAAGGAGTTTACTAGCCACAAAAAAATATCGGTTAGTTGAATCTAGTTAATGCACAACCATTGAATTGGCATGCAATTTTTAATTAAATATAGATCAAGGAATATAAAAAAAAAAAAACATTTTCATAAGGGCTATATCAGGATTCAGGAACATCCTTACATGGAATTGATTACGACCTTTATTCATGTAGTCAAAATGAGGAATGCTTGTCTTATACTTCCATTAGCCAATCAAGCTAGCCTTCGTTTCAAATCAATGAGAAGAATGCCTTTTTTCATGGTACTCTCAACAAGGAAGTCTATCGAGAGCTACCATTCGGTTTTGTTGCATGAGACCCGCATCATTATGTTTGCAGACTTCATCGTTCTAAATATCGCCTCAAACAGGCATCTCATGCTAGGTTCGAACCTTTCTACATTGCATTACATGTCAATGATTATACAAGAAATGTCTTTGATGAATTGCTCTTCTATTGCCACACCACTTTTGGACTTTGGTTGATGATTACTCATCATCTCAATCTTTTTGGTTTGGCTTTTGGGGTCTTTTAAATAAAATTATCATTGCCACTCAAAAAATATAAATAATCGTTGGGAATGACTCCATGGTGATGGATAACCGTTTTTACATTTGGAATACATATTGACTAGACAACTTAGCATATACACTGGTCTTGAGATCTCTCATACAAGTTCAAGAATGCATCTTGGGCAGAGGAAGTATGCACTGGAACTCCTGGAAAAGTTCAGCATGCATACTTCGAAACCTGCTTCTACACCAGTATTTCTCAACAAATGATTTGATGTACATATGAACATTTTGGTATCAAATCCCTTTTGCTTTTTTGAAGGATGGCTGGGCCAGGGACACTTCAATATGTGACTTCCGCTTAGCCTACATCACCTTCCTCCTTAAGCAAGTGTATCAGTTCGATGAACATTTTAGATAACCTGTCTATCATGTTCGAACCACACATGTAGGACTGGTTCATCATTTTGTATGGAAATATTGAACTCATGAAATTCACCCCGTTAATTTTCTTTTCTTAATCCAAATACATTAGAAAAAAGTTGCTCCAAGTGGTCTACTACTAGCTTGGCCAATACAACTAACTGTCTCCAGCCTCTTTGTCCACACATCATTTCAACCAAGCAGCATTGGAACCCATCTTGAATGGTTACTGCCAAAGTCTCCATCTGCAAGTATAAGAAAACAAACATGTAAAGAAGTGAGTCAAATAAGATATAATGTTCATATAAAGAGAATGATCATCGCTTAAGAATTCAGCCAATGTAAAGAAAAGCAATCAGCCTTGAGATTAGTCATGTAGCCCGATGCACCAATCAGACAATTCAAGTTAGGATGTTTCTTCGGAACTACTGCCACCAGGATTGCTGGCCGCTACTAGATTAGAACAACATTTCTGATAATCGAGTCTGTCTTCAATCTCTCCCTGTACTCCTCCATCTCACACATAAATCTTTCCTTATCCTTGACACCTTTCTCCTGATAAACATGAAATTCAGAAGTTGTGTGTTGAGAATATAAAATATCAGTATCGACGCACAGAGAAGCCAGCCCCAAAAGCCAAAATTAATATTGGTATTGTACAAAATGATAGGGTAGACTGCTGGCCGAGCTAAGCCAAGCTGAGCGAAGCTTGACTCGGTTCACATAGGTTAGCTGAGCCAAGCTCAACTCGATTCAGCTCGTGTATAGCTCTAGTTCCCATGCTGCCTTTAGATCTTCATGATTTTTATTTGGGTGCACCAACCTTGCCTATGTAAGACCTATACCCTAGATCGTACTGTTTTGTAGGCTTCCGCGATCCTACTGGTCGAATTCCTGCAACCATCGACTCGTTCCGACGTTTGCGCACGATCCT
This sequence comes from Magnolia officinalis, assembly GCA_021015155.1. Taxonomy (NCBI): domain Eukaryota; kingdom Viridiplantae; phylum Streptophyta; class Magnoliopsida; order Magnoliales; family Magnoliaceae; genus Magnolia; species Magnolia officinalis. The sequence goes on from JAJHSJ010000008.1 coordinate 28,839,764, forward strand.
AAGCCGAGTTCTGCCTACTGGAGGTGGCTCGATCCGAAACTCATACGTTGGTGATAGCGCCGTCGCCGCGGTTCCAACACCGCGACTCGCGCACCGAACCGATACCTAGGTGGGAAGATGTCAGTCTGCGTTTATTTCGAAGAAACGCTGCACGTTGTGAATCTCGAGGGAATCTCTACGATATGTCCCATCAATCCATCAATCAATCAATGTCAAGTCACTCCATACCCCAAGTACAACAACCCATGCCTCCTTTCCTCAAAGTCAACTCTCTCTCCCATTTTTCAAAGCCACCCTTACCCATGACATTATCACACCACTCCCTCCATCCCTTATTTCTTTATTTTATTTATTTTTCTCTCTCATTCTCTCATTCCCTCCCTCTCACACGTCCAAGCCTCTCTAAGCAACCCAATCTCCCAAAAAATTTCTAAGTGTGGCCCACCTCCTCATCTTCCATCTCGACCATCCAATCATCATCCGCACCGTTAAAACCCAAGCAAAGAAGCTAAGGAGGCTTAAGGAGCAAGGAAAAGGCCAATAAGGTGGGTGAACTTTAATTTTTACCGTTGATTGCATGATTTAAGGGCCCACTTATTGGTGGGACCCATTTCGATGCATGTAATATGTCCATGAGGGGCCCATAGTGGCGGGGTCCCTCTATGATCACCGTTTCTCTCTCTCTCTCTCTCTCTCTCTCTCTCTCTCTCTTTCTCTCTTTCTTTGAATGGTGATGGTGATGAATGGATGAGTGTGGCCCACTATGAATCACATATATTTTTTTGAATGTGGGACCCATCGAACAAATGGGTTAGATCTATGCCATCCAGCCCATTAGCGGGCTTAGATGGAAGGAAAACATAAATATTACGGTGGGCCACGTTCATGTGGAACCCACCTTGATGAGTGGACCACGTGTACGTGGGACCCACCACCGTGGAGTGTATATCCATGCCGTCTAGCGTCTCTGGACGCTGGACAGGTTGAGTTAAAATGGAGTGCTTGTACTAACATGGTGGTGTACTAACCAGTTAACAAAAAAAAAGAGAGTAAAAAGTAAGTAGCTTTTGGGGTGTCCGCTCATATAGGTCCCACCTTAATGTATGAGACTGATCCACGCCGTCCATTCTGTCCTTCAGATCATTTTAGGCATTGAGCCAAAATCGTAAGGTGATCTGATCACCGGGTGGGCCATACCCTCTAAAACCATGTAAAGACACGCCAGAACATATAAAAGTACTTGGTGGGACCCACCTGAAGTTTGGATGCAGCTGAAACTCAGTCTGGACGGCCAAACAAGTGGGCACACATAATGGGTGGGCTGGATTGTGAATCACATCTCAGTGGGCCCCAAAAAAAAATTATTAAAAAAAAAAATTTTAAAAGCAGCAGTAGACGCAGGCAGCGCCTGCCTGCATGGGTGGCGGGTGGACGAGTTGGGCCCCATCGTGGTGCGTTTCGACCATCAGCACCGTGCATTTGATGATTCCCCTTTAAATTATGGCGTATCCCAAAAATCAGCCGTATACGGAACTCAGGTGGGCCATACCATCTAAAGTCATGTGAAGACATGCCTAAACATATAAAACCACTTGGTGGGGCCTACCTGAGATTTGGACACGGCTGAAACTTGATCTGAACCCTCAGCCAAGTGGGACACACCTAATGGGTGGACTGGATTTGTGAACCATATCACAGTGGGCCCCCAGGTCACGTGTGACCTTATAAACAGGTTGTATGACAAATAAATATCATGTGGGCCTTGGCCCACGTGACCTTATTAATAGGTTGCGTGGAAAACAAACATTACGGTGGGCCCTCCCTGACCGAGTGGCCCTGTGAGTAGGTTGGGTGGCAAATGAATATTGCAGTGGGCCCCCTATTCATGTGACCTCATCAACAGATTGGATAGGAAAATAAACATTATGGCGGGCCTCACATGAGGCTCACTTTGGTAAATATGGGCCCATGTATTTAGGCCCATCTTGATGCATTTTTAGGCTAATTATGGAGGCCCACTTAGATGCATAATGGGCTGATGTGTTTAGGCCCATTTTGATGTATTTTTAGGTCCATTATTGAGGCCCACTTTGATATATATGGGCCATGCATTTAGGCCCATCTTGGCATGTATATGGGCCCAATATTAAGGCCCACTTAGATGTGTTAAGGCTCATATGATTAGGCCCACCTTGTTATATTTGAGACCTATGTTAGGTGACTAATGTGATGTATGCAAAGCCCATGGATGATGGCCCATTGCAATGTACCTAAGGCCCATTGGTGAGGTTCATTGAGGTGGCCTACTTGATGAATATAAGGCCTATGAGATACGGCCCATTTGATGTATTTAGGGCCCCATGGAATGTACCTAAGGCACATTGTAATGTGTAATTCCACCAGGGTTTATTTAATGGTATTTAAGGCGAGCCAAGCCTTGGGGACAATGTTGGTTTGACGTCCACATTGTACGAGTAATGTTGGTTAGATGTCCACATTATAACTCTCCCTAAGGCCACTGATAGGCCCGTATCTGTTTCATGTACGTCATCTAGGCCCATCTTCATTGAGAGGATAGTTTATTACTTTATAACATGTTTAGCACAGCCCCATGATTCATGATCATACGCATCATATGTATGCTTGAGATGAGGAGTGTCTGATCATAGCATGTGCCTTCGGGCAGACTGATTATGGGCTCCCGATATGCGGAGTTACCCTACATGAGCGCACGGTATGCACAGGATTGATGCATGTCTGGCAGTATGATTCATGCACTTGCATCTGTATGATTGAGATATGCCCTAGCGACATCAGGGCCATAGCCTCCACAGATATATCGTGGGTGGCTGGTTGGATACCGAAAAATCTTGTTCCAAGCAACTGGGGCGCCATAGATTTCCCTGGGTGAGAGTCCCTGAACCTGATGGTACCAGAGGATGACTCCAACATCGAGACCGAGTGGATATATGAGCTCACGAGAGCCGAATACCATGAGGCCGAGTCTCCCACTGTGTCGTGGTCGGTTGGAAAGGGGTGTGGCCTTACTCGTCCGAGAGTAGGGGGTATTACTAGGCTGAGTTTGACCAGCTCAAAAATGGGTTCGCTATCGACGTGCCGGATAGGTATTGGCTGACTATTGGTCAGGCAGATAGTGAGGTTTCTTACGCTCACTTGGACTCTGCTGCTTGGAGAGAGACAGTGCCATTTGGAGTGTACTGAACCCCGGTGATTATTCAGACTGAGAGCCGTACTGATTTGATGCTCTAGTGAGGAGTTGCATTGGTATAAGGATTGACATGCCTGACTTACATATTGCATCGTATGGCCTTGGTATGGCCGATAGCATTCACGTCTTGTACTGCATAGCCTTGGTGCGGCTGGTTGCATTTACGTACTCATCAGCATGATTCCGCATTACTCTGGCATTGCATTCTGAGCACGCTCATATTGCGTACACACTTACACCACCTTCTAAGCTTTCTATAAGCTTATGCACGATTGATGCGTGCAGGTGTCGCCAGGACGCAGCTGTAGTCTCGCCGCAGTTGGAGCGTGCCGCCGAGCTTTTGGAGTTTTGATATTACCACTATCTTGTATTTCCCTCTATACGCACTGTACTCAAAGTTTTTGTTCATAGTGGATTTTGTGATGGTGTTCTTGTGGTTATTGTTCGTGGGTTATGCTTGGTTATGCTCATTACGAATTAAACTGATTATTAGAAATCCTCCTTGTAGCATCCTAGGATCGGAACCTGGTATATGGGTGCCGGGGGCCGAGAATGGGGTACTAAGGAGGCTGTCGGGGCCGGGTTCGGCGATCGGGAATTTTGTGAGCCCGGTCTCCGAGTTCGGGGCGTGACTGCCTACCATACAAATACAAAGTACTAAATAATGTTTGGATAGACAACCAGATTACTGAATAACATACATAGTTGGTCCACCTAAATAACCATTAGTTGCATCCTAACATGTAAGAGATCCTCCACAACTGAGTTAATTAATTCAACTGAGATATGAGAATTGAGAGTAACAAAATCAGTGCATTTATGCAATTACTAAAAAAGAAATCCAACTTGTCCTATTAAATTATATATATATATATATATATATATATATATATATATATATGAATTCTATTGAATCTACCTAGTAGAATTCCCCGTTGATTTTGATTTTTCAAACATAGGTTAACCATGCCAGCAATCAACTTGACATAAAAAAGCTCTAAGCAATAAGTGAATGAAATGGCAGCATTGATGCCAATAAAAAAAAACAAATAGCTGAATGAAATGGTATCGATGTGAGAACAACGCACATACCTTTTTTCTTAAAGCTCTTGCAAGTTGCAATGGCCTTTCTCGATCTAGCAAGGAAGATGGAAACCAGCAGGACTGATGCAGAATTTGGAAAACTGAACAACAGAATTTGGAAAAGAAACAGGAGACAAAAGAAAAAATCTCCACAGCCATAAACAATACTTGTCATTAGTCATTCCAAAAATGCACAATGGATTCTCCGAGTAACCTAGCCCTTTTGGCCCAACATCCAAGGTTGGCATGTTGCTGCGTGACCCACATTGACACTTGTGTGCGGCATCCATAGCATAAAAATTGTGGGCCACACCACTGAGAACAATGAGGGAGACACCCATCATAAGTTTGTGTTTGAGGCTTTAAATGAGTTGATTTTTAAGATGTACAGTGATACTAGATGGATTGAGTGGGTGCCACATCTACAAGTTAGTGGGCCCAACAGAATTGAGGTGTTTTAGCCTCTGCTTACAATAACCAAAGTGGTCGTGTTTCCTATCAATCATAACCAAATTACAACTATCAAACAGGTGATTAATGGTAAAAGATTGATTTGCCTTGATATAAAGGTTAAATTGGTCCATGAATCAGGTGGGGCACACTTGAGCGTTGGATATAAACCAAAGATCATTCTTTTCAAACTATCCATTTGAATACGAACTACAATTCCCTTTAAGTTTATAGCCCATCAAAGATGTAAATTCCACTTGAATTTCAATTAGAAGTTGGTATGAAACAAAAGCATATAATGGTGTATGTATAAGCACCAATTTCTTGTTAATACAGTCATAAACAATATCAATAATTTATAAACATCCAAAACCTATTGAGGAAAAAATAACCTTGTTAAATAGAGTCAGAATTAATGCATCATCAACTAAGCAAAACAAGGCACAAACAAAACAAAGAAAATTAAAATATTTCTCCAACTTAAACCCCAAATTAAAAATCCTAAACCATAACCCTGAATTAACTCCCGTATCTTTTTTTTTTTTTTAAATCCCCAATTCAACCAATCTAGGTAAGGCTAAATGACATTAATAAAGAACAAATGAGATTAAAAAATGCCATTGATTTATTTTAAATTACTTTTCAAAAACAGTAATAGAAGGGTAAAAAAGAAAATAAATATTGTAATACTCCAAAATAAATCACAAATTTAATATGCCATCCATTCAATCAATATAACAAGTTGGTTGCACACGTTCATATCTGCCATTACCAACATAGCACATTATCATAGGCATTATAACAAACATCCTAACGTCAATGCATATAGCAATTTTAGTGTATAGAAACCTAAAATGATTAACACCATCATCATATTTCCTCCTCTCCTAGAAATATAGGTTGGGTTTTGAAAGTGCACCTGCTAGTGCCCTGGTTTGTCAAGTTACATGAATGGTGAGTCAGACTGGCTACAGAGCTCGATAGGAAGAACAATTCAAGCGTTTGCCTCAACCGGATGTGTGGAAGCTCACAATAGGTAAATCATAGCCTCACATCCCATGTCCCAAAACATCAAGTGATTAAAACCCTTAAAACAAGATAGACATCTTAGGGTTTTATGGTGAGAAAACTTTTGGCAAAATAAGAAAATCTCTAAGTTTTTCTCGCCATGTCGATTCTATTGAAGCACCCTCGATATGATCGACCTGCACCGTCGATGTCCTCGCAACCTTAACGATATGATCGATAAGAGGACCAAAATGTCCAGCAACTAAAAACTCATCTGGATGGATTTATCGATGTATCGATACACCTATCGATATCATCGATACAAGCACTAAATATGTCCAGCAACTTCACAATATATCTGGACGAATTATCGATGTATCGATACACATATCGATATCATCGATATTCAAATCTTGAGACCATCGGGAGTGGCTCGATAAGATCGACATGCAGATTTTCGGCGCTCCCGTTTTTTAATGAAAATCTCAAAATTCTTCAATATATCGATGACCGTCCAATATGATCTGAAATCAAATATCGATAAGATCAGAGGTCCATCGATGATATCGATGGTGGGCGCGCATTTCTTATAGCATTATTTCAGGGTGTTTTTAACTATGATCGGGGGCCCTTCGATTTAATCGATATTTAAATATCGATGATATCGACACCAGATCGATTACATCAAACAAAGCCATAATCAGTCCAGCAAGTTCAAAGACAAATCAGCTGGATGTATCGATGCCTCGACTCTGATCTCGATACCATCGACATTCAAATTCCGATGACCTTAACGGTTTCCCTGATCATTCATGAAAACCTGAAATATTTCAAAGTCAAGTCTCTCTCATTTTTCAAGTGTCCATGGATCGAACTTATCATCGATGGAATCCGAGTTTGAAATTCGATGACATCGACAAAAGATTCAATTCATCGACCTATTGGCAAAGAGTTTCAAAAGCGTATGACATCGAGTCCGAGTTATCGAGCAGATCATCGATTCCATCGAGAGTATACGCTCGATGATATTGAACTCTATCATAAATATGATCATTTTATATCTGTTGGAACTTTTTGCCTATATATAGAGGACTTGTTCTTTGTTGCTGTAAGAGAGAAAATAGAGAGAGCTTTTGTGTGTTTCAACTTACATCTTATACCTAAAGCCTTTCTCTCTAGGGAGTTCATCCTCCAATCCACCCTTACCATTGATATTAATTAGAGTGGATTGGGGAATGAACTTCCGCATTCAAGGATCCTTCAGCTACCATCTTAATGACAAATCATTAAGCTGGGATGCCTTGAATGCATAAGAGAGGAACCACTCTATCTTCCTTATAGGAAAATCTTTAGAGAGTAGGATTTCATCTCACCCTTGACCCAACCCGAAGCCAAGCATTGGTATATCATCTTGTGTTGTGGATCAAGGGAGCTAAAGACTCTTCGTCAACAAGGAGGAGGAGATCTTCAGCATTGTGCTTAACGGGACTCATCAACTTATCTGTAAGTATCCAGAGTCCAGAGGACACTTGTGATCATTCCTTCCTAAGTCTTGGTCTTAAGTGGTTCTCACCCTTTGAAGTCCTCAAGGAGGCCTCCGGTGGGAGTGTATGCTGTGGGTGCACAGGGTGGACCCTTGCTCTTGTGTAGGGCATAAACTGTTAGGTCCTTGTGTAGGTCCTTGACCTGTGTGGTCTGAAATCCGGGTGCGTTGTGTGGACCCTTGCTCTATGGAGACCATAAACATCTGGTTAGGAGTGAACCAGTAAAACTCTGGGTTTGAGGTGAACCGCGTAAAACCTCTGTAAAGGTTGAAGGTGAACCTGTTTTAAAACCTTAGGTTTGAGGTGAGTCCTGGGAAACCTCTTTAGTGAAATCCGGTACACTTAAGGATTGAGTGCGGCAGCCGGGAGTGGAGTAGACTCATCGTCGAACTACTATAAAATGACTGTGTCTGTAATTGCTTTTTATATGTGTGATTCATATCAATGCATTCATATTCATATATCTGATCAGATCCCACACACATACACAATCATATCCAACATAGACTAAGTTGCATATTGTTATATCTTGATCAGTTTATGATTGGATCCTCTACTTGGCTTGGAAGCCAGTAGAGTTACATTTGAGTAATCCTAAGAATTGCATACATCATAGGATTAGAGTGATAGGATTTTCAAATAAATCATAAATCTTTAAAAAGTCCTATTCACCCCCCTCTAGGACATATTGACATATTCCGACTTCAACTCAAGCGGTCTCCACCACTATTTCAGTTGATATCAGAGCGGGTCTCTCTTTAAGGGCTTTACTGCCTAGAGAGTGATCTTGACTGAAGTTGGAATCATGTTTAAAAATGTCCAAAAGGGTGCAACAAACTAGAATAATTGTCTAGTAATCCATACAGCCCTGAAAGTTGGAAATAGTTCAAAGTGGTATCTGGACAGTGGATGTTCCAGACACATGACTGGTGACCAATCACACTTTTGTGAGTACTCAAACTTTGATGGGGGATCTGTCACATTCGGTGATGGAAGCTCAACCAAGATAATTGGACAAGGAACTATAGTAGTATCAGGCCTTCCAAAGATCAAACATGTACTCTGTGTAGAAGGATGAAACATAATCTCTTGAGTATTTCTCAAATCTGTGACAAAGAACACCTTGTCACTTTCTCAAAGGATGTATGTAGAATTTTGGATCATACAGGAAAATCTCTCATAAAAGGTTTACGTACTAGTGATAACTGTTATGTCATTGAAAGTACGAGAGAGAAGGGGCTATCCACAAAGTGTAACATGGCTGTGAAAAATGAATCCAAACTATGGCACGAAAGGTTGGGACATATCCACTACCGAAATTTAACAAAGCTCAGTTCAAAGAATCTGGTTAGGGGACTTCCCAAAATTAGAAAAGAAGAAAAAGTTGTCTATGGAGAATGTTTAAAGGGAAAACAGATAAAGGTTGGACACAAGAAAACAACCTCCATAACAACAACAAAACCTTTGGATCTACTACATATGGATCTAGTTGGACCAACAAAAGTGGAAAGTCATAGGAAGAAAAGATATTTTCTGGTGATAGTAGATGACTACACCAGATTTACTTGGGTCGCATTTCTTCGAGAAAAATCAAATGCTTTTGAGGAATTTGTGATTCTGGCAAAACGACTCCAAAATGAAAAATGATATGGGATCAATCGCATCAGAAGTGATCATGGTGGGGAATTTGAAAATGAAAATTTTGAAAAATACTGCAATGAGAAAGGGATTCATCATGAATTCTCAGCCCCAAAAACCCCACAGCAAAATGAAGTCGTTGAAAGAAAAAATTGAGTACTACAGGAAATGGGGTCAGTTATGCTAAATGGAAAGGATATGGCTAAAAGTTTTTGGGCAGAAGCTATCAACACCGCTTGCTACATCATAAATAGAGTATATCTTAGAGCAGGCCTAGACAAAACCCCATATGAACTATGGTATGGAAAACTGCCGAGCGTGAAATATTTTCGAGTCTTTGGTAGTAAATGTTATATTTTGAGAGATAGAGATCACCTAGGAAAAAGTGATGAAGGAATCTTCTTGGGGTATGCCATGAATAGTCGTGTGTATAGAGTATACAATCTAAGAACTCTCACTATTCAGGAATCAGTAAATGTGGTAATCGATGATCAACCTCATGAAGAAGAGGCACCTGTGAATGATTTAGAAGATGATGTAGATTCATGCATACTGGAAAAACCTGAAAGCAAAACTTTATCACCCAGTGAACCTCAACCATCATCTGACATTCCCTTTATAAAAGATCATCCTCGAGAGAAAATCATTGGAGATCCTAATGTTGGTGTAAGAACTCGACGACAAATAGAAAATATATATAGTCACTACTGCTTTACCTCAAAGATTGAGCCTAAGAACATTGTTGAAGCTCTTCAAGATGAACACTGGATAAATTGAATGCAAGAAGAACTTCAACAATTTTAAAGAAACGAGGTATGAAATTTGGTTCCCAGACCACTTGATACTAATGTCATTAGGACCAAATGGGTCTTCAAGAACAAGCCTGATGAATCAGGAAATGTGATTAGGAACAAAGCAAGACTTGTAGCTCAAGGGTACTCGCAGATTGAAGGCATTGATTTTGATGAGACATTTGCCCCTATAGCTCGTCTCGAGTCCATCAGAATTCTTTTATTCATTGCATGTGCATTAAAATTTAAACTATTTCAAATGGATGTTAAGAGTGCTTTTCTAAATGGAGATCTCGCTGAAGAAGTTTATGTGGAACAGCCCAAGGGATTTTTAGATCCCAAGTGTCCTCAATACGTATATCGTTTAAACAAAGCTCTCTATGGTCTCAAACAACCACCACGTGCTTGGTATGAGTGATTGACAAAATTTCTTTTGGACCATAAATTTTGCAGAGGAAGTGTTGATAAAACCCTGTTTACCTAGAGAACAAAAGACTCACTGCTTATTGCACAAATTTATGTGGATGATATAGTCTTTGGTTCAACGTGTGAAGATATCGCATATAAATTTGCTGACCTCATGAAATCTGAATTTGAAATGAGTATGGTTGGTGAATTAAACTTCTTCTTAGGTTTGCAAGTCAAGCAACTACATGATGGTATCTTTATCTGTCAAACCAAGTATGCAAACGAGTTGGTAAAAAGGTTTGGTCTTGAATTTAGTCGTTTCTATCACACTCCCATGAGCACCACACTCAAACTCTCCAAAGATACAAATGGCAAGAGTGTGGATTAACATCTCTACAGGAGTATGATAGGAAGTCTACTATATCTCACAGCTAGTCGTCCTGACGTATCCTTTAGTGTAGGTGTATGTGCTCGATATCAAGCTGATCCTAAAGAATCCCACCTAACAGCCATTAAAAGAATAATTAAATACATAGCAGGAACTATCGGCTACGGTCTGTGGTATCCATTTGAAACATCCACAATCATCGCTGGGTACTCTGATGCCGACTGGGCAGGAAATTTGGATGATCGCAAATCAACAAGCAGAGGGTGTTTCTATATTGGAAACTGTCTGGTCTCCTGGCAGAGCAAGAAGCAAAATTCAATATCATTATCCACTGCCGAGGCTGAATACATTGCCGCTAGAAGTTGCTGTGCACAACTCCTTTGGATGAAACAGATGTTGTTAGACTATGGAATTGAACAACCCACGATGAGTCTTTTCTGTGATAACACAAGCGCAATCAATATTTCAAAGAATCCTGTTCAACATTCTCGGACTAAGCACATTGACATCCGTCATCATTTTATTCGAGAACTTGTTGAAAACAAGATTATTACATTAGATTATGTTTCCACAGAAAAGCAGCTCGCAGATATCCTCACAAAACCTGTTGATACAAGCAGGTTTAGTGACCTTCAGAAATCCATTGGCGTCTGCACTCACTAAGAGAATATCCCAGTAAACTTGTGCCACAAAGGTAAATCTCCGCACTGGGACATCCATGGTTATATAGCAGCAACATGACTAAAACCATGTATTTTTGAAAACCAAGTTAATTCTCGATGATATCTGAATGGTGTCAATAGTATTGAAACTTACAAAAGCAGGGCGAATTTTTGGATAACTGTTAGATTCCTGCTATCTATGGCAGTATGTGTGGATATTTTGGTCTCATGGCTGCATATCACTCTTATCTTTAATGCCATATTTTGATTTCCCCCTGGTTAATCAAGTCTCTAATTTGGAATGCATATGATGTCCTGAATGAACATTTCAACTGCTATACAACTGCTCTATCTTATCTAATATGCATCCATAGGATCTGAACATGATGTTTGTTTCAAAATGATCTCATCTATACATCTGTATCTGTTGGTTCTCCCATGCAATTCATTCTTCAGTTAATATCACTTACTGTACATTTGCCAATGACTGACAAAAAGGGGGAGAACAATTCAAAACACCCCGAGCGAAAAATTGTATATCTAATGTGTTGTAAGTGTTAGGGGGAGCAGCTGCAAGAAAGGAGGAGTTTTGAAGTAAGGGGGAGCGGATACTTCTAGAATGTGTACATGGGTAGAAATATTGTAAAATTGTGTAAAAATATGTACACACAATTTAGGGTGTGTCTAGAAGTGTTATAGGGTGTTTTGGGTATTTTGTCACATAATTGACAAAGGGGGAGATTGAAAGTGCACTTGCTAGTGCCCTGGTTTGTCAAGTTACGTGAATGGTGAGTGAGACTGGCTACAGAGCTCGATAGGAAGAACAATTCAAGCGTCTGCCTCAACCGGATGTGTGGAAGCTCAAATAGGTAAATCATAGCCTCACATCCCATGTCCCAAAACACCAGGTGATTAAAACCCTTAAAACAAGATAGACATCTTAGAGTTTTATGGTGAGAAAAGTTTTAGCAAAACAGGAAAATCTCTAAGTTTTTCTTGCCCTGTCGATTCTTCAAAGCACCCTCAATATGATCAACCTGCACTGTTGATGTCCTCGCTACCTTAACAATATGATCGATAAGAGGACCAAAATGTCCAGCAACTAAAAACTCATCTGGACGGATTTATCGATGTATCGATACACCTATCGATATCATCGATACAAGCACTAAATATGTCCAACAACTTCACAATATATCTAGACGAATTATCGATGTATCGATACACATACGATATCATCGATATTCAAATCTCGAGACCATCTGGAGTGGCTTGATAAGATCGACATGCAGATTTTCGGCGCCCCTGTTTTTTAATGAAAATCTCAAAATTCTTCGATATATCGATGACCGTCCAATATGATCTGAAATCAAATATCGATAAGATCGGAGGTCCATCGATGATATCGATGGTGAGCGTGCATTTCTTACAGCAGTTATTTCAGGGTGTTTTTAACTATGATCGGGGGCCCTTCAATTTAATCGATATTCAAATATCGATGATATCGACACCAAATCGATTGCATCGAACAAAGCCATAATCAGTCCAGCAAGTTCAAAGATAAATTAGTTGGATTTATCGATGCCTCGACTTTGATCTATATACCATAGACATTCAAATTCTGATGACCTCGACGGTTTCCCCGATCATTCATGAAAACCTGAAATATCTCAAAGTCAAGTCTCTCTCATTTTTCAAGTGTCAATGGATAGAACTTATCATCGATGGAATCAGAGTTCGAAATTCGATGACATCGACAATAGATCCGATTCATTGACCTATTGGCAAAGAGTTTCAAAAGCGTATGACATCGAGTCCGAGTTATCGAGCAGATCATCGATTCCATCGAGAGTATACGCTCGATGATATCGAACCTGCTCGATGATATCTAACTCTGTCATAAATATGACCGTTTTATATTTGTTGGAACTTTTTGCCTATATATAGAGGACTTTTTCTTTGTTGCTGTAAGAGAGAAAATAGAGAGAGCTTTTGTGTGTTTCAACTTACATCTTATACCTAAAGCCTTTCTCTCTAGGGAGTTCATCCTCCAATCCACCCTTACCATTGATATTAAATAGAGTGAATTGGGCAATGAACTTTCGCATTCAAGGATCCTTCAGCTACCATCTTAATGACAAATCATTAGGCTGGGATGCCTTGAATGCATAAGAGAGGAACCACTCTATCTTCCTTATAGGAAAATCTTTAAAGAGTAGGATTCCATCTCACCCTTGACCCAACCCGAAGCCAAGCATTGGTATATCATCTTGTGTTGCGGATCAAGGGAGCTGAAGACTCTTCGTCAACAAGGAGGAGGAGATCTTCAACATTGTGCTTAACGGGACTCATCAACTTATCTGTAAGTATCCAGAGTCCAGAGGACACTTGTGATCATTCCTTCCTAGGTCTTGGTCTTAAGTGGTTCTCACCCTTTGAAGTTCTCAAGGAGGCCTCCGACGGGAGTGTACGCTGTGGGTGCACAGGGTGGACCCTTGCTCTTGTGTAGGGCATAAACTGTTAGGTCCTTGTGTAGGTCCTTGACCTGTGTGGTCTGAAATCCGGTGCGTTGTGTGGACCCTTGCTCTATGGAGACCATAAACATCTGGTTAGGAGTGAACCAGTAAAACTCTGGGTTTGAGGTGAACCGCGTAAAACCTTTGTAAAGGTTGAAGGTGAACCTGTTTTAAAACCTTAGGTTTGAGGTGAACCCTGGGAAACCTCCTTAGTGAAATCCGGTACACTCAAGGGTTGAGTGCCCCAGCCGGGAGTGGAGTAGACTTATCGTCGAACCACTATAAAATGACTGTGTCTGTGATTGCTTTTCTATATGTGTGATTCATATCAATGCATTCATATTCATATATCTGATCAGATCCCACACACATACACTGTCATATCCAACATAGACTAAGTTGCATATTGTTATATCTTGATTAGTTTATAATTGGATCCTTTACGTGGCTTGGAAGCCAGTAGAGTTACATTTGAGTAATCCTAAGAATTGCATACATCATAGGATTAGAGTGATAGGATTTTTAAATAAATCATAAATATTTAAAAAGTCCTATTCACCCCCCTCTAAGACATATTGACATATTCCGACTTCAACTCAAGCGGTCTCCACCGCTATTTCAGGTTTTAAATATAAGGTGATTCATAAATACACCGGCAGTATACGTTGGCTGCTGCTTTACATAAAAGGGCCTTTTCAATTTCCCCAACAATGCATGGGTACAGATTTCCATAAAAAGATTCTAAAGATTGTAAAATAGAGCAAATTCATATGTATTATTCTAAACTCTAAAATTGGGCACTTATGTATTGTACTAGCAAGGAGCTATTTCACATCCCTGTGAAAAACCATTGAAATACTTCAAAGAACCAAGTTCAGGCTTGAATCCTACTTTAAGTTCTTGAATGTCATTGACAACAAATTAAGACCACATACAGTGAAGAGTATAAACAAGAAACTATATGCAGAAAACTGTTTTGTGCTTTGTACAATTTACCAGTAAGAGAAATATGCTCAGCTGCAAATAGTAATCAATCAGTTCCTTCAATCAAGTCAAAGATAACCCCTCAATCTACTTCACAAAAGAAATGAGAGTGAGAGTGGGAGGGAGAGAGAGAGATGTGAAGAAGTGTGGAGAGGATTGAGGAAGAAGCAATGAGTGAGAATGGGAGAGAGAGAGAGAGAGAGAGAGAGAGAGAGAGAGAGAGAGAGAATGTGAAGAAGTGTGGAGAGGAGGGACACGAAAGCAACGAGTGAGAGTGGGAGGGATCCGGGAAGTCGAAATCCTTGGGTTTTTTCTTCTCATTTTCATTTTCTGTTTTTTTTTTCCTTTGGTTTTTTTCATAATAATTTGGAATCCAATTTCTTCTTTTAGTTTTTCTTTTTAGGTGAGTGGTGACGTTGACTGTAACGCTTCGGATTTTCGCCAACTTGGAGATAGACGTCCTTAGGCATTAGGTTGATCATAACACCTTATTAACTTCTCATAACTCAAATTCTAAAGCCTCAAATCCCTTTTTAACCCATTTCCTTCAAAAATCTCACTTTCACCACCTTATTCTGAAAATTTTCTAAGTAATTTCATATTACACATTAATCCAAAAGCTTAAATGATGAAAAATAATACTTAAACTAAAATTTACTATAAATAGTAAATATATAAATAAAATAAGTTTTTGACCATTAACCTTATGGAATCTCACAAAATAAATAAGTTATTTGGATAGATCAGCTTCTCCTACCACAAAATCATATATTGCATGTCGAATAACTCATCCCGGTTTGCAAGATACACCATTTCAAAAATCACAGGGCAAAAATAATACAGCGGGTGGGCGGCGCCTCCACCCGGCCTCACAGTGCCCGGGCGGAGGCACCGCCAGGTCGGCGGCGCACCGCCGGAGCACCAAGTTTTGGTGCACCCTCGCTGCAAATTTTTTGCACTTTTCGATCGACTTCAAAAAGTCATATCTCCTTCGTTATAACTCCGATTTAGGATATTTAAAAGCCAGATTGAAGCTTGATAAATTTAATTTCAAATAAAAATAAGATAAAAATATAATAAAAATTTTAATATAATTGAATCTATGTTGATGTGAAGATTGTCTGAAAATTATTAGTTTGGAGAGCTGCTGCTTCTAGAATTTTTAGAATTTTTCTACAACACAAAATCTAATGAAATTTGGTGGAGATGAAGTAAACTTGATGGTGAACTATCAAAAAATAATTAAAATAATATACTAACTAAAAGTGCCAAAAAGGGATGTAGAACTGCCCTAGGACCTTATTCTGTGGTAATTAGGGCATAATTTGATTAAGTACTAAACTAAATAAGTGGTGGATTTGGCTTGAACTACTTTCTATATGAACTGCAAGGCCCAAAACCATTAGGATCGCTAGCTCGACATTACCTTAAGACCTCGAAACAATCTCAAAACCCAGTTGCTCTCGGGAACACATTGAAACTCCGTATCGGACCTGAACCGCGCGTCGAAAGTCCGATTACTACGAAACTATACAGTTATGACCGCCTTACTGGACTTGACAACTATCTCATAAATCAAGTCCAAATAGTATCCAGAAACGCACAACTTGAGTCCGGAGCGAAGTGTGTGAGAAACGCGAATATCTTTAGAAAATGAACTCAGACTTAAGTGAAGTGAGTCGTTCGCTTGCAGGACAAATCTAAGGATTCATATCATTAGAATCTGCCCAACTACACCCTCGGATCAGGGAAAATTTTCAACATAAGTCAGTGCACTTGTGACCCTGATCGAGTATCGGTGACCGTTGAACTGAAACTGGTCCCCCGCGACTGATCCACTAATCCAATCGGGTCAAGATCTTAACCTGACCTAGATCTAATGTCAGGAAGCTTAAGTCCAACCGCATGCAGAAAAGGGGCCTCCAGATCAGCTCCGTTGGACCGAAACGGCCAGTCGTTGGCTATAACCTAAGTATACCATGGCCTTGGGGTCATTCCCATCAGTTCTGGGCCTATATAAGGGCCTTAACCCTCTCTCTCCCACTCCATACGAATTTACAAAACCCTAGGAGAGAGAAGAGAGCAAAGAGAGAGAAAGTGAGAGAGAGTGGGAGAGTTCCTGGGATTCAATCCCATCACTCCACGTGCCGAATCAGGCTTTCCGTATCACTATCCCGGTGATTCCGACTCCGTTCTTGGGTAAGAAATCCTAACCCTAATTTGTTTTAGAGATCCAAATAGAGTATATGATGAAATAGCTAACCAATTTCATTTAATAGGGAGCCATCATGCTGTAAACGGAGACTTAGTGTACAAACTGAGTTCGATATGAGTCTACCGGCGTAAGGTGCGGACTATAAACGTTTAGGTTATGCATTTCAAAGCTTTCAATGTCAGTTAATAATCTATGACTGACTTGATTGCTATCACATGCTTAGATACGATGTTTCCCACGCTTTACACACATATATGAACTAAGTTGAATATAGTGTATTCCATGTGTTTGTTGATATATCTGAATGAATATGGAATTTGGATCTGTGCTTGCCATGATTATTAACTATGAATATGTGCTTGTTGTGTATATGGCAACTCCTTTGTAAAAGGGCTTGCCAGGATATATGTTATAACTAGTCTAATACACGTATGTTGAAAAGTGTAGTCTAAGTTTTTGATAAAATGCCTGAATGAGGAAATGTTTGTTGAGATGTATTTAATGAGGGTGTTGAGATAAGATTCTCAATTGCCTTATCTATAGTTACAATTTTTCTCATGTAACTTATCTCGCTATTTCGTGATTTATGGATGAAATATCTTTATATGTTAACATGTGCCCTATGTGTTTAATAAAATGCTCAAATGAGTGTTGTACTTGGATTGTTTGTTAAATGCCTATATGATTATCATATGTCTCCATATGCTGCATTTGAGTATGATTGGGACTACTACGTAGTCCAGGCAATCAATAACAATTCCTGGTTAAGTGGTCGAACTAGTCGCGCCACATTGGATAAGCTCGGTAAATCCGAGTCGTACGATGATTGTCGACGGTGGTACCATGTCGACTAATTCAGCGTACGCTCGTACCAATCAAACTTGTCAAGTAACCCGATTGGCTTATTGTGTGTTTACCATGTATGGACACTACTACTTAAACCTAAGGTACCAACTTACCAATGTAAAGACCCGTTTAACCTTGGTACCACGATCCGCTAAGACTCATGTGCCGGGCATGGTGGTATGGGACACCGTGGTCGAGCTGTCGGCCTACGCTAGGGCAACGAGCCTCCCCGTAGTAACCAGTGAGCAACCCAAATTCGTGAGTCGAATACGGTGGTATGAGACACTATATTCGAGCTGTCGGCCTACACTGGCGCATCCTGGCTGTGGTCTACAGTCGGGTCGGTGATGAGCCTTCGAAAATAGACTGCCAGTTAGTAGGGCGTTGGTGGAGTGACCTCGAGTATGAAATAAGCCTACCCCGGCGCAGCCTGGCTGTGGTCCCTAGTCGGGTTGGTGACGAGCCTTCGAAAATAGACTGTCAGTTAGTAGGGCGTTGGTGGGGTGACCTCGAGTGTGAATTAAGCCTATGCTGATGGTGATGAGCCTCTCGTAGCAACTTATGGTGTAAACTCGCGAACTTGCCTATCGTATATGATTAACTAGGATTGACGACCCTAAATGGATCATTGTTTGGGTTAATGATATAAAGGGAGGTACCTTAACTTCCCAAACCTGTTGTATGAATGAATCTAATTAAGAACTTGGCTAATCACGCTCATGCACTTCATTGCATGTGCCTTTAGCATTGGTGTTGAGCACAGAGGAAGGGGTGCATGCCGCGACCGTAAGAGGAAGATCGCGGAGAGAGTGCAGGCGAGGGCATGCATCATTAATACATATCATGTTTGCATTAATCAGAGTACTTAGGGATGTTTGATTGTATTGCTTTATCATTACTATTTGATTGAATTAATAACATGTTAACCTTTGCCTTAGCTCCACTGATTTTATCACTCACTCCCGTGTTCTGGGACGGTGTTTTAAAACACCAACCAGACTCTGTTGTAGTTTCAAGTGATGACAAGGCTTACGAGATGGAGTCTGTCTTCTACAATGACGAGGAGGAGTTCTCCTACATGCAACTCTCTGGCGGGTCTATGTAGACCTGGAGTTGCGTATCGGGGCTACAGGGATAGGAATAAATGGTATTTCACTTCATTATTTTGTATCTTTTGGAATTATACCTGTAATTATTTAACCTGGTGATGTTCATACTCTGGGGACTCACAATCACTTATATGCTTTATATATCTATCACAGTCTTCCGCTTGCGTAATCTAATTGTCTCTGGAGTATGATATGCTGATTTGGTATAATCTCATTCATGTTTAATGTACTAATACAGACAACATTTAATCATCATTATCTATGTTGCATAAATGATGCGTTGGAACTCGGGAGTTGAGCTTCTGCTCGACCCCCGATTTTCAAGGCGTTACAAGATGATATTAGAGCATGATTTGAATTAAATAGGACCTGGGTTATGGTAACACGACGCACACTGACGCACTTTGATTTAGTAAGGGGACGATAGAATTTAGAGACGACATTAGGATCCCAAGGTTTCACCGACAGGCGAGACCGAATACTGTAACTTAGTCTACAACGTATCTTCGATCACGTGAATCGACTTAGGTCGCCTTTAGGCCGTCAGTCGACGGGTTTGAGTCATTAGTTGACAAATTCCAAACCTGAAATGGATCCAAATGGCACGAATACGGGCGCGTTGGACCACAAAAATGGACGCAAACTAAGAATTTCATAGCGAAGTAATGAGATAACTAAGACCTTGGAAATGAGGATTATATAAATCGCAATGACCATCAGATGTTGGGACATTTAGATTTTTGGACCTAGAGTTGGTACTCCTAGATTTTGAAAATCTAACAGTATAGGAAACCCAATAAATTATTAACGTGAACCCTATGACCTCCTTAGCTGGTATGGTCATATGTGAAGTGCTCGAGCGTAGTTAAATTCAAGTTCATGCAACTCGATTTCAATCAGACAACTTTTGACCCTAAGCGATAAAACAATTTCTTGTATTAGAAATGGTATGAAATCATCTAGCGCATGAGCGTAGACTTTGGATTTCAACTATTGGATTATCACTACTCATAAATTAAGACTAGGCTATTGGTTATACTAAGGAATGTAAAAGACTGATTATGCTAAGATAATTGAAAGGTAGACTTAGTTAGTTGGGTTAATTAGGTTGGAGTGAGACCTCATTCCTTCGATGGATCCTCTTGATACTTATAGGTTTCTTTAAGTATCTGGCTCAGACCCACTACACAACTTTCCTTCCGTATTGGCCCGACCACTTATAACTAAACGTTTATTTCTTCGCATTTGAGAAGTGTTAAGAATATATAGCTGATAGAGACTTTTTTTTTCTTTTCTTTTTAGGCCTAAGAAATTTCTCAAATGGGTAACAGACAGTTAGGAATTAGGCCCCGAGTCATAGACCATTCTGGTGTCCATATTGTGCATATTAACTTAGAAAGATAGTCTGCCCGTTAACCTATTTTGTCCAAATTCCATAGGTGCTAATAATGTATAGATTATCTTATAGTATTAAACTAGACACGATTAAAGAGGATAAGTCGGGACCGTAGTAAAAGACCTTCTTTGGTAGAATTAGGCATTTTGCCACAAACTCATACCCGTCCCTAGAATCAACCACAGCACCCATCATTTTTAGCTCCTTTCTATGACCATAGGTACCAATGCCTTAGCACACATCATCGATGGAAGGAAGATTAATGTATTGGGAGATCGTATCCCATTTCATGTCAAGGATAGGTCCTAAATTATACCTTATTCCGACATACGAATCAGGACATAAATCCTTGAGCCTTGAGAGTGAAAATAATTTTTAAGGGGGGTAGAACATTATGAGCCCAATCTAGTTAGGTAGGCTAATGCATCCGTTTGATCAAAGTGGCGCAGCAGGAGCGTGGTGGGCCCCTACCCCACTGGCCCAGGATCGAAGGAAATTGATCCAGGTTAGACGAAAGGTTAGGCAACTAAATGGTCACTAAATAGGAGCTAAACCTTCCTTAGAATGTCAACAATGAAGTTACTGAAATAACAACAATTAGGGTTTAAGTATTAAACCAATTCGTAGCAATGGGTATGAGCTGAATTACAATAGCTGAGGTCAGTGTATCCATAAATCCACTCGTTAAATACGAACATAATAGAAGCCTTGGCCAACTCTATATGATTAGAAACCCTTTTAAGATGATCTATTAAGGTGTTTATTAACCCCTACCTTGGACATACATTAAGACGAGGACTCTCGCAAACCAAGACCCAAAGGGCAACCTTATAAATAGGAAATTTGAACCTTTCAGTAATGGGCATTCCCTAAGCTTTTAGAGTGATCAGATTACGGAGTTACTGAAATATACGACTGCGAAGCATTCGTGGCTTGACCCAATTCTCAATCCTGAGTGACTACCAATGGACTCATTGCTTTGACCGAGCAGAAGACCAGGATCTACCAGGACTAGGAAGGGATACGATGAGCCTTCTACCCTGTTCAGGTAGGTGATCGATGTATCGGGATCAAGCCCACTACAACCGTCTCTCCATATTGGTCGACCATTGAAAACAAATATCTTACTCTAAATAGATGGGAATCGTTGTTAAGACTCCAAATAGATAAAGAAATAAATTGTAGCAAACCATCAGGGTATAAACAAGAGATAAAGAGATAAGTTTTTAAGGGGGTAGACTAAAACGTGCCAGACTAGCATAGACGGTATACACCCTACCACGCATATAAACTTGAAATCAATAAAACTTAGGCAAATGAAATAATAAAAATCTTTACTTATTACCCTTAGCCAATTTCGGAGACGAAATTATTTTTAAGGGGGGTAGATTATAACGCCCCGGATTTTTGCCAACCTAGAGATAGACGTCCTTAGGCACTGGGTAGTTCATAACATCTATTAACTTCTCAGAACGCAAATCTTAAAGCTTCAAATCCCTTTTTAACCCATTTCCTTAAAAAATCTCACTTTTCACCACCTTATTCTTAAATTTTTCTAAGTACTTTCATATTATACATTAATCTAAAAGTTTAAATGATGAAGAATAATACTTAAACTAAAATTTACTATAAATAGTAAATATATAAATAAAATAAGTTTTTGACCATTAACCTTATGAAATATCATAAAATAAATAGGTATTTGGATAGATCAGCTTCTCCTACCCCAAAATCATATATTGCATGTCGAACAACTCATTCCGGTTTGTAAGATACCCCGTTTCAAAAAATCACGGGGCAAAAACAACACAGCGGGTGAGCGGCGCCTCCGCCAGATCGGTGGGGCCCCGCCCGGCCTCACAATGCCTGGGCGGAGGCCCCACCAGGTCTGCGGCGCACCGCCGGAGCACCAAGTTTTGGTGCACCCTCGCTGCAGATTTTCTACACTTTTCGATCGACTTCAAAAAGTCATATCTCATTTGTGATAACTCCGATTTAGGTGATTCAAAATCCAGATTGAAGCTTGATAAGTCTAGTTTCATATAAAAATAAGATAAAAATATAATAAAAATTTTAATATAATTGAATCTATTTTGATGTGACGACTATCTAAAAATTATTAGTTCAGACAGCTGCTGCTTTTAGAATTTTTAGAATTTTTCTACAACACAAAATCTAATAAAATTTGGTGGATACAAAGTAAACTTGATGACGAACTATCAAAAAAAATAATTAAAATAATATACTAACTAAAAGTATCAAAAAGGGGCGTAGAACTGCCCTAGGACCTTATTCTGTCATAATTAGGGCATAATTTAATTAAGTACTAAACTAAACAAGTGGTGGATTTGGCTTGAACTACTTTCTATACGAACTACAAGACCCCAAACTATTAGGATCGTTGAATCAATATTACCTTAAGACCTCAGAACAATTTCAAAACCCAGTTGCTCTCGGGAGCACATTAAAACTCCGTATCGGATCTGGACCGCGCGTCGAAAGTCCGATTACCACGAAACTATACAGTTATGACCGCCTTACTGGACTTGATAACCATTTCAGAAATCAAGTCCCAATAGTATCTAGAAACGCACAACTTGAGCTTGGAGCGAAGTGTGTGAGAAAAACAAATATCTTTAGAAAATGAACTCAGACTTAAGTAAATTGAGTCGTTCGCTTGCAAGCCAAATCTAAGGATTCAGACCGTTAGAATCTAACCCAACTACACCCTCAGATCAGAAAAAATTTCCAACACAGGTCAGGGCACTTGTGACCCTAATCGAGTATCGGTGACCGTTAAACTGAAACTGGTCCCCCACGACTGATCCAATGATTGGATCGGGCTGAGATCTTAACCTGACCTAGATCCAATGTCAGGATGCTAAAGTCCGACCGCA
Organism: Magnolia officinalis; assembly: GCA_021015155.1. NCBI lineage: Eukaryota > Viridiplantae > Streptophyta > Magnoliopsida > Magnoliales > Magnoliaceae > Magnolia > Magnolia officinalis. The sequence continues at coordinate 28,862,928 of JAJHSJ010000008.1, forward strand.
AGCAGAAAAGGAGCCTCCAGATCAGCTCCGTTGGATCGAAACGGTCAGTCTTTGGCTATAACCTAAGTATACCATGGCCCTGGGGCCATTCCCATCAATTCTGGGCCTATATAAGGGCCTTAAACCCTCTCTCTCCCACTCCATACGAATTTACAAAACCCTAGGAGAGAGAAGAGAGCAAAGAGAGAGAAAGTGAGAGAGAAAGTGAGAGAGAAAGTGAGAGAGTTCCTGGGATTCAATCCCATCACTCCACGTGCCGAATCAGGCTGTTCGTATCGCTATCCCGGCGATTCCAACTTCGTTCTTGGGTAAGAAATCATAACTCTAATCTATCTTAGAGATCCAAATAGAGTATGTGATGAAATAACTAACCTATTTCATGTAATAAGGAGCCGTCGTGCTGTAGACGAAGACTTAGTGTACAAACTGAGTTCGATACGAGTCTATCGGCATAAGGTGCGGACTATAAACGTCTAGCTTATGGTTTTAAGGCTTTTAATGTCAATTAATAATTTATGACTGACTTAATTGCTATCACATGCTTAGATACGATGTTTCCCGCGCTTTACACATATATATGAACTATGTTGGATATAGTGTATTCCATGTGTTTGTTGATATGTCTGAATGAATATGGAATTTGGATCTGTGCTTGCCATGATTATTAACTATGAATATGTGCTTGTAGTGTATGTGGCAACTCCTTTGTAAAAGGGCTTGCCAGGATATATATTATAACTAGTCTAATACATGTATGTTGAAATTTGTAGTCTAAGTGTTTGATAAAATGGCTAAATGAGGAAATGTTTGTTAAGATGTATTTAATGAGGGTGTTGAGATAGGATTCTCAATTGCCTTATCTATAGTTACAATTTCCCTCATGTAACCTATCTCACTATTTCATGATTTATGGATGAAATGCCTTTGTATGTTAACATGTGCCCTGTGTGTTTGATAAAATGCTCAAATGATTGTTGTACTTAGATTGTTTGTTAAATGCCTATATGATTATCATATGTCTCTATATGCTGCATTTGAGTATGATTGGAACTACTACATAGTCCAGGCAATCGGTAATAATTCCTGGTTAAGTGGACGAACTAGTCTCGCCACATTGGATAAGTTCGGTGAATCGAGTCGTACGATGATTGTCGACAGTGGTACCATATTGACTAATTTAGCGTACGCTCGTACCAATCAAACTTGTGAAGTAACCCGATTGACTTATTGTGTGTTTACCATGTATGGACACTACTACTTGAACCTAATGTACCAACTTACCAATGTAAAGACCCATTTAACCTTGGTACCACGATCCGCTAAGACTCATGAGCCGGTTATGTTGGTATGGGACACCGTGGTCGAGCTGTCGGCTTACGCTGGGGTGACGAGACTCCCCGTAGTGACCAGTGAGCAACCCAAACTCGTGAGCCGAATACGGTGGTATGAGATACTGTATTCGAGCTGTCGACTTACAGTGGCATAGCCTGGCTGTGGTCCCCAGTCGGGTCGGTGATGAGCCTTCGAAAATAAACTGTCAGTTGGTAGGGCGTTGGTGGAGTGACCTCGAGTATGAAATAAGCTTACCCCAGCGCAGCCTGACTATGGTCCCCAGTCGGGTTGGTGACGAGCTTTCGAAAATAGACTGCCAGTTGGTAGGGAGTTGGTGGGGTGACCTCGAGTGTGAATTAAGCCTACGCTGACGGTGACGAGCCTCTCGTAGCAACCCATGGTGTAAACTCGCGAACCTATCGTATGTGATTAACTAGGATTGACGACCCTAGATGAATCATTGTTTGGAATGATATAAAGGTAGGTACCTTAGCTTCCTAAACCTGCTGCATGAATGAGTCTAATTAAGAACTTGACTAATCACGCTCATGCAACGCATTGCATGTGCCTTCGGCGTTGGTGTTGAGCACAGAAGAAGGGGTGCATGCCGCGACCGTAAGAGGAAGATCGCAGAGGGAGTGCAGGCGAGTGCATGCATCATTAATACATATCATGTTTGCATTAACCGGAGTACTTAGAGATGTTTGATTGTATTGTTTTATCATTACTGCTTGATTGAATTAATAACATGTTAACCCTTGCCTTATAGCTCCACTAATTTGATCACTCACTCCCACGTTCTGGGACGGTGTTTTAAAACACCAACCAGACTCTGTTGTAGTTTCAGGTGATGACGAGACTTACGAGATGGAGTCTGTCTTCTACGATGACGAGGAGGAGTTCTCTTACATGTAAATCTCTGGCGGGTCTATGTAGACCTGGAGTTGCGTATCGGGGCTACAAGGATAGGGATAGATGACATTTCACTTCATTATTTTGTATATTTTGGAATTATACCTGTAATTATTTAACTTAGTGACATTCATACTTTGGGGACTCATAATCACTTATATGCTTTATATATCTATCACAGTCTTCCGCTTGCGTAATCTAATTGTCTCTGAAGTATGCTGATTTGGTATAATCTCATTCATGTTTAATGCACTAATACGGACAACATTTAATAATCATTATTTATGTTGCATAAGTGATGCGTTGGAACTCGGGAGTTGAGCTTCTGCTCGACCCCCAATTTTCAGGGTGCTACATGGACCAATGAGGATTAGGCAATCATAGAGTCCCTGTTTACTGAATAACAAAGGATCCCGACTCATAGCTGGTGTGTGGTACACCAGGCAATCCGCTTACGCAGATAAAGCACTTATACGGTACACCATGCAGCTGCTTGAAGCGGATTGGCTGGTGTACCACACACTAGCTATATAGCTGTTGTAAGTACATGTTGTGCCAGGATGAGCACTGACGCTCCTCGAGCTCTGAGTTGTACGAACGGTTCAAAGGAGATCAAAGTTACATGGGCCTCACGATGATATATTTATTATATCTATACTGTTCATCTATTTTTAGAGATCATTTTAGAGCATTATCCAAAAAATGAATAATATCCAAAGATCATATGGACCACACCACAAATAGCAGCGGAGATAATGATTTTCACCGTTAAAAAATTTGTAGGGCCCACCATAACATTTATTTTCCATCCAATCTGTTCATAAGGTCACAAAGACCTAAATGAAGAGGAGAAAATTTTTTCATATTAATCCAAAACTTTTGTGACCTCAAAAAGGGTTTCAATGGTAGACGTTCAATCCCCCACTACTTTTTGCGGTGTGGTTCACTTGATAGTTAGATCTGTCTTATTTTTTGTCTCAAGTCTTAAGACTAGCTCCCCAAATGGATGGAGGGTTTGGATATAAGACATAGCTCGTGATTAGACCCATAGGACTTGCTGAGGTCGATGCAGTAGCTATATAGCTGGTGTGAGGTACACCAGAAAATCCGCTTCCGCAGCTGCTGGCAGTTTCCGATTCCCGATAGTCCTGCGCATCGGACAGAGAGAGGACACTGTGTAAAAAGCTTTTGTAGGTAACCACTGGAAGCGGATTACCCGCTGCCTGCCTTATCCGGTTTCTTATGTAACCTTGTAATGTATGCATTTTACCGCCACTATCCATTCAAATTTTTGTTTTTTTTAAATAATTTGAAAGTATAAACCTAAAAAAGGCAGATCGGTGGAGCACATCATAGAAAGCAGCGGTGATAATAATACCTACAGTTGAAACCTTAATCATGACCATCATGATATTTACTTTCTATTCGACCTACTCACAAGATAACAAAGACAGAGACGAAGGGAAAACATAAATAGCGGCTCCTAAGGAGTTTTTAACGGTGGGTGTTCAATCCCCCACCGTGTGGACCACTTGAACCTTATATATGCCTCATGCATGGATAAAACACATAGATAACGGTGTCCTCCACATAACCGCAGATTATGGTTTACGGTTAGGATGGGATCGGCTTCCGTGACTTCCAGGTAGTTTCCTTTGGGACAATTAACGTGCGTGAAATCCAACAGACAGGTGATCTCTTTTTGGACTTTATTTTTTATATTTTAAAAATAAATAAAATAAGCTTATTTAACACTCTCAGGGGCCGACTAATAAAAAATTATATTTAAAAATTCTAATTTTACATGGCATGGCCAACCTGAATTTGGAATAATGTAATTTTTGGTCAATTCTTTCATCCTAAAGGGTTGCATCAGATGAATGGATTAGATGGCATTTAAACATGATGATGGCTACGCACAAAACTAATGATGGGCATGACATACCAACTTTTTCTATGATGCGTCTACCTTAGTTTTTTTTTATGATCATGATTTCTTTTTTTCTTCTTTTTTCCTCGTTCCAGCGCGAAGATGAGGCATCGTATCCCATGGACGGTGTGGATATCATAAAAGTTACATCCACGTGATGATCGGTCGGGGAAAGTTTCCTAGTGGAGGTACGTACGAGTTACGCTAACTCTGATGAGTGCGGATCATCTGCCTCCCGGAGGCAGGAACTCCCTGCCTCGGTGCGTTTTCATTGGTCAACGTCACTGCAAGTGCATATCTCATCAATTTTTAAATATATTAGAAAAAGTACATTTAATAAAAATTATAACGGAGACGTTAAACGGAAGCGGCTTTCGCGCTGAGTACCGGTACGGTAAGCATAATGAGTAAAGTCTGTGGAGCCCACTGTTATTCTCATCCGTGCATTGTATCAACTCCATTCATCCCTTTTATCATCTAAATTTAAGGTTTTACAATAAAAATTAATCATATCTAAAGATCAAGTGAACCACACCACCTGAAACCGTGTGAATTGAATTCTACCGTTGAAAAGTTTTTGGAGCCCATGGAAGTTTTATACCAAGATGATTTTTTTTTCCATTCATCCATGTCTTTGTAATCTTATGAATAGTTTGGATGAAAAATAAAAATCATTGAGGGCTTAGAAACACTTCAATGGTGAAAATCAATACTTCCACTGTTTCCTTTGGTATGGTATACTTGAGCTTTTGATATACTTCAGTTTTGGGCTCAACTCCTAAAATGATATGAAAATATAGATGGATGGCGTGGATAAACCACATGAATTCACAATGGGCCCAATAGAGTTTACTCAGGTACGCAATCCGATTTCACGTTTTAGCCGCAGATTTCCTGCCAAAGCCTTTTGGAGTAAGATCCTACACAAGGATTCCAGATGGGCTCACTGCGACATTTGTGATAAATTCAACCCGTTCATCCGTTTTTAGATATCATTTTAGGACATCATACCAAAACTAATGAATATACAAAACTCAAATGGGCCACACGAGAGGAAACAGTGGGGATTTAGTGTCCACCGTTGAAATATTTATATGGCCACAAAAGTTTTTAATCGGTCTAATATTTTGGTGTTTTCACTTCATCCTAGTAAAAATGACCTTATAAACAGTTTGAATGGCATATAAACATCAAGAGGCCTAGAAGGTTTCAACGGTAGGAATTTCTTTCTCCACTGTTTCAATGGTATGGCCCAGTTGAGTTTTTTATAATCCTAATTTTTGGTTACATGTCTTAAAATGAGCTTTAAAAATGGATGAATGGATTGGAAATTCTTATAAACATCACGGTGAACCCCACCATACATCCAACGCTAGAACTTCATACAAAGCGCTTTCCCCGGTGAATCCACGTCCACGATTTCCATTTGAAACGTATTGGCTACTCCCCTGCCACTTGGTGTTATGTGGGCCCACCATGATGTATGTGTTTCATCCATGCCATCCATCTATTTTTCTAGATCATTTTATAGTCTGAGACCAAAAATGAGTATAACCCAATCTCAAGTGGACCACATTACATGAAACAGTGTTGAATGAACGTTGACCATTAAAAACTTTTTGGGGACCATAAAAGTTTTGGATCAAGTTGATCTTTGTTTTTTCCCTTCACCTGGGTCTTTATGACCAAACCAACGATTGGATGTCAAATAAACAGTACGATGGGCCTTAGGAGGACTTTAATGATGGATATCCAATCACCATTGTTTTCTGTGGTGTGGTCCATATGAGATTTATATCCCTCTCATTTTTTGGATTAACCTCTAAAATTATATGTAAAAATAGATTAACGGAATGGATGAAACACATACATCATGGTGGGGAAGTGATGTCACCCATTTATATGGGTCCCACTATGATGTATGTTTTGTATCCACACCGTCCATCCATATGGTGAGATCATTTTAGGGCATGAGCCAAAGAATGAATCAGATCCAAAACTCGAGTGGACCCCACCATAGAAAACAGTGGAGAGAGTCACGCCCACCATTTATTACAACTGAATCCAATCCAAACCTCGTCACTTTGTCTACTGTAAACATCCCGGATTTTTGCCAACCTAAGATTAGACGTCCTTAGGCAATGGGTCGATCCTAACACCTTATTAACTTATCAGAATTCAATCCCACAGTCTAAAGTCGTTTTTTAACCCTTTTCCTTCGCAAATCTCACCTTTCACTACCTTATCTTTCAAAAGTAACTAAGTGCTAAACTAGATTAACTACGAAATCCGCTTGATCCACTTTAAATACGATCTGCAAGACCCAAAACTTATAGAATCATTGTCGCTATATTACCCTAAAATCTAGGATCAAACTCTCTTCCCGTTTGCTCTCGAGAGCACCTTGAAACTCCGTATCAGATCTGGACCGCACATCGAAAGTTCGATTAACGCAAAGTTATAGAATTAGGACCGCCTTACTGGGCTTGACGACCATCTCAGAAATAAAATCCAGATGATGTCCCAGCGCTATTCGCTTGAGCCCGGAGTGAAGAGTGTGAGAAATGTGAAATTAATTAAAAATAAAATATAAATTTAAGTAATCAGGCACGTGTCGCTTGTGGATCAGTTATAAGGATTCCGACCGTCAGAATCAGGCCAGATTACACCCTCGGATCAGGGATATTTGCCCCTACGTGTCAGTGTACTTGAAATCTCCGATCGAGTTTCACTAACCGTTGAACTGAAACTGGTCCACCACGCGTGATTTGGAAATTCGACCGGAACGAAAACTTAACTACACCTAAATCCAATGTCTGTGAACTTAAGTCCGACCTTTGGCTCAAGGGGGGCTTCCAGAAGTGCTCTGTTGAGACGGAACAGTCTCCCTTTGGACATAACCTAAGTATACCTTGTTCCTGATTCTATTTTGGAGAGTTTCTAGCCTATATAAGGACCTTAAACCCTCTCTCATTCAGCCCATACGAATTTGAGAGAAACCCTATGTCACGCCCCAAACTCGGAAACCGGGCTCACAAAATTTCCGATCGCCGACAGCCTCCGTAGAACCCCATTCTCGGCTCCCAGCGCCCATACTCCAGGTTCCGATCCTGGGATGCTACAAGGAGGATTTTTCAATATCAGTTTAATTTGTAATAAGCATAACCAAAGGCATAACCCACAAACAACAACCAAAAACTCCATCACATTTCCACTATGATAAAAAACTTTACAAGTACAATGAGCATAAAGGGAAATACAATGAGAATGGACAAAAAACTCCAAAAGATCTGCTCTGCGCTCCTGCCTCAGCGCTGCTGCGTCCTCGCGTCACCTGCACGCAATGGTCGTGCATAAGCTTATAGAAAGCTTAGAGGGTGGTGAAAGTGTGTGCGCAAGGTAGTAATACAGTATGCAGTATCAGAGTAATGCGGAACATGCTGGTGAATCCATGAATACCATTAGCCGTACCGAGGCTATGCGATGCAAGGCATGAATGATGTCGGCCGTACCAAGGCTATGCGATGCAAGATGCAAGTCAAGCATACAAATCCTCATCTAAGTCCACATATCAGTACAGCTCAAAATCTAGGATATAACCGGGGTCTAGTACACTCTAAACCAGATTGCCGCCCCATCGCGCGCAATAAGGTAAGTGGAAGAGACCTCACTACCCGCCTGACAATATCGGGCTCGGCTCGTCGATAGCGGACCCATTCCTCCAGCTGGTCAAACTCAGCCTAGCATTGCCTCCTCCTCTCGGGCGAGTAAGGCCGTACCCCTTTCCAACCGACCACGACACAGTGGAAAGCGCAGCCGTCTGATAATCGACACTCGGCGCTCCTGCACCCACTCGGTCTAGACGTTGGAGCAACCTCTTGGTACCATAAGGGTTTAGGGACTTTCACCCAGGGATATCTATAGCACCCCATGTAGAACCAAATTTTCGGTATCCAATCCTGCCAACCACGATATGCCTGTAAAGGCTACGGCCCTGATGTCGCTAGGGCGTACAGTAACCATATCACACAATGCGAATGCATGAATCACACTCTCCAGTCATGCAGCAATCCTGCCTGTCTCGTGCGCTCATGTGGGGCAACACCGCCTAACCGGGAGCCCCTAAACAATTGCCCAAAGGCATATGCTATGATCAGTCACTTCTCATACCAAGCATACATATGATGCGTATGATCATGAATCATGGGACTATACTAAACATGTTATATGGGATAAATGTTGTTCATAAGGAGATGGGCCTAGACGGCCTACAAGTATGGGCCTAACAATGGGCCCTAGGGAGAATCATAATGCAGACATTTAACCAACATTATTCGACAATGTGGACGTCAAACCAACATTGCTCCCAAGGCATTGCCCGTCGTAAACATCATTACATGAACCAGGTTGGGTTTACACATTGCAATGGGCCTTAGGTTCATTCCATTGGGCCTTAGATACATCAAATGGGCCATACCATATGGGCCTTTCATTCGTCAAGTGGGCCACATCAATGGGCCGTACCAATGGGCCTTATGCACATTGCAATGGGTCATAACCCGTGAGCCTTGGATTACATCAAATGGCCTAATGACATGGGCCTTACATCCACATCAAAGTGGGCCCCAATGATCTACCACAAATACATTAAGATGGACCTCAAAACATGCCAAGGTGGGGTCCACTTGGACTATGGATCTGGCTCTTTTTTTTTTTTTTAGCTCATGCCACACAATGATCTTTCAAAATGGATAGATGGATTGAATGCAACATAAGCATCATGGTGGGGGTCCATTTGAGTGCCCACCATGATGTGTATTATATTACATAATATAATAATAAACATATATATATATATATATATATATATATATATATATATATATAATCGCACGTGCACATACACCACACGCGCCCACACCATGCACACGCATTCCAGCGGGCTCCACCGTCCAGTGGACGGTGGGCTAAAACGCATAAATCATGTGGGCTCCACGTGGGGCCCACCGTAGTGTTTACATGCCATCTGACCCGTTGAAAAGGTCATACGGACCTCAGTGAAGGGAAAAAACAAATTTCATCTTGATCCAAAACTTCTGTGGCCCACAGAAGGGTTTCAATGGCAGAGGTACAATTCCACTGTTTCCTTTGGTGTGGGCCGCCAGATTGGTGGATGGGCCTGATCTTTGGAGGGGGCCCACCTCAAGAGGTGGCCCACCCAATGAACGGCTGGGATGACACATATACATCATGGTGGGGCCCACGACTGGAGGCCGTGGTGCTGCTGTCTTCCGTCGTCCGCAGGCGGCTAGCGTAAGCAGCGCCTGCCCTCCTCTGACAGCGGCAGCGCTGCAGCAGCAGCGCTGCTTGTTTTCCTTTTTTTTTTTTTGATTTTCTAAAAAAAATACATGTGAGGTCGGCTACCTGAGAATCCACTCCGTCCAGTGGATTCTATGGCTCGGAATACACCAAACCAGTCTAATATTGGGTATTTTTGGCGTATAGAAACAGAAAGGTGGGCCTAAATAGCCTAGAACAGTAGAAAATACAGTTTCATATGGTATGGTCTGCCTGATTATCGGACTGACCTCATTTTTCGGCTCAACGCCTAAAATGAGCCAAAGAATAGGATGGACGGCGTGGATTGAACCCTTACATCAGGGTGGGGCCTTCATAGGCAGCCCTTCCTAAAACTAGATGTATTTTATTTTATTATTATTATTTTTTTTTTGTAGTTAGCACACCCACTGTCGGTTGGCACCTCAGTGTTCAGCAACGTCCAGCGTCCTGGACGCTGGACGGTGATCACACATGTATTTAAGGTGGGCCCCACCCACAGACATGCAATCAGGGTGGACCACCAAATGGTTGAATGGCGTGGGTAATTCATATATTAGGATGGGGTTCACCCGGGTGGGCCACATGACCACTTCATCACACCACAAAATGTGAAAGAGAGATGGAGGGAGAAAGAGAGAGGCACTGGCAATATCGAAGGGGCCCCGCCACTATGGGCCCCTCTTGATCATAAGCATACATCAAGGTGGGTCTTACTACAAGTGGACCCTTAAATCAACAAATAATAAAATAAGTGGAGATCCGAGATCACCCACCAATATGGACGGTCTAGATGACCTATCTAAAGCAACGAAAATAAACATCATGATGGGGGCCATGGAGAATGACCCCATCATGGAATGATCATGATGATCAAAGCGGGCCATCGGCCACATCTTAGGGTCCCAAGTGAGATCCAAACCATTGATCGGTTGGCCTCACTTGGCCCATCTTAAAAACATGAAAGACTACTCTTATCAAGCACCCACCACTTGATCTTCTTGCTCCTAAGGGTTCCTTAGCTCCTTGGCTTCGATTTCAATGGAGGAGATGAGGAATGGATGGCTAGGATGGGAGATCTTGGGATGGAAAGGTGGGCCACACTTGTGGTTCTCTTGGAAGGGCTTAGAGAGGTTCATACGTATGGTGCTCTCTCTCTCTTGCTTGGAAAGGGGATTTTGAGAAATGAAATGAGAGAGAGAGGGGGTTGTAAAGAAAGAGGAGTGATGGGTGATGGATGTGTTGATGTGGTGAGTGATGGGTGTAAGAACTTTTTGACTTTTGTGGCCATTTGTGTAAGAAAAGTATGGGCTTTGTAAGAAACTTTTGACTTTGGGGTTACTTGGGGAAGGGTGAAAAGGTGATGTGTACTTGACATGTTAAGATTGATGGATTGATGGATTGATGTGACACATCGTAGAGATTCTCTTGGGTTTCGCAACGCGCGGTGTTTTCCTCGCACCGAACGTTGGCCCACATCTCCTAGCCAGAGTATCGCCTCGGCGCGCGAGTCGCGGCATCGAAACCGCGGCGACGGTGCGGTCGCAATGGTACAAGTCTCGGGTTGAGTCGACTCGGGTTGACAGCATGTGAATCAGGGTCGCGCGCAATGCCGGTTAAGGGTCGAAGGTTGCCGAAATTCGACCGGAAAGACCGCGGAAACCTACGGAACGGTACGGTCTAAGATGCGGGTCTTACACCCTAGGAGAGAGAAGAGAGAGAAAGTGCGAGAGAAGTGGGAGCATCTCCCTGCCATTCTACCCTGCCGCTATACAAGCTTAACCATCCCGTTCTAATCCCTTTCCCGGCGATTCCGACTTCGTTTCTAGGTAAGAAACCCTAACCCTAATCTGATCTAGGGTTATGAACATTGCAAATGATGAAATAGCTAATCTATTTCATTCTATGGGTTGCCAAACTGCCGTATACGAAAGCTTAGTGAATCTATCGAGTTTATTACGCTTCTATGGCGAAAGGTACGGACTTTAGATGTATATGTTATGGTTTTCAACGCTTTAATGTCAGATAATGATAGATTCATGATTTGCATCTAATTGCACATGTACAAAGTGCTGTCCGTTTCATTTTTCAGTTATACGTTAGCTATGTTGAATATACTGTATTCTTCGTATTTGTAGAAAATACCGTATACGTATGAAATACGGATTTGTATTTAACATGATTATTTGTCTTGACTATATGCTTGTATGTATGCGACAACTCCCTAGCGAAAGGACTTGCCCTAAATCACGCCACGGCCACTATATGTTATATATGTTAAAATGTGTAGCCCAAGTGTTTGTGGAAATGACTGAATGAATATGGAACTTGGATTCCTTCTCGCCATGATTATCCGTCGTGGGTGCACGCGTGTTATAATTGGGGCAACTCCCTAGTGAAAGGATTTGGCCTAAAACCTATGTGATGAACATATGTCATGTATGTTGATGTATGTAGTCTAAAGTGGTTGTTGAAATGTCTGAATGAGTAGTAGTTAGTAAATTGTAATGTGTATGGGTGTTGAGATATGATTCTCAACTCCTTTAACTATGTGTATGATTTCTTTAGATATCTGTGTGATTAGGAATTGAATATGCACAAACTCATGCTTATGTTGTACTTCATAACATGCTCAACTAATTGTATGATTTTATCTATGTAATGCATATGTTTAAATTCATGTTTAAGTTGTATTCCATAAAGGCCGTGAAGGGTGATGGGGGAGTGGTGTAACGATTCCGTGTAACAGCCCTGGCAGCCCTAAGCGGACAATATTGGATGCTTGATCGTATGATTTGAAATCTTGATCCATTACTACTTTAACTGTTCTGTAATTAAATGTGATTGGGGCTATTGTATAGTCCAAGCAATCGGTAACAGGATTGAATTTGTGGCTGAGATTCATTCGCCACGTGAGATGTGTTCGACGAACCCGAGTCGTACTTCAGTTGACGATAGTAGTTGGCCATGCGAAGTGCTTATGCACTTCATGTTGTTCAACTTGTCGTGCGCTTGAGCTAGCCGAGCTTGTCAAGTAACCCGATCTGTCTAATGTATGTTCACCATGTTTGAACGCTACTGCTTGAACCTAAGGTACCGAACTTACCAGTGCAACCCGTTAGCCTTGGTACCTCGATCCGCTAAGACTCATGAGCCGGGCATGGTGGTATGGGACACCGTGTTCGAGTTGTCGGCCTACGCTGGGGCGATGTGCCTCTCCGTAGTGACCAGTGAGCAACCCAGACTCGTGAGCCGATTATGGTGGTATGGGACACTATATTCGAGCTGTCAGCCTACACTGCTTTGATGGGTGATGGGAGAGTGGTGTAACGATTCCGTGTAACAGCCTTGGAAGCCCTGACCGTACCCGTTGTAGTGACCTCGAGCATACTCTGAATCTGTGGAGAGGCGATGAGCCTTCGTAGTAAACAGAGTATAAACTAGGCCTGTATTGATAAGGTGATGGGGGAGTGGTGCAACGATTCCGCGTAACAGCCCTGATAACCCTTGCAGCGACCTACAACCACACTATCGTATGAGATTATCTAGGATTGACGACCCTAGAATGGATCATTGTTTGGGAATAATATAAGGAAGGTACTTTAGTTTCCCAATACCGCTGTATGAAAAGGACTAATAACAACTCGGTAATCATGCTCATCATCGCACTGCATGTGCCTGGAAGATGTGGAGCACTGAGGGATGAAAGCATGCCGCAGACGTAAGATGGTGTCGCATGAGGGAGTATGTTGGTGAGGGCATGCATCATGACAGCATTTCATACTTGCATTAACAAGAGTACTTAGGATTGTTGATTGTACTGCTTTATCATTACTGCTTGACTGTTTTGATAACATGTTAACCTATGCTTTATTGTTCCACTGAGTTAATCACTCACTCCCACGTTACGGGACAGTGCTTGCAACACCAACCGGACTGTCTTAGCTGCAGGTGATGGCGATGCTTATGAAGCAGAGCCGGATTACTACTATGATGTTGAGGAGGAGTTCTCCTACATGTAACTCTTTGACGGGTCTATGAATACCTGGAATTGCATTGATAGGGCTATGGTATTTGGGATAGAAGACATTACACTTCTCAATTTGGTATGTTTTGGAGTTGTACTTGTAAATAGTTAACCTGGTAACATTATCACACTCTGGAGACTCACCACAGTTTATATAGTTTATATATCTATCACAGTCTTCCGCTTGCTATCTCATTTGTCTCTGGAGTAGGATATGTTGTTTTGGCTTAATCTCACTCATGTTCAATGCACTAATACAGACAACATTCAATCATCATTCATTATGTTGCATAAGTGATGCGTTGAAACTCGGGAGTTGAGTTTATGCTCGACCCCCAATTTTCAGGGCGTTACATCTACTGAACCCTGTCACTTTGAACTGCAACCCCATCACTTTGTCTACTGAACCCCATCACTTTGTACTGCAACCTCGTCACTTTGTCTAGTAAACCCCGTCACTTTGTACTGCAACCCCGTCACTTTGTCTACTGAATTCTGTCACTTTGTACTACAACATCATCACTTTGTCTATTGTACCCCGTCACTTTATGCTACAACCTCATCACTTTGTCTACTGTACCCCGTCACTTTGTGCTGCAATCTCATCACTTTGTCTAGTGACCCCATCACTTTGTCAACTGAACCCCATTACTTTGTATTGCAACCTCGTCACTTTGTCTACTATACCCCATCACTTTGTACTGCAACCCCGTCACTTTATCTATTGAACCCCGTCACTTTGTTTACTGAACCTCGTCACTTTGTCTAGTAAACCCTGTCACTTTGCACTGCAACCCCGTCACTTTGTACTGTAACCCCGTCACTTTGTCTACTAAACCCCATCACTTTGTACTACAACATCGTCACTTTGTCTACTATACCCAGTCACTTTTTGATGCAACCTCGTCACTTTGTCTACTATATCCCGTCACTTTGTCTAGTTACCATACTTAACCCCATCACTTTGTCCAGTAACCCTACTTAACCCCATCACTTTGTCTAGTAAAACCCCATCACAAAGTGACGGGGTACTTCACAAAGTGACGAGGTAAAGTAGACAAAGTGACGAGGTTGCAGCACAAAGTGACTGGATACAGTAGACAAAGTAATGATGTTGCAGTACAAAGTGATGGGGTTCAGTAGACAAAGTGACAGGGTTGCAGTATAAAGCGATGGGGTTCACTAGACAGTGATGGGGTTGCAGTACAAAGTGACAGGGTTCACTAAACAAAGTGACGGGGTTCAGTAGACAAAGTGACGAGGTTGCAGTACAAAGTGACAGGGTTAACTAGACAAAGTAACAAGATTGTAGCACAAAGTGACGGGGTACAGTAGACAAAGTGACGAGATTTTAGCATAAAGTGACGGGGTACATTAGACAAAGTGGCGATGTTGCAGTACAAAGTGATGGGATTCACTAGACAAAGTGACGGGATTGCAGTACAAAGTGACGGGGTTTACTAGCCAAAGTGACGAGGTTGCAGTACAAAGTGACGGGGTTCAGTTGACAAAGTGACAGGGTTGCAGTACAAAGTGACCGAGTACAGTAGACAAAGTGACGAGGTTGCAGTACAAAGTGACGGGTTCAGTAGACAAAGTGACGAGGTTGCAGTACAAAGTGACAGGGTTCATTAGACAAAGTAACGAGATTGCAGCATAAAGTGATGGGGTACAGTAGACAAAGTGACGAGGTTGTAGCATAAAGTGATGGGGTATATTAGACAAAGTGACGATGTTGCAATACAAAGTGACGGAGTTCAGTAGACAAAGTGACGGGGTTGCAGTACAAAGTGACGGGGTTCAGTAGACAAAATGACAGGGTTGCAGTACAAAGTGACGGGATTGCAGTACAAAGTGACGGGGTTCACTAGACAAAGTGACGAGGTTACAGTACAAAGTAACGGGGTTGCAGTAAAAAGTGACGGGGTACAGTAGATAAAGTGATAAGGTTGCAATACAAAGTGACGGGGTTCAGTAGACAAAGTGATGAGGTTATAGTACAAAGTGACGGGGTTCACTAGACAAAATAACGAAATTGCAGCACAAAGTGACGGGGTACAGTAGACAAAGTGACGAGGTTGTAGCATAAAGTGACGGGATACATTAGACAAAGTGACGATGCTGCAGTACAAAGTGACGTAGTTCAGTAGACAAAGTGACGGGGTTGCAGTACAAAGTGACGGGGTTCAGTAAACAAAGTGATGGGGTTGCAATACAAAGTGACGAAGTTCACTAGACAAAGTGACGAGGTTGTAGTTCAAAGTGACGAGGTTCAGTAGACAAAGTGACGGGGTTGCAGTACAAAGTGACAGAGTTCAGTAGACAAAGTGACGCAGTTTGGATTGGATTCAGTCGTAATAAATGGTGGGCGTGACTCTCTGCACTGTTTTTTGTGGTGGGGTTCACTCGAGTTTTGGATTTAATTCATTCTTTGGCTCATGCCCTAAAATGATCTCTCCAAATGGATGAACGATGTGGATACAAAACATACATCATAATGGGACCCATATAAATGGGTGACATCACTTCCCTACCATGATGTATGTGTTTCATCCATTCCATTAATCTATTTTTACATATAATTTTAGGGGTTGATCCCAAAAATGAGAGGGATATAAATCTCATATGGACCACACCACAGGAAAACAATGGTGATTGGATATCCATCATTAAAGTCCTCCTAAGGCCCACCGTACTATTTATTTGACATCCAATCTGTTGGTTTGGTCATAAAGACCCAGGTGAAGGGAAAAAACAAAGATTAACTTGATCCAAAACTTTTATGGTCCCCAAAAAGTTTTTAATGGTCAACGTTCATTCAAAACTATTTCATGTAATGTGGTCCACTTGAGATTGGGCTATTCCTCATTTTTGGTCTCAACTATAAAATGATCTAGAAAAATAGATGGACGGCATGGATGAAACACATACATCATGGTGGGCCCACATAACACCAAGTGGTAGGGGAGTAGCGAATACGTTTCCAATGGAAACCGTGGACGTAAATTCACTGGGGAAAGCCTTTTGCATGAAGTTTTTACGTTGGGATGTATGGTGGTGTCCACCGTGATGTTTATAAGAATTCCAATCCATTCATCCATTTTTAGAGCTCATTTTAAGACATGTAACCAAAAACTAGGATGATCAAAAACTCAACTGGGCCATACAAGATGAAACAGTGGAGAAAGAAATTCCTACCGTTGAAACCTTCCTGGGCCTCTTGATGTTTATATGCCATCCAAACTATTTATAAGGTCATTTTTACTAGGATGAAGTGAAAACACCAAAATATTAGATGATGTAAAACTTTTGTGGCCATATATATAAATATTTCAACGGTTGACACTAAATCCCCACTGTTTCCTCTCGTGTGGCCCATTTGAGTTTTGTATATTCATTAGTTTTGGTATGATGTCCTAAAATGATATCTAAAAATGGATGAACGGGTTGAATTTATCACAAACGTCACAGTGGGCCCATCTAGAATCATTGCGCAGGATCTTACTGTAAAAGGCTTTGGCAGGAGATCCGCGTCCAAAACGTGAAATCGGATTGCATACCGAGTCTTATTATACTGAGTAAACTCTATTGGGCCCATTGTGAATTCATGTGGTTTATCCACGCCGTCCATCCGTATTTTCAGATCATTTTAGGAGTTGAGCCCAAAACTGAAGTATATCAAAAGCTCAAGCAGACCATACCAAAGGAAATAGTGGAAATATTGATTTTCACCATTGAAGTGTTTCTAAGCCCCCAATGATTTTTATTTTTCATCCAAACTATTCATAAGATCACAAAGACATGGATGAATGGAAAAAACAAATATCATCTTGATATAAAACTTCTGTGGGCCCCAAAAACTTTTCAACGGTAGAATTCAATTCACATTGTTTCAGGTGGTGTGGTCCACTTGATCTTTGGATATGATTAATTTTTGTTGTAAAACCCTAAAATTAGATGATAAAAAAGATGGATGGAGTTGATACAATGCACGAATGACAATGACAGTGGGCTCCACAGACTTTACTCATTACGCTTACCGTACTCAGCAAGCAAACTGCTTCCGTTTAACGTCTCCGTTATAGTTTTTTTATTAAATGTACGTTTTCTAATATATTTACAAAATTGATGAGGTGGCACTTGCAGTGACATTGACCAATGAAAATGCTAGAGGCAGGGAGTTCCTACCTCCGGGAGGCAGAGGATCTGCACTCAACTCTAATAATTTGAAATGGCACCACTACCTGTACCAGACTCCTGGTATAGTTTACCACTGTTTAAAATTGAAGCGGATTGCCGTCACAGGGATATCCCATAGCATGAAGTGGCCCAAGCTCTGTGGGGCCCACCATGATGTAAGTTTTATCCACCCCTCCATCCATTTTTCCTGCTCATTCTAGAGCATGTGCCCAAAAATGATGTAGATCAAAGGCTCAAATGGACCACACATAGCGAACAGTGGAAATTGAATGCCTACTGTTGAAAACATCATAAGCTCATTGTGGTGTTTGATATGCCGTCCAACCTGTTCATATGATCAAACAAACCTGGATGAAGGAAAAACACAAAGATAAGCTTGATCCAAATCTTTTGTAGCCCTTAAAAAGTTTTTAGAGCTTTGTAGCTGCATAATGTTTTATTTCTTGCCCTAAAAAGGAAGAAAAATGGATGGACAGCATGGATAAAACACATATGTCACTCTAAGCCTCACATAGATTGGGCCACGTCATGTCACAAGGATATCCCTAGAGCCGGTGACAATCACTTCCCATTTAAATATTGACAACTTTCAACGTACACATGGCATGGTTGTATATGAACCCCCTGATCCAAAAGTAGCTATGCACGGTGTATTAGGGGTTTGAATTTAATTACTAAATCAACTTTAATATCTCTAATTAGTGTATGTATGGAATGCTTAACATAATGGTTGTAATAAGCTTGTTAAAATATATACTTTACCTAAAAATGATGAAATTGGATGGGCCACAAGCACAAGATCACATCCCGAATGACTAACCAATTATTTTTAATCGTTGATTTACATGGACAATACTTGGATGGTGCAGATCATCATATTAAAGTAATTATGATGCAATTGATAATCTAATTGTTTTGGGATATCATCAGTGGGTCATGTGCCCAATAGATTAAAGGTCTACTGACACACATGTTACACATGCAATTCTTGGAAGGATTTTAGATGTAATCCAAGCTTTTATGGTGGATTTGAAACCCCCAGGATTTAAAACCCCAAGTTACTTTATGGCACCAAACATACTAGGGGATTTGAAATCCCCTCGAACCCCCCGAATCCATAGCGCCAAATGACCATTAAGGGCCTGTTTGGGAGCATGGATTTGTAACTCCCTGGATTTCAAACCCTCCTATTGTGTTTGGCACCCTGGATTCAGAATCAACGTTAATCCAAAAGTAGTTATGCATGGTATATTTATAGGGGTTTAAACTTAATTACTAAATCAACTTTAATATATTTAATTAGTGAACATATGTAATGTTTGACACAATGGTTGTAATAAGCTTTGCTAAAATACACATTTTGCCTGAAAATGATGAAATTCCAAGTCTTGGATGGGCCATAAGCACAAGATCATGTTTGAGCGACTAACCAATGATTTTTAACTGTTGATCTACATGGACAGTGTTTGGACATCGTTGATCATGATATTAAAGTAATTATAGTGATGCAATTGATAATCTAATTGTTTTGGGATATCATTAGTGGGCCATGTGCCCAATAGATTAATAGTCTAGTGGCACACATGTTACACATGCAACTTTTGGAATAATTTTAGATGTAATCCAAGGTTTCACAGTGGATTGAAACCCCCGATTACTTTATGGTGCCAAACAACTAGGGGATTTGAAATCCCCCCAAATCTATGGTGCCAAATGACCCCTAAGGCTTACAATGATGTTTATTTGTCATCCAACCTATACATGAGGTCACACAAACATGAATGAAGGGAAAACACAAATATCAGTAGTTTCTTACATAACTTTGCTGAAAACTTGGGGCTTCAGATTAATCTTTAAAATTATAACTATCCTTGGGATGAATGAAAGTCAACTCCCTATAAGATATTTAGGAGTTCCTTTGGTCTCTATCAGACTTCATATCTCGGACTATCAATAATTGCTTGATAGCCCTAATAAAAAGCTTGGTGGCTGGAGGGTGTCCATCCTTTCCTTTGCGGGTAGGCTGGAGCTAATCAACTCCACTTTCTTCCCTTCGTATATTTTGATCCCACATCTTTTTACTGCCAAAACTTACCATAACATTATTAATAGGCATATTAGGGATTTTTTTATGGCTATTCTTCGTTTTATACTATCAGTTGGGGGCAGATCTACAATCCCAAAAGTGAGGGCGGCCTAGGCATAATCCCCTTAGATGTCTCTACCAAGGCCTACCTTATCAAATAAATTTGGAAATTTATTCGCATAGAGAAAAACCTTTAGGTCAAATGGGTCCATGAGAAATACATTAGTAATAAAACTATATGGAACATACATGTATTGTCTAATGCTTCCTAGACCTGGTGCAACATTCTTAGCGTTCATGATATTGTTAAGCCCCACATCAAATTTTTTGTGGGGAATGGGCAATCCACGGACTTCTGGTTTGACCCTTGGCTAAGAGACTCTAGCCTTTTTTATCGCTTGGGCATGGAGGCCATTCAAGATTTGGGGCTAGTGTAAGACCCGTATCCTAGTCCATACTGTTCCATCGACTCTCGCGATCCTTCCCGTCGAAATCCGGCAACTTGCGACCGATAATCGACGTTTGTGCGTGACCCTATGTCGTATCTTGTAGATTTGAGTTGGCTTAATCCGAAACTCATACCATTGCGACCGCACCATCGCCGCGGTTCCGACACCGCGTCTTACGCACCGATCCGATACCCTAGCAGGGAGATGTGGGCCCATGTTCAGTTCGAGGAAAACGTCGCGCGTTGCAAAACCCAAGAGAATCTCTACGACATGTCACCTCAATCAATCAATCAATCCCATCAATGGTCAAGTACATGTCAAGTACATATCACCTCACACCCATCCCCAAGCAACCCCATAAGTCAAAAAAGTTCTTACACAACCCATTCCCTTCTTACACAATCTACCCCAAAAGTCAACAAAATCTTACACAACCCATTCCTCTCTCACATCCATCACTCCATCCCATCTCTCTCTCTCTCTCTCTCTCTCTCTCTATCCTTACAACCTATCTCTCTCTCATTTCCCAACACAATTCCAAGCAACACCAAGAGCATCACACATCCAAGCTCTTCCATGAGAGAAAAGTGCATGTGTGTGGCCCACTTTCCATCCCAAAAATCCCTCATCCTATCCCTTCATTTCTCATTCTCTCCATCAAAGTGAGACACAAGGAGATCGGCTTTCCAACGGACCAAGAAGATTGAACGGTGGGTGCTTATTAGGCTAGATTTTTCATGTTTTATGATGGGTCAAGTGAGGCCTACCGATCAATGGTATGGATCTCACTTTGAACCCTAAGTGTGACCGATGGCCCACCTTGATCCTCATGATCATTCCATGATGGGGCCATTCTCCATGGACCCCATCATGATGTTTATTTTCCTTATATGGATAGGGTCATCTAGACCTTACATTTGGTGGAGAAAGGATCGCCACCGTTGATTTTTGATTTGATGGGCCCACGAGTAATGAGACTCACTTGATATATGATTGGATGCTTGAATCGGAGGGCCCATAGTGGCAGGGTCCCTCTATCACACATGTCCCACTCTCATTCCTTCTCCCTCTCTCTTTCCCTCTCTTTCTTTTATTCTTATTGTGTGATGATGTAGTGGTGTGGCCCACTTGGATGGATCCCACCTTAATGTATGTTTTATCCATACCATTCATCCATTTGGTGGCCCACCGGAGCAAGGCCCACTTTGTGCATGCGTTATGCACAGACCGTCCATATCTAGGGACGTCCCTGGACGTGAAATGAAAACACAAATATGAGCTTGTTTCACAGGCTTATTGGGTGGGCCACTCCTACAGGCCCACCTTGATATATGGACTTAATCCACGCCGTCCATTCCTTTCCCCACTTCATTTTAGGAGTTGAGCCAAAAAATGAGGTTGATCCGAGTCTCGGGTGGGCCATAGCATTGAAAACAGTGTGTCTACCGTTTAAATCCACCTCGATGTGTTGATACGCCAAAATATATTCAATATTGGGCTCGTTTGGCTTGTCCCGAACTATGGAGACCAATGGGTGGGGTGGATTCTGTTGATGCGGACCCCACACACGAAAAACCTTAAGAAAACAGGTTTTTTTTAAAAAATTAAAAAAAAAAAAATTACATGCAGCAGACGCTGCTGCTGTCAGAGACGCAGGCAGCGCCTGCTGCTGGCGGGCGGGCGGAAGGTAGGGACCCACGACCCCTGCCGTGGGTCCCACCATGATGTATATTTGATATCCACACCGTTAATCGGGTGGGCCACTCCCTGAAGTGGACCCACTCCAAAAATCAGCCTGATCTAGGACTCAGGTGGCCCACATCATAGGAAACAGTGAGATTGAATAGCTATCCTTGAAACCCATTTTTGGGTCCACAGAAGTTTTAGATCAAGAAGAAATTTGTTTTTTTTTTTTTCCTCCAGGTCCATGTGACCTTACCAACGGGTTGGATTTCAAGTAAACATTATGGTGGGCCCCACGTGGGACCCATAGTGATGTATGTATATATTCACTTAGTGGACGGTGGATCCCCCATGATTTATGTGTTCTATCCACACCGTCCCCTCTAGACGGTGTGTGTGTGAGCGTGTGTGTGTGTGTGTGTGTGTGTGAGCGTGTGTGTATGTAAATATATATATACATTTTTCGAGTTTGGGGCGTGACAGCTAGGAACTAACTTCTTGGTTAGTCGCCTAATCCAAGATATTGAGTGACAGTTTCCCTATCCTAATTCTCCTGCCTTGGCAAACCCTTTTCAGGACATAAAATCATACCATATTCTCCCAATGTAAGATGAAGTCATTTGGACCTTGTCCCCAAATGGTGCCCTTAATTTTGTTTCATCTTTGAAAGCCTGCAGATCTACTAGCCTCAACCTGCCTTGAAGTGATCTTACATGGTTCAGTGATTATATTCCTAAACACTCTATTATATTCCTAAACACTCTATTATTACAAAATTATTCATATCTAAATCATTATAAATAAATATTTATTCACCAAGTTAAAATTATCATTAATTAAGGGAAAATACATATATCAAACAACAAGATTAACCTAGGCTAAACACAGTAACAGTTGAGATGTTACAATTGGTCATATTCAGGTTAGAGAATATATTTAAGGTTAGGATAAGCTAAATTGGTGACATACACATGTTTATACTAAATTAAATTTCATAGTAAAACTCGAGAACTTTTAATACTCGAGTATTGAAAAGTTCGGGGTCTTATAATCCACACCGCTTAAACAAAATTTCATCCCCGAAATTTAATTACTTCTACCATGTATACTAATTTATTATGTTTAAGTTTCCACTGTATTCCTCGTGAGGTAGATATACATGTCTAGTTGTATATAAGTGTGTATAATTGGCTACACGAAATCCATGCGCTACATCTACCCTCTTAAACAAAAATCTCAACCCCGAGATTTATATGCTTATCTCTATTGCTAACATCACAGTCAAATGTATCTCAATGGTGTATTCTTTTTTTAATGAATTTATCCAATACCTAAACTTATGATCTCCATTCGAATCTAAACTTGGGCTTCAATGTAACTAAGGGTTGTTTCAGTAATCCAACAAGATTGGAAGCCTACCAAAAATCGTTAATAGTTCTCATATTTTACCATAATTCCGAGCTTATATTAGTGACTACTTCCTAGTTTGGAAATCTATTTCGATATCTATCTAACATCGGATTTCTCTTAAATTTTGTGGAGTTGTCCAGGAGTATGTATGTAACCTCTAGAAAAATTTTAAAATTGTTTGAACTTTTATTTTGTCAATTTAATTAAATCATGAACACTAATCTATCCAAGATTTCCAGTCCTACTAGTGAAAACTCATGGATAAATTGGACAGTTCTATTTTTAGCCATTCCACATGCTGGTGCTTGGTGGAAATGTCTTTCCAGGCCTAGGAAGGATCTTAATCTCAAAATTTTAATTTCTCATAATTTTTCCTTAAGTAAGTTATATGAGATTCTTCGGTTTAGTCTACAATTCAAAATAGTGAGAATTTGTTCAAGTGATGATTAATATGTAAGGGAGAATTCTAATGCTAGTGATATAGCCCTTATGTGTATATTTATTTTATTTTATTTATATATTTAATTTTATAGCATTTCACACATTAGTTCTCCCACTATTTAGAGTTTTTTTTCTATGTTTTGTGTTTAGAGCAACACGAAAAAACGGTTATAGTATGGTTAATCCTAATATACTGAACTCTTGCCTGGCTAGGGCGGTGAATTCCTTGGTATCGTCATCCATTTCGGGTGAGTCTTAAACTTCTACTTGATCAGGGCATTGCGTTCGTTGGTAAGTGCCCGGGATTTGGTATTTGTATCAAATTGTTTATACCTTACTTAAATATGGTTTCGTAAGTCCGTGGTCCCGATCGTTCTATATCCTTGGGGAATATTATATACTTTTTCATTCCACTATAAAAGTACATTAGGTTTTATAAAGGATATGACTAATGGTCCATCCCTTGTTAAACCCAAGCTTTGTTGTTATCATTTATGTGAAAAGCTATAAGTTTTGAAAAATATTTTATTTTAACAGCCTTTCACTCCCAGAATTTTAATTTCTAAAACATATATATGAACTATCCAAATTTTAAAAATTATGTTCCTGACTTATTCCTGAGACACCAGAAAAATTTTTGAAGTAAAATTCTATAGTTTGGTCGGGTGTTTCATCCCTGTACGTTGCAAAAAGGCTTGTTGTCTAGTAGCATATTTTGTAAAAAATTGTTACTATTTTATTTTTATAGAATTATTTACATATTAAATTGAGCTGAAATTTTAGAGGGAGGTTTCCAAAGACCTAATGAGCTATCATAAAAGTTTTAAAATTTTCCGATAAGCCCACCTATTGAAACCAATGGAGGTTTCCTAATGTCTCAATTTTTGCCAAAACGACCAAAATTTTTGGGAAAATTGGAAAAATCTCCAATTTCAGTTTGGGGAACTTGTTTTTCTTGCTTAGAACTTCATTTAAGGACAAAATTAAGTCTACACTAAATTTATTTATGAGTTTGGAAATTTATTCCGAATGTACCTATATTCATTATCTAAATTCCACGTATAACTTAACAATTTCAATTAAGAACCTAAATATGGGTTTCTTAATTCCTCAACTTCATAGTTCCTTTACAAATTCACCTAAGTATAAGTATTTAATTCAAGATCCTATCCTAGTCGCTTAAAGCTTATGATGGTCCACGCCCTCATGCCCTCAAGCCTAGTTAGTCTCATTCTCATGCTCTGATACCAAATGTAACGTATCGAGTTTTCGCAGCCCGAGTACATACTCGTGCCTAAGAATTTCGGGGGTTAGTGAAATGAATGAATGAATACTTCATAATTGCACCTTATTTTTTTCTTTTTAAGACCATATTAATGAATGTACCCTTTTATGAGAATAAAACCAAGCATATTATAAACCTTATTCCATTTAAATATAAAAGTTTAACTAATCATTTAATGCTCACTAAGGTGGGAGCTTATTACAAATATCCAAATTCACAGTATGAAACATAAATAAAGATAATTAAAATGAATGCATCAATAACATAATCCCACATCACTCGTAGTCTTTCATAGGGAGATCATGCATCGCCCATATCTTCAACCTGTGCACCACATGCATCATCTATATGGTTGGAGAGTGTTCTCTTGTACCCTAAGTACAGGGTTGCGATGTAGTAATAATCTCAGTGAGACTGAGGTCAAACTCGTAGGGATTGTATATGGAAATGATTTTCTGAACTATTTAGAATTAGAACTAGTGGTATAACTAAAATATGGAAATTGTATGAATGTGTTTATGAAGTGAAATATCGATTTAAAGTTTTAAAGCACCCAGGGTCCACTTGCAGTCAATCTTAATGCAATTTAACTTGATTCAATGGAATTTAAGACAGCTGGAATCGGAAGTCATAATCTATCTAGTAGGATAATGGAGTTGTTAAAGCGTAATTAGTATTCAAACAAAATTTGAACATTCATAAATTTGGTTTCCACAAATCCATCTTGCTGTGATGAATTATAAGGGATTCAAAGCATCCACCATGCCTGTAGTCAATGGAAAATTAAAGAATCTTACCAATCACACAATCACATAAAGGAGAAGAGGCCATTCAGAGAATTCCTATGCATCCACCGTGCCCAGAGTCATGTGTCACGTCCCGAAATTCGGTACTTGAGTTGTCCAGGCCCAAACTCGAATTTCAGGACTGTGAGTTGTACTTAAACAAAATATACGACGCAACCCACATAGTTTCCATTCATTTTCAAGGTAACCAAAGTTAAACTAAAAGAGAAAATAAATAATAACTTATTCTCATTAATTGGAAGCTTACTAAACCATCATTAAATTTTTATTACATTGGAATAAAAATAAACTAAATAATAAATCATCATCCAAAATACAAACTAATCCTAAAATAAAAAATAAAACTAACATATTGTCTAGCTTGCTCGCATTATTCCATCTTTGTACCTGTAAAACAGTCTATAGAGGTGTGAGCGCTATGACTCGTAGGGTCAAATCATTACCAAAGTTGGAGATACTACGCTAACATTAAGTATAGCTGGATAAAAAAAATAAAGTCAACACGACTTATCATAAGTAGACATGTTACAAAAGAGAAAATACCGAAAGGTCGAGTTGTCACACCCTAAACTCAGAAACCGGGCTCACAAAATTTCGATCGCCGAATTCGTTGTCGACAGCCTCCGTAGTACCTCATTCTTGGCTCCCAACATCCATACGCTAGATTTCTGATCCTGGGATCCTACAAGGAGGATTTTCCAACATATTTTTATCTCGTAAGAAGCATAACCACAAGTGTACCCAAATCACAAAGACAACATCATCACATATCCACTAATATAAACAGTTGGATACAGTGCTGAAAAAGAAATACATATATTGAAAATCAAAGCTCCAGAAGACCGTTGCACACTCCAATCTCAACGCTACTGCAACCTAACGTCACTTGCACGCATCTATCATACATAAGCTTATAGAAAGCTTAGAAGGTGGTATAAGTGTATGCACAAGGTAAGTGCCAAGTATTCAATATAATGTCATAATCATACAATATCGGAAATACTGGCAAGATTATGAATCATACGATATCAGAGTAAGTAAAAATACTGAAAGATCTATAAATCATTCAATATCAGAATATGCAATGCAGATTGACTATGCAAATGCGGAATCATAGAGAGCTAAAATCAGATGTCGATGATGTAATGCAATATGCAAATCCTGAAGAGCCATGAATACCATCAACCTCATCTAGGCCATAAATCAAACCTGTACGTATCGGGCGATCATGTGGGGATAACTCCGTCTCACAAGGGGTCCCATAAACATCTCAGCCCAATGACATCTGCTTTAATTAATCATTCGTCATAACATGCATACGAATGATGGGGGTCCACAGAAGGATGGCGGATCTAGTCCAAATATCAAGATAGGCTCACTGATTTAAAACTCGTCATGATAGTTAAGGAAAGAATCTAACTTATAGCCACCACAACATCGGACGATGCTTCCGATGTGGGACAAAGTTCTACCATCACTGTGTGTATAGTAGCCTGCCAGCATAGTAGCCTAACGATCACTGGTAGCTCGCTCAGGTCCTCATGCCCCGCCCACTCAGTGTCCGCCCACGTGCACCTGCCCACATGTGATCACAGTGATGGAGCGTCATAATATCCCCTACCGAGGGCAGATCCGAGTCTAAGTGCAATAAGTGAGCTTCCTTACCCTCTCTATCGCGCAATAAACTGGACTTCCTTTTGGGGCATAATATATACACAAGGTGGGCTCCAAGGGTAGGTATCATGATGCAATGTTGTTACATACTCATAATCGGTATCGATAATCGGTCTCGATAATCGGCCTCTACAATCAGCCTCGACCATCGGAATCGGCCTCGGCAATCAGAATCGGCCTCGACAATTGGAATCGGCCTCGACAATCAGAATCGGCCTCGATAATCGGACTCGACAATCGGCATTGTCCTCGGCAATCGAAATCGGCCTTGATAATCAGAATCGGCCTTGACAATTGGAATCAGCCTTGACAATCGGAATCGGCCTCGACAATCGAAATCGGCCTCGACAATCAAAATCGGTGAGAATGGGCCTAACAAGGCCTAAGGGAAGGTCACAATGAGGACATTTAACCATCATTGCCCATCAATGTAGACATTTAACCAACATTGCTCCTAAGGAGTGGCCCACATAGAGCCAAACATATCGTGGGCCCATGGCCTCACACAAAGGCCTAGTATACATCACCATGGGCCTCACTCAAAGGCCTAATATATATCACTATGGGCCTCGGCACATGGGTCGTAAATACATCGCATCGGGCCTCACTCAAGGGCCGTATATACATCAAGTGGGTCGCATCAATGGGCCGCACCAATGGCCCTCATAAACATCAAGTGGGCTACATAAAAGGGCCGCACCAATGGGCCTCATATACATCAAGTGGGCCACACCAATGGCCCTCATAAAAATCAGGTGGGCCGCACCAATGGCCCTCATAAACATCAAGTAGGCCGCATCAAATGGCCCTCATAAACATCAGGTGGGCCACCCTAATGGCCCTCATAAACATTAAGTGGGCCACATCAAAGGGTCGCACTAATGGGCCTCATATACATCAAGTGGGCCGCACCAATGGGCGCACCAATGAGCCTCAAATGGGCTTGGACCACACCAAAAATCATTTCATTAGTTGCAGGTGTAACATGTGTATCGTTGTACACTATCATTCTATAGGGCACATGACCACTAATGATGATCAGCATTGTCCAACATTAGACATGCAAATCATCACGGTAGTGCCCACCGTCCTATGGATGGTGTAGATAAAACACATACATCATTGTGGGACCCACCATCCACGCACTGGATAGTGGACGGTGTGGATCAGAACATTCATCACGGCCCACGTACAGGACGATGTAGATAAAATACATACATCAGGACCCCAGTAGCACCGTCTAGAGATGGATGGTGTGCATAAGACACATACATCATAGCGGGGTCCACACCGTCGTCCTAACAGGTGGACGGAGTGGATATATAATACATACACCAAGGTGGGTCCCACCCCCACACGTGTCACACGTGTGAGGTGGCCCCACGTCCCAAATGCATGGACGGACCCCACACGTCCCAAATGCATGGACGGAATGTATAAAACACATAAATCACTGCAGGGTCCACTGTTTTCAAATGGATAGACGCCTAGGATGTAAGGCACGTACATCAAAGTGGGTCCATCCCCACACGTGCCACACGGTGGGGTGGGCCATGCTTCCAAATGGATGGACGGTGGAGAACACATACATCTTCTGGTGGGGTCCATGTCCTTAGGATGTTGGGACCACAAAACTTGCTGATGCAAAATGGGCAGCAGCTACAGCTGCTGCAGGCCCACCGTCCAAAAGACGGATGACTAGGATCTAGCACATGCCCACGGTGTGGCCCACAGAACTTGATGACGTCAAAACAACAGCCATTTGGCTGGGCTGCTAGCCCACTAGTAGATGGACGGTCTGGATTTAACTCACACCGCATGATCAGACCCTTGAACTTGCTGATGTCATGTAGTGGGACCCACTGCTGGACGGTTGGATTCAAATGCATTAAGGTGCGTCCAACACCGTCCCACGTGCTGGACAATGCACGCATGGCAGGTGGGTCCCATGCCTCACGCACATCAATACAGCAGCTATGCAGCTGCTATAAGGCACATTAGCTAATATGCTTTTAATGCATGATGGATCATACGTGTGGCTCACCTGCTTGTACGAAGCTGGTATTTGTGGTTTCCTTCATCTAGGCCTGTCCAGAACGAACGGCTAGGATCAAATACACCTAAATCAAGGTGGATCCCCACCGTTCATTGCTGGACGGTAGAATCCATGCTATGGATCAAGCTGCTATTTGTATTTCCCTCCATCTAGCATCCTAGATGGATGGTTGGATGGCATGGATGGAAAGCATACCTTAGGTGGGCCCACGGCTTGTACGGCATGGATCAAGTGGGCCACACTCATCACAAGAGAGAGAGAGAGACGTGAGAAGGTGAGGGACCCCGCCACTATGGGCCCTTCCTATACAATGCATACATTAAGATGGGTCCCACCATATGTGGGTCCTCAAATACACAATAATCAACGGTTGAAAAATCATAAAATTACCCACCTTTGATCACGGACTTCTCCTTCCACACTGATGTGTTCTAGAGCTCCAAGGGATGCATTTCAACGGGTGAGATGATCTTTGGAGGGTGGGATTGGATGGTATGAAGGTGGGCCACACTAGCTCTCTCTCATGGAGCTTGGATGTCCACCCTTGGGAGTTGCTTAAAAATGGAGTGTGAAATGAGAGTGAGAGTGAGAGAGAGAGAGAGAGAGAGAGAGAGAGAGAGAGAGAGTGATGTGTATGACATGGGAGGTATGGTGCTTGTTGACTTGTTGGTAAGAAAGGAATGAGATGAGTAAGGGTGAACTTTGGGTGAGAGAGGGATGGGTAGGGTATGGGTTGGTGTACTTAACTTGTCATTAATGTGTACTTGATTGATTGATGTGACGAGTTGTAGAGATTCTCTCGGAATTCGCACGCACGGTGTTTTCCTCGAACTGAACACGGGCTCACATCTCCGGGCCTGGGTATCGCCTCAGTACGCGAGACGCGGTGACGGCGCAGTCACAATGATACAAGTTTCAGGCCGAGCCAACTCAAATCAACAAGATGCAACTCAGGGTCGCGCGCAACTGCCGATAACAGATCGTGGGTCCCCGGAATTCGATCGGGAGGACCGCAGAAGCTTATGGAATGGTACGGGCTAAGATACGGGTCTTACAGGAGTCGTAGTGTGTGGTATCACGGGCCAGTAGGGGCCTAGCACCAAGGGCCACAACTGACGTCAGTCCCAAACATAACGTGTGAAGTGATTTCATGATGATAGACTCCCGATCCTAAATAGTCCCATACCTATTGGGGACCGTGGCCCACGAATGTGTACATCAAAATTTTATTTACGCATCCATAACTCGAATATAAGAGAACATTAACATTTTAATAATAACAACTGAAATTATAATAAAGGAGTCAAATAAAATAAAATGATTTCTGATCCGTTTTTGAACTTGGCCAGGGCAGAGCACCCATATATAGATTCACTTAACCTTACATACAAAAATAATAATAACTTGCATCCTGGAACATGGGTCAGGGATTGAATATTCACATACGACATACATCCTGAAACACGGGCCAGGAATCGAATGTCTATAATTGCTAAATTTTAAAATGCGACACAAAATAAACATCATTTTCGGGAATGACCCGGGCAGAACACCCATAACAACATGATCCTTTCTAGGGCAGAGCACCCACAACACCAGTTAATTAAATACGTTTTACAATACGGAACATAAATTAAATAAAATTTATGCTACGATGTGATGCTCAAATAAATCTAATTAATCTAAATAATGAGAATAAAATAAATTCAAATAATTTCAATTTAAATAATTATGCTCAAATAAATTTAATGTACGTATTGATTATCGACTAAACTCAATGTAACGTAATGTTTTCAACAGGGAAGATCACCTACTTGATTAGAGAAAATATGAAGTGCTTGGCAGAAGTCTGGTGATTTGATGTGGATCGTAAAAGCTTTGCAACAACAATTTAAATCCCGAATCATGAACCCCACTTAGATCCACTTTTTGCATTGCTTGACGGGGAAGATGGGCCACATTATGGCAGTTTTGCACCCGACAGTTCTTTCTTCATTTAGAGGCTGATAGACGGTCCAAATTGCTCTAAAGGAGCTTTTCGTAGCAAAAAGTCGTAGCTTGGGATGTGATTAGCGATGGGTTCGAATGGTTGGTGATTTGACTATTGTACATGAAAATATAAAAGAATGGTAAGATAGGTTTCTATTTGATTGATTGCTCATACAGAGACCATTGAGGTGAGGACTGTTGGATTCAAAGGTTTTAAATGACTGGGATTGGGGGAGGATTTCATGAGAATTGTCGAGAAGGAAGGTCATGTGTGATTTTGCCGCTGGCGTAATGCAGAACAAGCTTTCTGTTATAGGTTGGGAAGCTCAGATTTGTGACTGGAAAGTCGGGCCCACTGAGGTGTGGGATGAGGAATCCAACGCATCCACCAGTTTTGTAGATTCATGTTGGGTCAAGAACTTGAAAATGGAAAGGATTAGTATCTCTAGTGGGCCTGCCGTATAGCTAGCAACAACGGCGGAGGTAACTTTAGTTGGCAAAGTTTCTCTAGAGTCTGAATCCAATGGACGATTCGAATCGGTGAGGTGGGTCTCATTTGCAAGATAGCGTGCAAGATCGGGTCGAGTCGTGCGGATGGTTCGCGCGGTGAAGAAGGATGGAGAGGAGAGAGAAAATTGGGCAGTTGGGTTTCAAGGTGACATGCTAACGCATGTCACTGGAATTTCTTCTTTTTTCTTTTTTTAAAGCAAACAAAAAAAACGACGGTGGTCCCCACAGAGATGTTGTGACAAATCTAATCTGCCCATCAGTCTTGTTCATTCATATTAGGGCATGTGCCAAAAAATTAGGTTGATCCAAAACTCAGGTAGACCACACTATGGAAAAAAGTGGGGTTTGGGATAGCTACCATTGAAAAATTCAAGATGTTACACGATGATTGATCAAAATAAAACTAAAAATACTTCTTCATTCAACCTAAAATTCATGAATTGTTCAACATATAAATCCCAAATCTTGAATTAAAGAAAAATAAACATTAAAACAACTACAAGCTTCACCTCTTAGCTCTAACTAAGAGATTCGACCAACCAAATACATGATTAAACTCAAACTCTCAAATTAAAACATGAAAATTACTCAAACCAACGTATTGAAGAGGAGGAAAAGCTCCTTGCGGCTCCACACCTTGCTGTTGCCTCTCCTCTCCTCCCAAAATGTCCCCAAAAACCTTAAAGGCATCCCTATTTATAATTTTACAACGGACTGACTTTGAAATCGCTTCAATTTTCGCACTTCAGTAACGCTTCGACGGTAATCGACCAACTTCGGTTGAATCGAAGTTAGCTTCAGTCGCAGCCGAATAAACTCAATTTGTGTTTGGACACTCTGTCTACCTTCGGTCACAATGAACCTGGCTTTGATCGCACCGAACGTCTCTTCGGTTATAGCTAAATTAACTTCTGAAAATCACAATTCTCATTAGAGTGTTTTGTGCACTTTCAGTTGGACCAAAGGTTAAGCCAAAGGTTTTGTTTTCTGTTATTGGACTTGAGATTTTTTCAGTCTTTTTTTTCCTCCTTTACACTTCTTTTTTTTTTTTTTTTTTTTTTTTTTTTTTTTTTGGATCTTTGGGTCTTGAAATCTTCAATCTTGGCCTCCATAGATCCATTCTTCATTTTGGTAATCTTTAGAGCGTCAGTATCACCACTTTAAGCATCCGTTTATCCATTGCTCTCGAATTTACCTCACAAGAGAAATCAAGTGTAATGGGATCATTTAAGCACAATAAAATTCATAAAACCAAGTTAGAATAAGGGGAAAATATGTAATATTTCGAACTCAACATGCTCCCCAACCAGCATTTGTTAGTCCTGAGCAAAATACGCGAAGAATTAATTCTCAAAATCTTAAATTCCGAACCTTCTTTATATGGAAATTTTCTATGCAAGCTTATACATGCGAGTGATATTCAAAGGCATGAGAATTAAACATGGGCAATCTAAATCCTAATATCCTTAGCAACAAATGAACTAAGTTCTCATTCATCACTTAATCAATAGATAAGTCTAAACATCAAGTTTCTAACATGCTTAGTGATCTCTAACTTACAATTCCATGAAATTAATTTACTTTTCATAATGTTAGCCATGTTCATTACCTTAAAGTGGACAGGTCAACACAAGTGCTGATTCTGAACTTATCTCCTCTGAATCAAAATCCTCAATGAATGGTTTACGTCGATGGCCGTTCACTTTTAAAATGTTACCATTCATTAGATTTTCTATCTCGACGGTCCCATGAGGACAGACCATTTTAATTATGAAGGGGCCGGTCCAACGAGATCTCAGTATCCTCGGAAATAAATTATGTCTAGAATTATACAAGAAAATTTTTTAATTTGATTCAAGTATTTTTCGAAGAATGTTATGGTTATAGAACTTCTT
Organism: Magnolia officinalis; assembly: GCA_021015155.1. NCBI lineage: Eukaryota > Viridiplantae > Streptophyta > Magnoliopsida > Magnoliales > Magnoliaceae > Magnolia > Magnolia officinalis. Next base: position 28,896,950 of record JAJHSJ010000008.1, read on the forward strand.
CATCTTATCATTGTAAATTCTAGAGTTTTCATATGTATCTTTCTGGATTTCCTCAAGTTCATTAATTTGCAATTTGAGCAGCAAGCCGGTGTTGTTAAGGTTGAAATTGAAATTCTTTACTGCCCAGTATGCTTTATGCTCTGGTTCCACAGGCAAGTGGCAAGCTTTCCCATATATGAGTCTAAAGGGAGACATTTTAATAGGGGTTTTATATGCGGTACGATATGCCCATAATGCATCAGTTAATAGAATTGACCAATCTTTATGGTAAGGGTTTACTGTTTTCTCCAGAATCTATTTAATTTTCCTATATGAAATCTCAGCTTGACCATTTGTCTGCAGGTGATAGGGAGTACTTACTTTATGCGAGATGCCGTATTTTTTCATTAATGTTTGAAATGGCTTATTGCAAAAGTAAGTTCCACCATCACTTATAATGATTCGAGGCGTTCCTGTAATGTGTCAGAAAAATCTGTACAAAGACCTGAGTACCACCTCAGGCAGAAATTACTAAGGGCCAAATCCTTTAGAAATTAGATGAAAATTAATTAAGTACTAAACCGAATTAATTAGTAGATTATCTTGAACTGCTTTCTATACGAACTGCAAGACCCAAAACTAGTAGAATTGCTAACTCTACATTACCTAAAAACCTAGGATCAATCCTAAAACCCAGTTGCTCTCGGGAGTACACTGAAACTCCGTATCGGACCTAAACCATGGGTCGAAAGTCCGATTTTCGCGAAACTATACGGTTATGACTGCCTTATTGGACTTGACAACCATCTTAGGAATCAAGTCCAAATAATGTACAGAAACGTACAACTTGAGCCTGGAGCGAAGTGTGTGAGAAACGCGAATATCTTTAGAAAATGAACTCAAACTTGAGTGATTTGGGCCGTTCACTTACAGGCCAAATTTAAGGTTTCAGACCGTCAGATTCTGACCCAACTACACCCTTGGATCAGGGGAAATTTCTAACACATGTTAGTGTACGTGTGGCCCTGATCGAGTGTCGATAACCGTTGAACTGAAACTAGTCCTCCGCGGTCGATCCACAAATCCAATCGGGCCGAAAGTTTAACCTAATATAGATCCATTGTCAGGGAACTTTCTTCAGACCGTAGGCGAGCAATAGACCTCCAGATGAGCTCCGTTGGCCCGGAACAGATGACTTTTGGCTATAACCTAAGTATACCATGGCCCTGGGGCCATTGACATTAGTTCTGGCCCTATATAAGGGCCTTAACCACCCCTCTCTCATTCCATACGAATTTCCTAACCCTAGGAGGGAGAAGAGAGAAAAGAGAAGGCAAAAGTGAGGAGAAGAGTGAGAGAGTGAGAGATCGTTGCTGGGATTCGATCCCACTACTCCACGTGCCAAATCATCCTGCCTGTATCGCTACACGGGCGAATCCAAATTCATTTTTAGGTAATAAATCATAACCCTAATCTGTTTTAGGGATTCAAATAGAGGAGTTGGTGGAACAACTAACCTATTTCATTGATTTAGGCAGCCGTTGTGCTACATACAAAGGCTTAGTATTCGAACTGAGTTCGATACGAGTTTACCGACGGAAGGTGCAGACTATAAATGTTTAGGTTATGGTTTTCAAGGCTTTCAATGTCAGTTAATGATTTATGACTGACTTAATTACTGTCACATGTACTTAGATGCGATGTTTTTCGCGTATTACACAAATATATAAACTATGTTGAATATAATACATTCCATGTGTTTGTTGAATATTTGAATGAATATGGAATTATGATTTGTGCTCGCCATGATTATTAACTGAGAATACATTATTGTTGTATGTGTGACAACTTCTTTGTGAAAGGATCTGCCATAATATATGTTTTGACTAATTTCTTACATATATGTTGAATGTGTAGTCGAAGTGTTTGATAAAATGTATGAATGAGTAATTGGTTGATGAAATACATCTATTAAAGGTGTTGAGATGAGATCCTCAATTGCCTTAGCTATACAAATAGATTCCTTCATGTAAGTTGCATTCAGTTACGTGATTCATGTATGAAATGCCTATATATGATAACATGTGCACTATGTGTTTGTTAAAATGCTCAAATGAGATTTATATTTGAATTGGTTGTCACATGCTATTTTGACTGTCATAGATGAATGCCTGTTGTATTTGAGTATGATTGGGACTAATACGTAGTCCAGGCAATCGATAACGGTTTACAATCAGTGGCCGAACTAGTTTCGCCACAACGGATACGTTCGATGAATCCGAGTCGTACGGTGATTATCGACAGTGGGTAGGCCACGAGGAGTGCGTAAGCGCTCCATGTCGATTAATTCAATGTGCAGTCGCACTAGTCGAGCTTGTCAAGTAACCTGATTGGCCTTATGTATGTTCACCATGTATGGGCACTACTGCTTGAATCTAAGGTACCACTTACCAGCAAAAAGCCTGTTTAACCTTGGTACCACGATCCACTAAGACTCATGAGCTGGACATGGTGGTATGGGACACCGTAGTTGAGCTATAAGCCTACGCTGGGGTGACGAGCCTCCCCGTAGTGACCAGTAAGCAACCCAAACTTGTGAGTTGAATACGGTGGTATGGGACACTGTATTCGAGCTGTCGGCCTACGCTAAGGTGACGAGCCTTCTCATAGTAACCCCCAGTATAAAATAGGCCTATGATCAAGTGACGAGCCTCTCGTAGTGACCTTGAGTGTGAATTAAGTCTACGCTGAGGTGACGAGCCTCCCGTAGCGACCTATAGTATAAACTTACGAACTTGCCTATCGTATGTGATTAACTAGGATTGACGACTCTAGATGGATCATTGTTAGGGTCGATGATATAAAGAGAGGTACCTTAGCTTCCCAAACCTGCTTATGAACAAGTCTAAGTAAGAACTTGGCTAACACGGAGATACCTTAGCTTCTCAAACCTGTTATATGAATAAGTCTAAGTAAGAACTTGGCTAACACGACCATGCACAACATTGCATGTACCTTTGGCGTCGGTGTTGAGTATAGTGGAAGTTAGTATGCGCGACCGTGAGATGATGTCACAGAGGGAGTGCAGGCGAGGGCATGTATCATTAATACATATCATTCTTGCATTAACAAGAGTACTTAGGACATAATTATTGTACTGCTTTATCATTACTGCTTGACTGAGTTGACAACATGTTAACCTTTGCCTTATAACTCCACTGAGTTGATCACTCACTCCCACTCTGGGACAGTGTTTTAAAACACCAACTAGACCCTGTTGTAGTTTTAGGTGATGACGAGGCTTACGAGATGGAGCCTATCTTCTATGATGACCAGGAGTTCTCCTACATGTAACTCTCTAGGCGGGTCTACGTAGACCTGGAGTTGCGTATCGGGGCTACAGGGATATGGATTAGATGACACTTACACACTTTATCATTTTGTAAAATTTGGAACTATATATGTAATTATTCAGCCTGGAGACATTATCATACTCTGGGGTTTACATCCACTTATACACTTTATATCTATCACAGTTTCCACTTGCCAAATTTAATTGTCTCTGGAGTATGATATATTGATTTAGTATAATCCCATTCATGTTTAAATGCACTAAACCGGACAACATTTAATCATCATTATCTATGTTGCATAAGTGATGAGATGGATCTTGGGAGTTAGGCCTTTGCTCGACCCTCGAAATTCGGGGCATTATAACCGAGATATGGTGTTTTTTTTTAAGAATTTAATGACCGTGAGATAGTCATTATTTCGGCACAGGATCGCTTCAACCCATTTAGAAATATAGTCAACCGCAAGCAAAATGTAAAAGGTTTCCAAATGATTAGGGGAATGGTCCCATGAAATTGATGCCCCATTAATCGAATGCTTCAATAGTATGAATCGGGTTCAATGGCATTATATTCTGACGGGACAATTCTCACAAATTTTGACAATGCTCGCAGGCTTTGCAAAAGTCGTTAGTGTCCTTGAACATAGTGGACCAATAAAAGTCACATTGTAGAATTTTCGTTGTGGTTTTCTTGACTGAAAAGTGGCCACCACGAGCGTGTGAGTGTCAGAAGGAGATGACACTTTGATGTTCGTTGTCAGGAACACATCCCTTTATGATCTGATTTGGGCCATACTTGAACAGGTACATTTCATCTCAAATATATTTGCACACCTCAGAAAAAATTTCTTTTTATCTTGCTCGGTCCAGTATGTCGACGTGATACCTATAGCAAGATAGTTTGTAATGTCAGCAAACCAAGGCAGTTGAGAGACTTTAAAAAGTTGTTCATCAGGAAACATATTATTGATATGAGTCGTCTCAATGGAATCAAAGATGACTAGCCTAGAGAGATGGTCAGCTACTACATTCTCTACTCCTTTCTTATCGCAGATTTCAATGTCAAATTCTTGGAGTAGCGGGATCCATCTTAATAAATGAGACTTGGCATCCTTCTTAAAAAGAAGGTACTTCAACACCGAATGGTCCGTGAATACTATAATCTTGGATCCTATTAAGTAGGACCTATACTTGTCCAAGGCAAATACTACAGCTTGGAGTTCCTTTTCCATAGTAGAGTAACTCATTTGGGCAGAGTTTAGTGTTCTACCTGCATAGTAGATGACATATGGTTTCATTTCTTTTCTCTGGCCTAACATCGTCCCAATAGCATAGTCACTTGTATCACATATGATATCAAAAGGAAGATTCCACTAGTGTGGCTGCATGATTGGAGTGCTAGTCAACATGACTTTAAGTTTAGAGAAAGCTCTTTGGCATTCTTCAGTCCACTCAAATGGAATATCCTTTTGAAGAAGATTACACAAAGGACGAGAGATGTGACTAAAGTCCTTAATGAATCTTTTGGAGAAGCTAGCGTGTCCTAGAAAGGAACGCACATCGCATATGCTTTTGGGTGGAGGCAGGTTAGAGATAAGATCGATTTTGGCTTTATCTACCTCGATTCCATTGGACGAAATGATATGTCCAAGAACTATTCCCTTTCGAACCATAAAATGACATTTCTCCTAATTCAACAAAAGGTTCTTTCCCTCACATTTCTTTAGCACTAGTTTAAGATGTTCAATGCATTCGCTAAATAATGAACCAAAGATAGAGAAATCATCCATGAAGACCTCTAGAAAGTGTCCCAACATGTCTGAGAAAATACTCAACATGCAACACTGAAATGTGGCGGGCATGTTACATAATCCGAATGTCATCCTTTGATATGTGGTTAAAAGGACATGTGAATGTCATTTTCTCTTGATCTTCAGGGGCTATTATATCTGGTTGTAGCCCGAATATCCATCTAGAAAAAGTAGTAGGAATGACTAGGTAAAATTTCTAAAATTTGGTCAACAAAAGGTAGATGAAAGTGGTCTTTCCTAGTGACGGTATTCAATTTTCAGTAGTCAATGCACATTCTTCAACCAGTAGTGACTCTGGTTGGCACGAGTTCATTGTTTGCATTAGCTACAATGGTGATCTCAGGCTTCTTGAGAACCACCTGTGTAGGACTCATCCATTGGCTATTAGCAATTGGGTATATGATACCCACATCCAATAGTTTAAGCACCTCAGCTTTAACCACTTCTTTCATATTTGGGTTCAATCGACATTGTGGTTGCCTTGAGATTTTTGCATTTTCCTCGAAGTGAATGCGGTGAGTATAGATTAAAGAATTAATTCCCTTAAGGTCCGCAATGGTCCATCCAAGGGCTGCTTTATGTTCCTTGAGAGTCGCGATGAGCATACTCCCCTGTTCCTTATCTAGGTGGGAAGAAATCACTGCCAGATATATCTTGTCTTGACCTAAATAAGCATAATTGAGATATGCAGGTAATGGTTTTAGATCAAGCTTCAGTGCCTTGACATTGGACGGTGGAGGCGTTGTTTCATTTTGAGGTAATTGTTCAAATAGTGGCCTCCATCGATCAATTTTAAGTACCGGTGCTGCATTGAGCAAGGCATCCATCTCCTAAATCATATCATCATCTCTTTCAGAGGAGTGAGTCAAGCATGTTTCTAGAGTGTCAGAGCATAGAGTCAGGGGAGCTCTATCTTCCACGAACGAGTCGATCAAGTTAACGTTGTGGGTATCATTAATATCCTTGGGTTGTTTGCACATGTTAAAAATGTTTAACTCTAGTGTTATGTTCCCGAAAGTCAGTTTCATGATTCCATTCCTACAGTTGATGATTGCATTTGAGGTAGCTAGGAATGGACGACCCAAGATGACAGGAATTTGAGTGCTTGTGTCCATGACAGGTTGTGTATCCAAGACGATAAAATCTACTGGGTAGTAGAATTTGTCAACTTACACTAGCACGTCCTTAATCATTCCTCTCGGTATACGAACTGAATGATTAGCTAGTTGAAGTGTTGTCTTGGTTGTTTTAATTCACAAAGGCCCAGCTGTTCATAAACTGAGTATGGAATCAAGTTTACACTTGCTCCTAAGTCAAGAAGTGCATGTTACGCAAGAAATGGTTGGGCTACTAGGATCTTTATATTTTTGCGGCATGTCTTGCTTCAGGATGACACTCACTTTCTCAATCAGGTAAATTTTCTTTTGAATATTATGCCGTCTCTTGGCCGTGCATGTGTCTTTTAGGAACTTGACAAATGAGGGAATTTGTTTAATAGCATCTAAGAGAGGGATATTGATTTTCACCTATTTTAGAACCTCCAGAATATCTTAAGTGTTAAATCGAGGTTTTGTCGAAATCAACCATTGGGGGACTGGCATAGGTGGCCTGTATTCTTTTTCTAGTTCCTTTTCTTGTAGAGCATGACTGGGTCTATCATCCTTCTCATTTTCTTTTGAGTCCTTAAGCTTTTTGGCCTTCGTTGGAATGGTTCTATCAATTGTCTTTCCACTTATAAGAGTGGTGATATATAGACTTAACTTGTTCTATATGGTTTGAAGAGCTAGGGTCACTTTGTTCATGTAAGACCTGTAATCCTGTGAGGTCAACTGTACGCTTCATTTTCAGTGCCAGCACATTCCTGGCGGACCAAATCGGCAATTTTTGATATTGATCTTATTTTAATACCGCAACACCTCGAGTGTCGCGTCCCAGACTCGGGAACCGGGCTCACAAAATTTCTGATCGCCGAATCCGGCGGCGACAACCTCCATAGTACCCCATTCTCGGCTCCTGGTGCCCATTCACTAGGTTCCGATCTTGGGACCCTACAAGGAGGATTTCAATAATACAAGTCTGATTCAAAATGAGCATACCTAAGATCATAACATTATAACCACAGATAAATAACCATAGGAACATCATTACAAAATCCACTAGAAATTTAAACTTTTACAATGCAAGGTTCCAAAAAGGAAAATACGAGAACAGTAAGAAGAAAACTCTAAGAGGATCAACGACTTGCCCCAGCTCTTGCTCCTCTCACTGGCTTGAAATCACCTGCACGCATCGATCGTGCATAAGCTTATAGAAAGCTTAGAGGGCAGTGTAAGTGTGTGTAGGGCAAGCGTCGTGAATGCAATAATAGGGTATGCGGAATATGCGGTAAGGACCATGAACACCACCAACCATAACAAGGCTATGAAATGCAATGCAGGTGCTAACAGCCATCCCAAGGCTAAACAATACAATGCATGGCCTATGGAGCCAATGCCATGTGCAATATACAATATGATCAAGCTTATCCTCATATCAATCCAACTTATCAATATAGTTCCTCTCTGGGGAATCGCCGGGGTCAAATACACTACCTGCTGACTGCTACCCTCCTAGCCGCACAGCCCAGCGAGCGTAAGAGACCTCACTACCCGCCTGTGGATAGCCAACACCAACAAGGCACGACGGTAACAGACCCATTTACGAGCTGGTCAGACTCAGCCTAGCTATTGCCCCCTCACTCAGGCGGGTAAGGCCACACCCCTTCCCAACCGACCACGATACAGTGGGAGACGCGACCTAATGGTAAAGGCACTGGCGTTCTTGTTTTCCACTCGGTATCGGCGTTGGAGTGTCTCCTGGTACCACGAAGGTTTTGGAACTTTCACCCAAGGACATCCTACGTGCCCTACAATGCTCAATGAATATTTCTGGCGTCCAAAACTTGGTCATTCATGAGGTGTCTGTGGAGGCTACAACCTTAATGAAACTAGGGTGAATAACAATGTGCTATGACAATGCCAGATGCATGCACCACACCAGTCAAACATGCATTAATCCCACGCATCCATCGCACTCAAGAGGGGCAATCCCATCTCCCAGGGAGTCCCATAATAGCCTGCTCAGAGTCATAATGCCATGATAAATCAACCATCTACCAAGCACACACATGATGCTCATGAGTCATGAAAATGACTAAGCATGCCATGAGATATACTCTCCTCGGGTCTAGGTGTACATGGGGATGAAACATGGATTAAGTTATGTACATCATACGATGATGTTATACTCTCCTCTCAATCAAGGAGGGGTCTAAGTACTTAGACAATTTCTACATGATATGAAAGGAGTACAACTACTAGTGGGGGCCCAATAGTTTGGGGTAGCCCACTAAGCAATAATATCATGGGCCTAAAGATAAGGACGGGCCTATCAAGGGTCTAAGATGGATATTCAACCACACTTAGATAAGAATAGGTCTAACAAATTGGCCTAGAGGGGTCCATAATGGGGACATTTAACCACCATTATCCCCCAAAGGCGGCCCAACCACAATCTATCTAGAAGCAAGGCCTAGGACCCAAATCCACTATAAGAATAAAATGGGTGGCCATATACATATATTCCACATAATGGGCCTTAAGAAGATGGCCCAACCTACATACAACAACATAGGCTAAAAGAGGCGAATCATGGCCCAAGTCTCAATGGCCACCGAATCCATGCATTATGTTGGTCTTAGTGGGCAGCCCATAAGCCCAAATACATAGGCAAAATCATGTCAAAGTTGGGTCAAACGGGCTTTGCAACATTAGCTCAAAAACTGGTAATTTTGGTGGGCAATCAAGGACCCAATCACATTTATAATTTAGCTTACAAGTCTAGCATAATGGTGGAAATAGCCTATATAAGTAATTGTGCCAAGCTTGGACGTCCCAGCCCAATTTGGGCCTGCTGGATGTCCTAAAAATCTGGTCTATAATGGGTCCTCATAATCCAACTAAAGTGAGCCTCAAAGAGCATTAATTAAGCCCAAAAATTTCAAGAATAAAGGCATAGAACATACACACAAGTCTCTTAATATGGTGGGCCCCACATCCTTTAAAATTCCAGCCACATACAATGTACTTTTAAGGCCTCTTGCTGAACGTTTAGCCCACCCAACTTCCTAGGCCGGCTGAGGTCCAGAAATTTGGTGGAACTGAGTGAATAATAATCCCATGGTAGCCAGCAATACTCACAGGGGGCCCCACCAGATGGAGAGTGGATATACATCACATAAAACAAGTTGGCCTGCTGTTGGACTGCAAGTCCAGCGACGCCAAAATGTTGGGGCATCCCACATGGTTGGGCGGTCCAAGGGCCTGGACGGCCTGGCTAGAAGGACACCAAGGTGGGCCCCACGTGTGGACGTCCACCAGGGAGTGGACACGTCCACGTGGGCCACACCAAAGGATGAACAGATGGATGAAACATTACATCATGGTGGGCTCAAGGGGGGTGAGACGGCCAGGGAGCTCTAACATGAGAGAAGGAGAAGAAATGAGAGTGAGTAGGAAAGCATGGGACTTGTTTGAAGTGTAATGATGAGTAATCATAGCTTAGAGAAGACAAAAACCATAATGAGCATGGGAGAAGCAACCCATGCCTTGCTGGGGAGGGATTAGGCTTTCTAGGTAATTATGAAGGGGTGATGTCATCATGCATGGAAAATCGTACACACTAGATGGGTCCCACAAAATCACAATCAACGGTCCAAATAGAGCGCGGCCTATAACTTTTGATGTACATGTCAAATTTACGTACGAGACGCGGCATTGGAACCGCGACATCGATGCGATCGTAACAACATAGGTTTCGGGATGATCTGGATCAGATTTACATGACGAGACTTAAGGATGACCGCAAAAATGAAATCTACTGGTCGCGGGTTGCCGAAATTTGACGGGTAGGACCGCGGGACCTAACGGAACAAAACGGACGCTAAGGCTAAGGGTCTTACACCAAGACTTGTACACTAGCTAGCGACCACTCGGGCGCTACAATTCCAACGTTGCGCGGCACGCCCCATTGCAATCCCTAGATTAGAAGTTGCAGTTTTAGCAAAATCCAAGTGGGCCGCATAATGTACGCGGGCCCCACTTGCACAAACCCTAAGGTTGTCCAATTAATCAAATCAATCAATCAATCAATCAATCAATCAACTCATCGATCAAGCCATCATTTCTCTCTCCCCATTAGTCAAAGCAACCCATGCCTAGCCATCCTTCTTTCCTTCTTTCTCTCCCCATTCAAACCCTCTATCTTCTTCTTATTCCCTCCCCATCCTAAAAGTTTTACCAAAAATTCGTTAACTTCCTCTCATTTATACCATTTTTCTAGCAAGAGTAGAGAGAGATTAAGAGAAATAAAGAAAGATTAGAGAGACATTAAGAGAGAGAGAGAGAGAGAGAGAGAGAGAGAGATAGAGGAGATAGTTTAAGATAAAAGAGAGAGTAACAGTTAGGAAGGATTAAGAGGGTAAGAGAAATAGAAGAGAAAAGAGTGATTAGAGGAGTTTAAGAGAGGAGCTTCGCCATCCAAGCTGTCTGATCGACGATCCGACCTAATTCGACCGTCTATCTATCATTGTGAGTGCAAGGGAAGACTAAATCTCCCCCTTTCTTTGCTTTATTTCTTTCACATGGGCCCATAAGGGTGGCACCCATCTTGTTTATGTGGTAGATTGTATGGATCAAGGGCCCTGTAGTGGCAGGGAGCCATCCAATGGCCCGATCACCCTCTTCATTCCTTCATTCCTTTTTCTTCCTCTTTCTTTTAATATTGTGGGCCATTGTGGGGCCCATAAGTGGGCCACGTTGCGAGGCAGCATGGACCACCTTGTGTGGCCTGCTATGATATTTATTTACCATTTAACATGTTAATCAGATTACTCAGAGCTGTATCTAAGAAAAATACAAAATTAGTTTAATTCAAAGTAATTTGAGCCATCACGAGGTGGCCAAACAAATGAACGGAGTGGATCCTCTGTTCATGGAACCCACAAGCCAAAAATAATAATATTAAAAAAGGGAAGAACCGTCCAGACGCTCAGCGTTACAGACACCAGGACTACCAACGTCGAGGACGCTACCCTGTTGGAAGTAGAGAGGGGTCTTCACTCGTGGGACCCACGTTGATGTATGTGTATAATCCACACTGTCCATCTAGTTTTCCATATCATTTTAGGGCATAAACCGTAAAATGGAGAAGATCCAAGTCTTAGGTGACCCACACCACTAGGATTAGAGGGACAGGGGTGCTGCCCCTTTCCTTAGCCAGCAGATGTGCCACTCGTTGGATCCACCTTAGTGTGTTTGTTGCATCCGTACTGTCCATCCTCTTCTCCATGTTATTTTAGGGCTGGGACCCAAAAATGAGGCCTATCCACATCTCAAGTGGACCACACTGCAGGCGGGGGACCGCATCCCAGACGCTACTTGCTTCCAGCGTCACGATGCCGGAGCGGTTGGGGCCTGGGGTCACGAGGGGCCCCACCGTGGTATATCTGTTTAAATCCACGCCATCCATCTGCTTTGGCAGATCATCTTAGGCCATTGGCCTAGAAATGAGCTAGATCTGACTCCCAGATGGGACGCACTAGAGGAAACAGTGAGTATTGAGTGCATACCATTGAAATTTCATTGGGCTACTGTAATGTTTATTTTGACACGCAACCAGGGGTCGTGGGACCCACTGAGGAGTCGCACCAAGATGTACGCACCTCAGTCTAAAGTAGCTCACCATTTTAGCCAACGGGCCTTGGTGGGCTAACCATGTTCGGACAACCCAACATCTTTGACAGGAAATACCATTCGCATTGCATTATTGGGCTAGGCATGCGTGTCAGCTCCAGAACTTTCCCGAAGTTGTGGGGCCCACCATGGACTCCTTCCATGAGATACATGGTTTACGCAAGTGGTCTGCCCGATCCAATTACAAAAACGGGCCACAGGTCCTTGTGGTCCGCCCAAGATTTAGCCAAATCCAATCTCTGGTGGAGCAATACAGCTGGACAGCTTACTCTTGTGGGGCCCGTTTTGGTGTTCCAACAACTTGATGTCCTTGTTGTATCCACACAGCTCATCCATTTGGCCAATCATTTTAGGGCATGAGTTCCGGGTTTTAGGTGGACCACACCACGGTAACCCCTGGTGATTGAAATTGAAAGTCTATCATTAAAAACTTCCTATGCTCACTGTGAGGTTTAATTGTCATCCAACCAGTTCGTGGAGCCCACCGTGGAACCCCCTTTGATATATATATATATATATATATATATATATATATATATATATATATATATATATATATATATATATATATATATAGTCCTGGTCTCCTGCCCACAAGGCCGCACAAAGCTTTCATGCGAGCATTCATGTGAGCTGTTAATTACACTCATGGCTAGAGGTGGGCAACTTGGGCCCGATCTGGTGGATCCGACCCGATCAGACCCGATTCGGTACTGTTCCAAACAGAACCGACGGTCTGATCAGGCCTGATTGATTCTGATCGTCCAGATCCGATATTATTTCGAATCGAGTTCGGATAGTACTGTATCCGGACAAATCCGGTCTAAATACCCGGACCGAATGGGTCCAAACCGACCCGAACAGACCCGACCCGGAACGACGTCGGGTATACTATAAATACCATTTTTTCACCCAAACCTAAAACTCTTTCTACCCTAGCTCGTTTTTTCCCCCTAATCTCTCCCTCTTTTTACCCTAGCTCATTTTTTTCCCCAAAACTCTCCTGCCCGAACGAGAACGTGCGAGCTTCTTCGGTTCTTCCTCTCATCTTCTTCTTCGATGCTCGTTGCTCGATCTGAACCACTCCAGGCACCAGCTGCTGCTTGCCCAATGTCCAGCCATCCCGTCCATCCCTGTCTACATCTAATCGGGTAAGGGTCGAGGTCCAGCAGTGGTTGGGGTCCGCCCGTCCATGCTCGCTGCCCGTTGGTTGCCCCCTGTATTTCTGTTTACATTTCATGTCTGTCTGTCGATCTTGAAATGTAAGTTGTTGGATTTTCAAGTTCATCGAGTCCAACCAGTTATCTGGAGATATTCCTGCAGAGCTTGGGAATCTGACCAACGTAGAGAAATTGTAAGGCCTTTCTCCCTTATTTGAGAAATTCTACATAATCTCTATTACAGAATATCTCTAAAAAATGATTAACTAAAAATGCTTATTGTGGTTTGCTTTGTTTCATTCGACCTCTCTGTATTATTCAATTTTGATTTGGGGACAGGTTTCATTTTTCAGTTATCCGAATAGCTATATCATTCAGTTTCAGTTTTGGGGTGGGTATTAGTAGATTTTTTGGTATAAATCTGGAAGTGGGTATAATAGATTAGGGAGTGACTTTTACTTTTGGGTTTGATGCATTAGTAGATTATTTGGTATAAATCTGGAAGTGGTGTAATTTGATTTAGTAGGGTGGGGGCTTTTCAAATTTGAGGACTGTTAGAGTGTTAGTGCCTAGTTGAATGTGATGGCTAATATGCTGGCAGTTATAAATTACATACGTGGCATATAAGTAATCAGATTTAAACAGTTCAAATTATTTATCTATATTAGTCATGAACAAAAAAAAATGTGCTTATTTCATTAATTGACTATTAATTGATGGATATTATAGAATTATTAAATTAAAGTAACCATTGTATTTCTGTATCTTCATCCGGATTAAGAATCCTCCACAACAAGTAGTAGGAAGAGCATGCAACACTCAAATTTAATGGGCCAACTGTCATACATGCGTGACATCTACTCCATCCATCAATCGACATACACAATATTAGGGTCTGATTAGAATATCAGTCTAATCTAGAACTTAGAATTGCTTGTATGACAAGTGAAAAATTCTAAGCAATTTCTAAGTGCCTACTATAATCCATCACACTATTAGAGTACCTCCAGGTTGGTTCGTTCATCACGTGGAACCACATGACAAAAAGGATGGGCACATTAGGAAAAAGGTCTAAGTTCCCAATGCTCTGCTTTCATTTAGAAGTCTGGCCCACTGATGAATGGACAGTCTTAATTTTTGTAGATGTTTGTCTTCTTGGAGGGAGCATGTTACTTACCACCCACTGTAGATGTGGCACAGATGAAGCTTAGAGTAATAAATCAGGCTGACCCATTTACTAAATGGGCTAAAAAGTTAGCCCTGAAATCAACCTAGGAAGTGAGAACACCTAGGAAGTGGAAGAGCACCTTGGATAGAAGGTTCTATCAACTAAGTTTAAGATCAAGTATCAATAATAATTGAGTATGGTCATAGAAAAAAGAAGAAGAAAAAAGAGTCAATTACCTCTTATTACAGGTCAACCAAAATCAAATAAAAAGAAAACATAATGCTGAAATATTTAAGATGGTAGATGTCAGACTCAAGGGATACTTCAACAAGAAACCAACCACTAAAGCTTTTACTGCCACATAGATGAACTGAATCTGTACTTTGAAACAGTAGTATGTACATGAACATGCAACTGTCTATTTATAGTTTTATGTGAACATGAATATGCAACTATCTATTCAATCATTACTTTATTTGTTTTTCTTAAATTAATATTGTGACTTGTTAGTTTATAGTTGTGACTTGTGAGTTGTGAATGCGATTTGTAAGTTAGATAATTAGTTACCCGTTTGAGGATTTCTATGTGGCCATACATAGATATGGTGTGTTTTTTGTGGCATAGAAATCACTCAAATTGTCCTATTTTTGGACAGTTCAAGGTTAGATGGATAGTATGCATTCATATAATCTGTTTAAATGTTCATGCCTGATCCGCGGTCCATCTCCTCGTTTCTCTCTGGATATGTTTCTTCCGTTTCATATCCAATATCAAATATCTTTACATTGCTTTAGATATTTGGCATCGGAATGTAACGTAAGATCAACTTATCTAGAGAGGCATGGGGAGATGTTGCCGGATTTTCGACGTGGTCGTTTAAATGGGAATATGAAAGTATTACAATCTATCCAACCTTAAATGGGTAACTAATTTAGGATTTATTATAACTCTGTTAGCATTAGATTGCTAATGCTAATATGATTTAGTATATTTCAACTATTAGATGGAAAGTGAGGGTCTTTCCAATAACCTGTCCCTGGCCCCTGGTGATCGGTCAATTACATCACGTATGATCCTTGAAGATGAAGGATTAAGTCTTGGACATGAAGAGGTGCCCGTCGACGTCGTTGATACTAGTACCACACAGTCACATGTTGCGGGAAAATCGAAAAAGAGGTTTGCAGTGTGGGAAGATTTTGAAGAAGTAACCTTGAAGAACGGCCAAGTGAAGATATAATGTAAGCACTGCAAGAGTTATTATACTAAGCAAGCAGATGGTTCAACCACAACGTTGAAGAAACATATTTCAAGGTGTTATAAAAAAGTGAGAAGTACGACAAGGCAACAAACACTTTCATTTTCGCAATCTGTAGAGGGTCCGTCAGTGTCCATCTACAAGTATGACAGAGTCGGTGAATGAGTGGACGACCAAGTTAATTATTACAGATGAAAGACCATTTCAGATGGTAGAGAGTCCTACTTTTGTTGGACTACGAGAAGGTCTCTCGTACAACAATCAAGAGGGTGTGTATGAAGATGTATGAAGGCGAGAAGGTCAAGTTGAAAATGATTTCCCAAATTAGCCTGACATCAGATTTGTGGACGGCATCCAATCAACGAAAGAGGTATATGTCCATAACTGCTTACTACGTTGATGCTGAATGGAGGCTTTGCAAGAGAATAATAAACTTTCGTTATCTTACGTCTCCTCATAGTGGTTTGATGATTTTAGACTGCATACACAGATGTCTTATGGAGTGGAGAATTGAGAAGATCTCCACAATTACTCTAGACAATGCCTCTGCAAATGATAGCATGATAATTAATTTGCGCAACCAATTTAAGACCACCGGTGACTTGTATTTTGGTGGAAAGATATTTCATGTTAGGTGTTGTATCCACATCTGAACTTGATTGTACAAGATGGCCTTAAAACAATCGATCCAACGATCGAGAACATAAGAGAGAGTGTGAAGTACATACAGGGGTCACCTTCACGATTACATGTATGGAATGAGATCGTGAAGCGGTTGAATTTGTCAAATCAGAGAACGATGAAGTTGGACGTCACGACACGTGGAATTCAACTTTTGAAATGTTGGATTCATCGATAGATTTGAGACCCGCATTCTCTCACTATACAGATCGTGATAGTGCATATACTTGGCTGCCTTTCGAAGATGATTGGTCAAGAGCTGAATCAGTTCGTAAGTTCCTTTCTATTTTTTACAACTGCACGAAGAAATTTTCAGGTTGCAAATATGCAACAGCAAATATATTTCTTCCTGAACTTTGGAAGGTAAAAGATGCCTTGTACAAAAGTAGCAGTGGACAAGACTTTTTACACTTTATGACCATGGGTATACAGGTAAAGTTTGATAAGTATTGGTCTAAGTGTAGTCTGGTAATGGTTATTGCGGTCGTTCTTGATCCCCGATATAAGATGTATATGGTTGGCTTCATATGTAACAAGTTGTATGGTGTGATGGGTGTTGCTGAGGCCGAAAAGATTTCTGATGCAATTAGTGAATTGTACAATTTGTATGTGTGTGCCTCAAAAGAACAATCTCCTCAAGTGGGTTCTAGTTCTGCTGTTGATGAATCTTAAGAAGACACGGCAGATGATTTCACGTCTTACTATACACAGCTGAAAGGGACTCAAGTATGGATGGTTAGATCAGAACTTGAAGACTATCTCAAGGAGGATCTTCTAGTTCTAAACAAAGGCGATGATTTTGATATTTTGGAGTGGTGGAAGACGAGATCTGGTAAGTTACACTACCCTGTACTCTCGTTAATGACATGCGACATATTATCAATTCTAATTTCAACTGTCGCTTCAGAATCCGCTTTTAGTACGGGGAGTATGGTCGTAAGCAAGTATAGAAGCTCACTTACACCTGAATCGGTTGAAGTGTTCATTTGTATTCAGGATTGGCTGCATCCGATGTGGGGGAAAGAGAACTCTATTGATGAGGAGTTCGATGAAGAGGAGAGTGACAAGATTGATGAGATAGTACCTGCAGCTGCAATAATATTTTGATGCATTCTATTTCTGTTACATCATGTTATTTGTAATTTTGTTAAAACAGTTACATTGAAGTTTTATGGTTATGTCTTATGGGTGGATAAATATTTCACTTTTTTCATTAGTATTATTCAATTATATAATGTTGTTTAAATCTCTTATTATATTATTAGGTAATTGCATTCATTCATAACTTTAAATTATTATTTTTTTGTCCTAAGTTAACCAGATATACACTAGATATGTCATCGGAAGATGATGCATCGACGAATATTTGAGATTATGGAGTCCAAATTTACTCCCAGGATGGAAAGATAAAGTTGAAATGTAAGTTGTGTAAAAAATAATTTGTCAACAAAACAAATCGACTCAAATTACATTTGGTTTGTCGGGGAGGAGACGCCGCACCATGTAGCAAACCTCCTCAGGAAGTCCAAGATTTATTTAGAGCCATTCTCGATTCTAATACGAAGACTTCCTACACCCCTCATCCTGTAACTACAAC